>OX381716.1:52657193-53139271 GCA_947462335.1 Harmothoe impar
TATGACTCAGACTTTGGATTCTGGACATGGTACAACTTTTACGCTGAAAATGAATTCTATAACGCACCTAAGTGCAATTCTGACCCAATAAACTAATTCAGTGGCCCAAGAAACATATTTCTAACATGTTGCACATTGTTCCTATCATGATACAGATAGCATTTATTGATACAGATAGCAGCCGGATGTCCCTATTACAGATATCCCTAGAGCTTGATATAGCAAGCAGCTAGCAGTTGGATGGTTGAATGCTAAGTGTAGTTAATACAGTTAGCATGATTACTATAATACACTTAGCAGTTATACAAGCCTATGCTATCCGCACGCATGCAACGTGGGAACACTGATATTTATTCGCATCTGTGTGTGTGTGTGTGTGAATAAGAGCTCTTATTTACACACTTGGTTATTCACACCCTGCACAGGGTGTGGATTGGCAGTGGATGAGAGGCATCATTGGTGTGAGCCAAGACTCCTCTCACTGCCTCTAGAGGGTGTGAACTACAGTATCTCTAACAAGTTCTTCTAGTGATCATCATCAGCTTAAACATTATCAAACAGATATTATTCCATCATTCTATAGCAAGTATGCCGCAGCTTAGAATTTCTTGACTGGTTGTTGATTGGTTGTAAGGTTGCTTTACGCCCTAGATAACATGTAAGGTCTTTTCAAGATTGGTTATGGTGATGAAATCTATGTGTGGAGTGAAGGCAGAAAGCACGCCCCTATTCTTTTACCGGGGCAATGGTTCTTTTACATCCCACACTACATAGAGATAGTGTGAGACGTACAGGCCTTTGATATGCCATATGTCTACCACAGCAGGGGCACGTTGCAGCCCAATCAGCAGGTCGACCAGGAGTACTGTTGGCTACCATATGAAGCTGATATTTAGCTGGTAAACCAGTTGTAGGGATTTGAGCCAGCATGCAGTTCTCCCTAATTCCACTTGAATTATTATGTGACTGGACTGGTCATTCTCCATGAAGGCCCGGTCATATCCTCGTTGCAATTATGACACATGAAACGTTGCTCATTCACCTTTTGACCCTTTGGGTCATCATTGGGGGCTAATCACAGATCTACTATAGGGATAGAACAAGATTTAGATACATCTACCGGTCCAATCAATCGGAGACTTATGGTGACAGAAATAGGATTAAATTAGGTTCACTTGGTTTCCTCCCTCCTCGGTCATAATCCAACCTTGCAATTAGCTAGTATTGAGGATGCCCCAGATTCTAATCAAGAGCTACTGTAAACGTAGATATTTTGGCGCTTGACATTATTTTCACGATTTTCGCGGTAATGAAAAACTGCGAAAATCGCGAAAATATGTCCTATGCACCCGCACTAATGGCCCTTTTCGCAGATTGTGCCACATATGTATTATACCACTTTTGAAAATGCTCTGAGATTCTGCTGAACTCTGATTTTTGAGTTGGAAGTATCAGACCGTAGAAAGGATTTAATTCCAGATAGACTACTTCAATTGCTCAAACTGTCCCTTCACCCTTTTAGCTGGCGGAGTTCTCCTTACTGGGGTCTTGTAGCTAAGTGCAGTGTTGTGTAGATTCTCTAAGTTCTTTTATGTAAATATTGATCACTTACGCCGGAGACGGTCAGAACTTCTATTAGATTACAGAGACAGATCAGTATGTCTAGGTTCAGGCATACATTGGTGGCTGTGTCTCATGAGATGGCGTAAATGTGATAGTCTTTGACCAGTTGCCATCTTGACCGGCTTGATAGAAAAGGGGTCATTTAGGGAGGTTGAACATAAAAATGGGCTGAAAAGGTTAATGGATGTTATAACACTTTAATAAATTAGTAGTTAGTAGCCTATTTGTATCTTGAAAGACTATCACATTTGCCCCATCTCATTAGACACAGCCTGGTCCCCGCCCAGAGTGATATGTGGCGTCAAGATCCCTTTACTCACTACCCTTAGAACATAATATCTCCACCCTTCAATTTCATACTTCTTGCTCTTTGCTCTTGGAAAAGTGACACTTGCACTGTAAATAGTTAGTGTAAGTACACAGTAGAATCTACTGTAGATCTACAGTAGAATCTGCTGCAGAAGGGAATTACAGTAGAACCTACTGTTTACTTACAATGAACTGTACACCTACAATAGAATGTACTGTACACCTACAAAAATGGCAACCAACCTTTTACAGTGTGCATTTGCCTCTCTCTTTTTCCTTACTTTTCCAAATACTCCTCCACTCACTCAACCCTTACCTCCTTGAATTAAAAGCAGCTCTTATTTTGTCCATGCATTGCTGTTTCATTCCTTATCATTACACCCCTTCCCCTTTCTCTCCTGACCATGCATCCCCATCGCTATCTCTAGTTCCTTTACCCTTCACTATCTTGTCAACGAATTCTACTTCTCTTGAGTCCTTGCAGCCTTTCCATCCATTCCAGTCCTATACTTCTAGGAACACTTCACTCCACATAAAATAGATAGACAATTGTCAACGCCTATTGATACTCTCTCTGACGTATTTCACGACTAGGGGCTGGGGCTGTATCCCACAAAGCGGCAGGCTGAGTGGGATACGGCCCAGCCTCCAGGAGTAAAATACATCAGAGCGGTAGCAATGTAGCTGGCATTTGTGTTTATTTTATTTTTAATTAAAACAATTTAATAAGGAAAGACAGGTTTTTCTTAGCCCATAGAATACAGCTACATTGTATTCAAGGGGGGCGCATTTCATAACTGTACTGAAGCATGCATGGGAAATATTATACATGTAACTCAAAAGAATAAACCCTATTACAGCACAGATTCCTTTCCTGCGGTCAAATAACGGCACAGCTTAGAAAAATGAAGTGACATTCTCTACCCATGGCCGTCTCCATTTGTGACACTTCTGTTCATATGAGAAAATGTGATACTACGGTAAAGTATGTGATCCCTGTATAGAAAGGTCAGGCATTCAAATCCCTGACGAAACCCTAACTGCCTCATGTACAATTTGCTTTCAAATGAAAGACACTGTATTCTATGAAGTACAATACCTCAATTTGGCGGTACATACTAGGGAATCAGCCCTATTGTCTGAAATATAATATGTGAATAGAAATTTTAATGACAGGGGTTCTAATTGAGATACAAAAAGAGCACTGACTCTTTATTGCCTTGCCCTTTAGATACATAGGTATTTGAACGGATGAGTATGGGCCTGCAACATCAAATTTGATATAAGTCAAAAGCTGGATCACAATACTTCAAGCACTGCCATTCAATGTCGCCTTACAAATCTTTGACAAATATGTAAAGGTACATTGAGAACGGTTGTTTACACTCGACTTATGCACTCAAACCAGAACGCCTTTTGTAAAACAAATAAGTACCACTCCTTTTATTCAACTTTGTTCTGGTGCCTGTAATGTTCATCTAGACTTAACACATATGGTAAACAAATCTCACTGTCCAGTTAACAAAGACACATTATTTTTCCGTCAAAATGACGTTTTTAACGTTGTATGACGTTTTGGCACAATAAGGAGCCATAAATAAAACGTTATATAACGTTGTACAACTTCTTTTGTTGACTGGGAAATTTTCTCTCTACCTGCTGGCCGGGAGAAATGGGAATAATAGCCTCATAAATAAGTCCTGCCTTAAAATGTATAAGATAAAAGATAGAAGATGTAATCCTGGAGGCGTTCTAATTATACCATTCAGGCCTGCTGGAAATGAGGTTGTTCGTCATCACTGGTCATGGTTACAACTTCAAAATGAATCTGTCTGAATTAGATTTCGCAGACAGGGCCTGAACCAGCACGGCTAATAACTGGAGAATTAGAAAGCATGGGAGGCTGTTATCTTCAAAGGAAACTATTACTAATAAAATAATGAGAGTGTTACTCCTAGAACAATAGGGGGATTGGTTATCTCAGATTTCTAGACATCCTTTGTGCAAGTCATGAATATTGAAAGAAACCAAAGTCTGCCTAAAAATGAAAGAAACAGATTCCTTTGATCAACGTCAATGATATATTTTATGATAATATAACAATAGCCATTGGATGTATCTCTATGTTTCGGGACACATTCTCAAGAAGATGGATGTCATGCATTATTAGGGTCAAAATGACACGAAAATTAATAGTGTTCCAGTACTGTAGCTCTGCCTAATTTCTATTTCCTTGAAGCTGCTATCTACTCTGTATATAATAGACTAGTATGTTCCAACAAGACATACATACCATAAAAGAGTGAAGATCTTCAGGAGGAGAAGAACAAGTTCCTTAATGCTTTAAGGGCCGCCTAACGCACTGGCAGAATAAAATTCTCATATCATTTATCATGACAACATGTAATGTTGGGATAATGCAAAATTACTTCATGAATACTAAACTGAAGCTGTGTAAGTCAATTCTAGTTACTACATGTACATTGATATTCTTTGGCTCCCTATATGACCCCGGGTATATGACCCATCTCTCAATCACTATAGTGCCTAACCACGACCAACCTAGGACAGTCAATACTGCCAGGTGGGTCAGTACTGCCAAACTCAACTTAGTCTTTCTATTTTAGGCTAAGTCTTTTTGAGTAAGGCACTAGTCAAATGTTGTTTTGCTTGAGTCTTTCTTGAATATCCCTTGGTCATGTCTGACCAATGTTCCTATGACCGACTTAGGGTAGCCACTACAGACTAAGGGCCGGGCATTCAGATTATCTGTGTTATGAACCTGCATTAGGCAAAGTGGTTAACTAGCTATATACTGAAGTTTCAAAGTATATAATAATATGAACATACATATTTTCTCGACTTGAATTAATATGGTACACCTTGAGCCTAGTGTTACTACTGTTAATAGACTGAAGCGCTGTTGTTCTCTCCAATAAGTTACACGAGTAACCTCTCATCATACAACGATATGCGACCCTGTTATAACATATAGCCATATACAGTTTCAGCAAAGTAAGAAAATTACTATGAGGGGCTCTGCAATTAGGTATAATTTTTAAGAATTGAGATTCTGTTGAAAATATTAATCATTATAATTCATTCTTAAATTTGACGTTATAGATTCTGACCGCCTAATGGTAATTGACTTTGGATTGTATGTCATGATGAGTAATCTGATGCTATATTTTCAGGTTAGCTAGCAATTGGAATGATTAATATGCAAAAATTAGTATCAATCAAATATGTATAGGATTACAAATGGATTAGCTGATATAAGGCATTACATAAAATCCATTAGATCATTCTATTTGGCAGATAGGTGCACAGCAAAAATCAAACCAGCATAAATGATTGACTAGAGACTCAACTCAAGAAATGCCAAACTAAAAAAAAAGTCAGTTCCGTCCAGTTCCGTCCATCAACATGACATTTTTTGTGTCAGAATTTCAACTTTTTCGATGGATTGAGTGGATGGACGGATGGACGGACGTTGGTTGAGGCAGCTTAAGGTGGCTAGACCCTATTGTAAATGTGTCAACTGCGCAGGTCATTGCGCACTTGCACATGTGGTTGTGCCAGAACACACCAGGGGGTGCCTTTAGTCATATTTTTGTATATTTGATGTATATTTTCATGTGTTGTCAAAATTACCCTGCAAGACCTGACCGGTGCCTGAACCCAGGGCCTCCTGGATGTGAGTCTAGAGCTTTACCCCTACTCTATTGGGGAGCTGGTAGTAGGCCTGCTGAAATGTAAACCTGCACCACATCAAGACTGTGTGCTCCATTTATGTATTTTTCATTTCAAACACCAAAAACATTTGAATTATGCAGGGGACCATATGTTCAAAATATTGTTTCTGGGTGTAAAATAATATAGACTATATCCTGAGAGGACTATAGGGAAAGTTAATTACTTTAAGATGCTATTTCATGCACAAATTTACTATCACCATCTGATCCTAAAACAGATCACTCCAAACTCAAAGCCAGATATCTCAGAAGCTAGCTCGGGACCCCCTATTTCTTTACACCATTTGAGACTCATGACAAAAATCCTGACGAAATCTAATTACTTCTAGAGTATGGGGTCTACCAACCTTAAGAAGGTAGATTATGAGACAATGTAACACAGTATTGAAGCTTTCCATTTGTACTGTGAGTTAAATAGTGGACCCAATAATGGGTGGTTGCCATCCCTCTACCACCTTCAGAAACTCTTCCTATTCTGTAGCAGTCCCATCCTTCCTCTGTGGTCTCATACCTCTCACCCAGGTGTCAGATCCCACCATCATGGTACCTGTGCCATCCCTCTCTTTGCCTCCCAGCAAATTGTGGTCACTCATGGCCATGGATTGTGAACTTTGGTCATCACCAATTTGTTCACCACCAAACCACACCATAAGTTGGTGATTGCCAAACCAGGATTTCTCAGAATCAATTATCCTTCCAGTGGCAATCCTCTTTGATGATTTTCCACGTCTGCAACATTTTGCCATGGCTATGATCTGATGATAAAAATTTCCCACACCATTGGTCTGACAGTTTAAGGTTTATTTCCTAAGAAAACACGAGGGTGTCAATATAGAGTTAACTTCTTCATAAAATGAGCAACTAGTAACCCCCTAAGATGTTGCTGCATTAATTTTGTATTCATGGTATTTGCATGAGTAACCATTCAGGCAGTTATGTAACAACTGAATGATAGAAATATGATTGCTGCATTCTGCTTCGATAAGGATAACCCGATGCAATCCTGCAATCAGATGATATTGAAGAGTCCTTAGCTTTACATCACCTTATATAAATGATCTAGGGCACCCTGAACTAAGGTCCCTTTTCGCAGATCGTGTCACATATGTATGTATGTATGTATGTATGTATCTATAGGGAGAGAGAGAGATGGTTAGATATAGATAGATATCGAGCGAGATAAATATAGATAGACAGATAGATAGATAGATGGATATATATATATATATATATATATATATATATATATATATATATATATATATGTATATATATATATATATAGAGAGAGAGAGAGAGAGAGAGAGAGAGAGAGAGAGATAAAGCGAGATAAATATAGATGGATAGATGGATATAGCTAGATAGAGAGATAGAGATAAAGGGATAGATAGTTCAATAGATACAGTGTTTATACATTTTAGTATAGCATAGTTCTTGTTTTCAGGAGAGATCGCTTTAAAACATCATGGCATGGCATTGGCATCAGGTGGTGAACGTACACTCGGCTCTCACTGTGGCCACATATTTGGATGCCAGCTACCGGGAAAGTGAGACACAGGGGAGAGTAGCAGCTTTATAAAGAAAAAACAGAACATACATGGATCACACAGATAAACTCAAAGCCCTGGGCTTTAGTCTGTAGTGGCTATCCCAGGTTGGCCATAGGGACATAACTCAGGCATGCTACTCAAGAATGACTGGGGCGTAACCACATATGACTAATGTCTTACTCAAAAGGACTTAGCCTGCAATGGAAAAACTAGGATGTGCTGGTCAGTACTGACCAACCCAACAATATCAACTAACCTAGGTTGGTCAAATAGGGAGCCAAAAATGACTAACTTGGTTAGGTACTGTAGTGACCGAGAGATGGGTCGTATAGGGAGCCAAAGATTATCAGTACAGGTCTAAAAAGCTCCATTTGTCGACATCATACCCAACCTTTCAGTTCCATAGAAGTACTTACCAGGGCTGAATCTATGTAGTATAAGAGCACAGTGCACCAAAGCATCATGTTGCTCCTATTCGATGGGTCCAGTAGTAAGTGAATTTGCCACTTGTTAGTGTCATAGCCAATATTTTTGAAGTTTGCACTGCGCTGTGGGAGGGGTGGAGGAACTGGACCAGCGAACACTAGCAGAGTAGTATACAGGGAGTAGAAACCCTTTTCCTTAGTCAATGGCAAGCACTGTACATACGGCTCCCAGAAGAACACTTAGGTATGAACCAGTTGCATATTTGGAGAAGTCTATGATATAATGAGTTTAAGTTCATTAATGGTTTTGCAGTGACTAGCTTATAGATAAAGAATATCCCTGGGTGGTAAAGGGGTCAGAAATGATTATGGATTACACAAGTACATCTTAAACTTGCCTCCTGCTAGGACAGACTGTGTTGGAAAATGATGCTCTGGCACACTAAAGGTGGCCACCCTAGATTTCTGTCAGGAAACCTAATTATAGATGACTCTCCAGGGCAATCACTATCATTGGATAAGAAATAAACAGAGACTCTAACACTATAGTATCCTGCTAGAATAATCGTAATGATATCACCGCCATACTGGCACAAATACGATATGATAGTACATCTCAGCCGCCTTGTTTGTGAATTCAAAGTATTCGATTTAAAGAAGGTTTCAACTGCTCCTCTGCCAATTGGTAAATTTGCCACTTCAGCCTTTTAGCTGGTGGAAATATCCTTACTGGTGGGTCGTAGCTAAGTGCAGTGTCGTGTACATTCTCTAAGTTCTAAGACGGGTCTCTGAAGCTTTTATGTAAATATTGATTACTTACCAACTCTAGAGACTGCCAGAACTTCTATTAGGTTACAGAGAGAGATTAGTATCATGTCTGTATTCACCAACTCTTCTCAGCCAATAGGAATTCTTCTAAAAGAAAATCAAGGATTTAAAAAATCCATTTCTATGTATTATATTTATGGAACATTGATCATTAGTTATGAAAGAAACTATTTTCTAGTCACCAATTCCTCAAAATCAAAAATACACTATTATCTCAAAACTCATAAAATGGATTTGTTTTTTTTTTTGTGTTTTTTTTTGTTTGAAAAGAATTTATTTATTCACATGATATTCGATAAATTCCAGTGGCGGTTACAAGAATTATGAGTAATGAAATATATCAATATATTAGTAGCTGATATTACACAGCATATTATTATAAACATAGAAGTTATTCATCATCTAGAGTTCTCTGCACATGGCCTGCCGCTACTCGTTGCGATCTGGCGTGTCAACTGACACAATTGATGTTGTTGATTAGTGTGGGATGAAATGATAGGTATGAGATGTAAATGGTAGCAGAGTAATTGGGTTCATGCTGGGATGACTGAAAAATTTGGCCTTTCCCAGAAAATCAGGTTACGTCTTATTCCCTTCTGGGTACTTTGAAATTTATATCAAAAATTGTAGGAGTGCCGACTTCTTGCATACATGATCCTATACCTTCTTACCAGCTCACTTAAGCTTACTTAAGCTTCTGGATCAGGGGGGTCAAGGGGGGGAATTTTGTTTTGCAACGAAACTCTTGAAATGGAGTATTTATGATATATGATAATAATCGTATTGCCCACACTGACACAGGCGTAACAACATAGTCTATAGGTGCCTAGCAGAATACAATGCCATTTTAGACCAATAAAAAATTATCTTGCCTTGACTGCGGTATTCGTAGGATGAATTATATAACAACCAGTACCCATTGTGACAGTTCCTTTCAGTGCTCGTCAGTACCAGATCAGGCAATGGCTGCCCGCTTAATGGGCCCAGCCAGTCAGGAATACGCCTCCATGTTACAAAACAGCCCTACCCTGACCCCAGCCTGACCTGGAGGCTCTCACCCTCACCCTAATCTGCGCTGGAGTGACCCATCCTCTGTTGGTGAGATGTTCTATTGTCCACAATCCACCAGTGTTGTCCAGGTCAATCTCCAGACACGACCTAGTTCCAGGACACCCCAAACAGGACCTGCCGGTCATCGTAGCCTACACTAACGTTCTTTGGCTCCCTATACGACCAATCTCTCAGTCACCATGGTGCCTAACCAAGAAAATCATATTTTGGCTCACTATACACCCAACTTAGATCAACTAATATTGCCAGGTAGATCAGTACTGACAAACTCACCCTAACCTTTCCATTTCCGGCTAAGTCATTTTGAGTAAGGCATGAGTAATATGTTGTTTTTCCTGAGTCATTTTTGAATAGCACTTGGTCATGCCTGACCAATGTCCCTATGACCAACCTGGGATAGCCATTACAGACTAAGGGCCGGGGCTTTTAGATTATCTGTGCAGTTTCCTACACCATACATGAACATATGAGGAGAAAACAGGAATAGTAGTGAATTATTTGGTATAAATCTAGTGATTGTGAGACTGTCCTTTTTGCTGAGAATATTACCACTGATAGTAAAACTACCCAGCAAATTAGTTCCAGATTGTTTCACCCTGTTTTACCCCTGGAACTGTGTGCTCATTTTGTGCATTTTGTGTGACATGTATACCATGTAACAGACTCACACACACTGACACATTGTTCCATGGAACAGATTCACACAGTTCTGACAGATTTTTAAAAAGCTTATTCACACCAAATGACAAAATATATAATGCCCTAAACCAAAATGTTTAGTCATGTATTTTTAGTTTCATTATGAATTACTAAAAGATAGGAAATACTGTAATACTTTTTACAACCAGCAGTATTTGACATAGATAGTCATAGCACACTATTGGTGTGTGTGCTGCTGGTTTGTACAAACTCATTCAATCAGGTTCCTAGCATTTCAACATAGGGCTGATGAATATATGTACCATTGTAACTATCAACATTAGAGTTCACATGAGCAGCAGGAGATAGCCAGGCTTTTATCCAAACATGATGACCAGAGGAAAGGTGTCTAGCATCTGGACCTCTTAATGCTGCTTTCATTAAAATGATATGGCATCTATTTATATACATAATGAATGTTAATAGAAGGACAGGTGCATTGTCTGATTCACAATACATTGGGACCCTGTTTAGATACTTATATCTAAAGAAAATCATTCTCCTTAACCAGGAAAAGGGGTACAATCAACTTTGATGACACCTGGTGTCACACATAACAGGTATTTGTGTGATGTTGTGTCACCTAGTTTCCCTTCTGGCACACACTCACACATCTTCAAACAGAACCATTATCACTTTGTCAGGTTTGAATAGTGCATGGTTTTGACACCAGGTGTCATCTTTGTTGTTCCTTGTTATTCTCATGGGTGAAATGGAATCATTTTCATTGTTTATAACCTTAATAACATGTTGTCAATGCAACTTAGACCTAGCTATACACCTCCAATTCTATCAAGTTCCATTAGTGATTGAAAAACACACCATATGATTTGATTAAAGCTGCATTAAGAGGGACAGACCACAGACACCTTTCCTCTGGTAATCTTGTTTGGATAAAGATCTGACCTTTTGTTACATGTGTATACAGCTGATAATTGGCATGAATTGTACACAACTTCATCAGGCCTACACTACCATGGTTGAATGAGATAGTATGCCCATATACAGCAGGGAGTGCACTAACAGATTTCTGCTATGGTGCCCTATGCCAACCTCTAAATATAATGAGTATTACAAACTAAACAGACTTTCCTTTCTTTTAAAAAAAAAATCAAAAAAGTGAAACAATATGGTTGGAAACATCTTGGTGCCATGGTACATGATGCTGTGTGAATATGTGTGAATTTGTGTGAATATGTGTGAGTATGTGCCACTTCTTGTCCTATGGGGTATTGTGTCATATTGTGCCAATTAGTTCCATAGACAACAGTCACACAAAGTGCACGTTCCAGAAACTAAGTCAAACTAATTTGCTGGGTACTGGTAGTTTGCTTTGTATTCAGGCTTTTAGACACATGTACCGTTGTGTTTACTGAGCAGGAAGATTGGTCCCCATTCCTTTCATATTCAGTGTGTCCAGGATCATGCTTGGTGAGTAGATCTCTGCTTGGAGAGTGTCTGTTTTGCTGGTACCCAGTCGGGGTGTGTGACAAGGCTGTACAGGTGCTGCTGACAGCAGGTACCAGCGGCAGGGGTAAGGTGTCACGTGGTATTGTCCATGCATGTACACACCTGACACACGACAGGAACAAGCATCATGTCATCATGCCCAGAGTCTGGGAACATAACACTGTTATGGTGTATTTCATGGCGAATATGACAATCACTATGCTTAAGTACTAGAGATCCTGTATTCCATCCCCCCGCGATACGGTGTTCCCATATCACATGACCCGTGACATCACCATTTATTGAATTTTCTATGACTATTCAACATAATTTGAATAAAATATAAACCTGGAACATAGGTAAATGCTCATGGCGAGGTTCAATTTGGAAGTTCCTCCCTCGGTGGCACTGGGCCGCACGCCACTCAGCCAACGACTTCGGGGATTGGTCCAAATGACCCCCAGTAAACAAATAACGTTCTACACCATTTTATAACGTTATATAACGTTATATGTCAACGTTTTTCTAAGGCTCTTTAATATGAAATAACGTTATGTAAAATTTAAAATGTTATTTTGACGTAAAATAACGTCTTTTTGTTAGCTGGGCCTATTGTCATGGGCCTTTGTCTATCTATTTCCCACAACAAACCTGTCTGAATATAACCACCGATTATCTTAATAATATTTATAGGATCGGATTTATTTTCGATTTTAACTGCATTTCCATGCATTTTCCATGCAATTGCGCATATACAATTCTAATCTCAACAAAAGAGAAAGCACTATGGTTGTAGCTGTTGTAACACTATGGCCAATTTGTGCCGCTTACTAAAAATACTTATAGCTGATAATTCTTTATTCAAATGTGCAGAATTAAATGTGAAAATGCTCGAGAAATTCTAATCATACTTGCAATATGATTAAAGGCAAAGACAACACCGCGGGCATTAGGTTGTCTGCGGTGATTACAATTTCGAAATGAGAGTCTGCGAATTGGATTACACAAGCGATGACTGAACCGGCAATGTTGACAATTGGAAAATTAAAAGACATGTGAAGTTGTTATCTTCAAAGAGAACTACCAGGCCTTTAATGAGGACTGGTCACATCAGAACAACAAGGGAATCAATGACCTCAACAGTTCTGAGAATCGGTTCATTTTGGAACTTCTGTTGGTTGTATGAGGCGGGAAGCTCAGATGAGAGATAGATTCCAAATATTGACATTACTGCAACAATCAGTTTCTAGTATTTCCTATGTATAGTGTATATGGGGCATTGTATGGGCGCGAAGATTATTAGACATCCACCGACATGGTTTAAACGGAATTGGCTGAATCTTTCAATTACAGACCGGATCTCAACGAAAGTCAAAATTAGCATTAGGCGATTGGCAATGTGGAATTACAATGAATAGAAGCCGATATGTTGTTGTACTTTCTTGACCTTTAGGGCCCTAGTCCACCATTGTGATACAATACTTAATGGAAGTCAAGAATGATAAGCAGCGAATGGTAAACAAGGTATCAGGTTATGGCATACCTTTAAGGGTCACCTAGTGTTTCAATCTGTTAATGTGCTATGCCTTATGCTGTAATGATGTGCGAATGCACCCTGTCAAGACTATTCACCACGGCTGCATTCATGCATCATGCTGATCCCTCTGGAATGAATTAACCCCGTGGGGACGGGATGATGCATGAATTCAGCACTGATGCGTCGACTCGCTAATGTATCATGAGGTTCTCAACGAAAGATGACATAGCTGCATGGGACATTTAGTAATCTGATGCTGATTTGTTTACGGCCCTGAACAGAGGGCCACGAGGAAAATGTCAATTTTAAAATTAAATTGCAGAGCTTTCTGAGGTGCCTCTTTTACACTGAAAACCTTTCGGTCGTTAAAGCTGATGACAACATGGTCAAAAGGTGTTGTACATCATGCTAGAAAAAATGTCGTTCAAATAGCTGATAATATCAGTGACAGTCCCTCTAATGTATTTTCCAACACCCCTAATACCAGACAGGGAAATCTATATGTCATCCAAGATGTTCTCAACATGATTTGCATCTTTACCCTATTAGATAGAGGTAGATGTTTAGGCCCCATAGTGCCATGGTGTGATATGCCCTTTGTGTGCATGAATGTAGCCTTGCTAAATCCACTGGTCAACATTTTGGGAGTGCCAACCTCCCATCTCCAGAGAGATGGCATAATTATGTTCGTCGGGACATACTCCAGTGGTAACATGGACAAGAAAATCTTTCCAATCTTAAGATTGAGTCATTTAAGAATTATTTTAGATTTTTTAAAGATTATCTACAGGAGATTTACGACATTTAGTATACATGATTAACACAAGGTGGCGCCATCCGTTTTTTTCTTTCTTTTTTGACCCTTATCTATTTGTTGTTGGTAATATTGTATTATATCAGGGGCTCCCTGAACCCCCTCTGCTCTCTTTCCTTTTTTCTTTCTTTTTCTCTAAACCTACCCTCACCTGAGGGTCAGGCAGTGCCTGACCCTCAGGTGAGGGTAGTGCCTGACTCTCAGGTGAGGGTAGTTTTAGCGACAATGACTCTCACTTTTCTGTGTGTGTACATTCATACATCATGACAACAAAATGAACAAACCGTATTCGATCTAATAAGTGCCTCCCCCTAATAAGCGGACTCTCCCTTTTCGAGCATTTTCACACCAGAACTCAGATTTCATGATTCTGGAGATAAGTAAACTATCAATACTTTAAATAAAGCGCGCTTATTACGTCCTATATGCTAATACATTAACGCCTATTGTGACCCTTCAAGGGTTATATCAATTGAAGAAAATGGTTTAAAGTCTGATAAGTCGGGTATTAAACCGTGCAGGCTGCATACTGAAGTATGGACGGCAATCATTCTCAAATTACAAGGGGTGTGGTAAAGGATAATCCTGTTTATTTCATGTGGAGAAACAAAGTTACGCTGCTCATGTACTAAAAGGGCCGTTCTCCACACCCCAGTGGAAAAACTGATGCTCATCCCCAATGGGCTGTTTCTCCACGATGATGTCACCAAAATAGCTATGCAACCAATCTTTAATTGTATATTTTGATTAAATTACAGAATTACATGAAATGAATACAGAGATCCACTCTAATCAGTCTGAATTCCTGGTTTCTCCACCTCGTGAGATGTGATCCAATGCATCACGAGTGGAGAAACCTGTCGTTCAGACAGATTATCATGGACCTAGAGCTGTCTATGTATTCCAGGAATACAGGAATACACAGGTAATGTCTGGCTCGGGCGTTTGTAATAGAGACCAATGGCAGGTCCCTTTCAACTCTGCTAGGCTACTCCCATAGACTGACCACCACGCCCCACGCACCCCTCCCCTTCCCACACTGTTAGAAATGAGTAGTGTAGCTGCATATAGACCAATGCAGCAAGAAAGGGCGACTTTTTCATAATAAAGTTGTAATTATGTTGGTTCTAGCAGAATCCTAATAGCATTGTCTATAATGGCTAAATCTGTGAACATCTGACATCAGGAGATTCACAGGATGCTTATCTTTCAAATAATGTATATTAGAATGCAGCATTTTGAGGTTATATTTGTCTATTTTTCGGTCATGCTTTAGACATGTTCAAAAACGTTATCAACAACTTTTCTGAATAATCACCCTTTCTTGGCGCATTGGTCTATAGTATAAAAAGAAAGTATTTTTGGTGTCCACTATTACATACTATACAGCTGCAAACTCAGCTACTGTCAACCACAATCTGGGTAACATGAGATCGAGGCTCACCTTGGCAGAAATAGACAAAGGTCCACGATGGTCAGTCTGAGCGACAGGTTTCTCCATGAGTGGGACCTTGGGTAGTATCACACGAGGCACACCCAAGGTCCCATGAGTTGAGAAACCAGGAGTTTAGACTGATATGAGAGGATCTTTGTATTTATTTCATGTGAATATTGAATAATTACATTCAAAAATGACAATTGAAGATTGGTTCTACAATTATACTGTGGAGAATGGAGCCGTGAAGAATGAGATTCAGTTTCTCCATCTGGGTGTGAAGAACAGCTCTTCCCATACAAAACAATGGTGAAGTTGTTTCTCCACATGAAAGAATGTTGAAATGTGCATACAATTTCTAAATTATACAAATGTTTATCCAAATATTCATTAGCTAACATGTCTATGTCAATTTTGGTGGAAATGCATGTCAAATGGGTTAAGGAAATATGGAAAGATTAAAGTATTTTTTTACTGTGCCAAGGTAAGATTGGAACTCACAACCTTCCGTGTGTGAGCTTCACAGTAGGTGAGTGTATCGGAACAGTATGTGATACCGGAAACCCAAAATACCTCCTTGTTTACTGTACATCTACAGCATATCTCACTGTGCAGCTACACTAACTTCTGACAGTGTACCAACAACAGCATCTAATCACTTCTCCAATTCACAGGCTACCCCACGTCCGGCTGCACATCCCCCATCTCCATGTTGTACATCATTATTTAACTCTTTGGGAGTAACAACCTCTAGACCCCACTGGGTTGGCAAGATGACGGAATGTAACCTTGGCGCCACCACCAGCAGGCCAATAAAGCGGCCAAAACTTTTATAAAAAGATATTTCTCAAAATTGATAAAAAAAAACTTTTCTATCTGAAGCACCCCATGTTTGGTATCATATTAAAGCTCATGACACCCTCTTTCACATCCTACATTCCATTTATTTTCACAAAGAACATTCAAGCAGTGCTTTCCTTCAAATTTTTGGCAAAAATCTAGAGAAATCTGGGCATTAGCGGGTTAACGCAGAATGTGCCCCCTAAAGGACTCTATTATTCAAGGACAATTCTGCGTACTTGTGTATATTTCAGGTATTAACCATTAAGGCGTCATACTCAAGAATGGGTGTGGCAATTGGTCTCAAGTAGCATGAGTGTGTTAGGAAGGAAAACCATTTTTAACATTCCAAGAATTAGACAGTATGTCTGGCGGTGCTCTTTGTACTAGATAGGCTAAAGATAGGTCTCTTCCAGCCACCAGTCTAGTTCCATGGACTGACCAACACGCACCTCCCCAATAACAACGACAGCACGTACAGCCTCCCCCCTAATCAACAGGACACGTCCGACTAGCATACATGCATACTGCACCCTCAGAAAAGTGAGCGTAACTGTCGCCGAAGGCACTCTCACCTTAAAGGGGCATTCTCACCACTCGCACTTAACCACATAACAGATTAGAACAGTAAAAGACTTGTGAGTGGGATTCGCTTGGTGAGAATACCACTTGAAAGCCAGGCAGTGCCAGAGTTTCAGGTGAGAGTGCTTTTGGCGACAGTGACGCTCACTTATCTGGAGGTGTGTGCAATCATTGTATAGGTGTTTTCATGTAGATCCAAATATATCTTCACACTTGTGTTACATGTAATACTTGTGCAAATAATTATGTAATATGCATAGCAGTGACAGATTCAGAGGGGCGCCTCTATTTATTGTGTTACACGCAGTTTTGTGATAGAGATGACATAAATTATGTTTAAAAAAATTGCTGTTGGGGAAATATCTTTCCTATCGCTAACCCGCCCCTCTCCAGTTTTCAAAATCCTGCATCTGCCACTTCGTGCTGTATGTATGCCCATAGGTGCTGACATTTTGTTTGGGTGAGAGGGGGCAGTTTGCAATTGGTCTCAGATGTTGCGCACATTAGATGGTAGCAGTGTATAAAGTGGTTGTTATGGGAAGCCGCAAGTGTAAGCTACCTGTGCATAGTTACGGGTTGTAACTCTTATAGATGGGGCCGGGGCTGTCTGAGAGTTAAAGCCCCAGCTCCCCTATATATAGGGCTGAGTACCTGTCCCGACTGCACTCTGACTGTTACTGGACGTGCAGTAAGATCTGCGGGTCTAAGTGGAGAAGGGTTATTTTTCCACTGGTTGTGTTTACTGGTTTATCCCAACCAACCATGTAGATTTCTACACCCAATCAAGACAGACTGTAGATGGTTGTCTATGCTACTTTGTGGCCTAATTGGATGATGTGAAATATACAGATTGGCACTATATTATAGTCATGTCTAGACCAATCAAAGGGTGGCATCAATGCTATAAAGTGTTCATACCTGCACAGACTTCCCTCTTCAAAGTTCTATAATGTATAGAGATGAGTACTAAACTGAAATTTCTACAAACTTAGCAAGGTGTAAATTCAGCTCAGAAAACCTCATGTTAATCCCAGGGGAATGTGAATAAAAGTAACCTCGCATATATATGGACTAATTTCTAGTAAATTCTGGACACTAAACTTTTAATTCTATACCCACAGTAGTGAGCTGCAGCCGTCGGTATTGTGGGCTATACTACCTGTTCACTGCCGACCAGCCACCTGGAGCAGACCAAACACACCTTCCTCCAGCCTGCCTCTCCAGCAGCAGCAGCAGCAGCCTTAACATTACTCGTTAGTTCCCAGTTGGCTCACTAGGGGGAGGTAGCGGCTGGGATGGATCCAGGTGGCGCTGCGGTGGCTGACGTGGACTGAGGGACACATGGGAGGCTGGGTTGGCGGGCCGGCGGCAGTCTTAGTCCAGTCCTAGTAAACGTCGCCACGCCTTGTGACAAGGACAGCAAATACTACCCCTTGCTACCTACCGACTCCCCTCCCACCACCACCCACCACCAACCACCGCTCCCCCTCAGTGGTGCCGGCCGGCTAGGGGCGAGCAGGAGGAGGGAGAAGAGGGAGAAGTTGTAAGCAGCAGTAGAAGTAGTAGAAACTGAGCAGCTCATGTCAAATCATTGCATACATTGAGCAGCACCAAGCAGCAGCTAGCAGCTCCCCCTTGCGTGTCTCTCCGGGGCTGGTGAGTTAATTAGCCAGGTGTGGTGAGAGGTGGGACAGGTGAGGCGGCAGAGGCTGCTAGCTACAGGAGGAAGCTACTCTGGGGGAGAAAGGAAGAAAAGAAAGCCCTGGAGGTGTCTAAGCATCCTGTTATACCCACCTGTATATATCTTAGCTGCTCCTCTATTCTGCATGCAGTGAACTGCTCATCATAGGAACATCGTGTTCAGATATTGCTCACATTTATAGTAAGGAGCAGCTCAGATGCAGTAAGGAACACTAAGGCTCTTATGTACAAGGTGTCATCCCACCCTGGAGATTCTCAGCGAATCACTCAGGTGGTTTTGGGACTAATTCTTAACCCATACGGAGGACCTAGATAAGTAGCCCCAGCTAATAGATCAGTACTGGACAAGTATCGATTGGTTAAGAGTCGCCAACAGTATAGAACAATAGGATAGTTAATACGAGATAACGCCGCATAGATCGGCTGTGCGAGCGGCTCAGAGAGCGATATCCCTACCTGGGCATACGTCATCCCCTCAGCGTATAAAGCAGCTTACAGAGAGCAGTGCATACATCAGCACACAGCAAATAGTGCAGCATATACACACACATATATGCAGCAACGTAGAGCAGCTCACAGAGCAGCTCATCAGATCCATAGGCAAGCCACATGGACACCTCCACTGCTTCACTGTAAGATAGGACAAGAGGCGGCCGGCTTGGAGATAAGAGTGGGAGATAACAGTGAGCAGCAACCCTACCTGGGAGGAGCTGCTCCTATCACATCGAGCACAAAGCCCTGAGCAGCTCACACACCCCCAACAAGGCCGCAGTACCCACAGGGGGCGAGCAACAGACAGGGCCCAACAGAAGGAGGAGGAGTGTAAAGCGCCCAGGCTATGTCCTTGTATCTAGATATATAACTGTAGTACTGGCCTGGGGACTTAGCAACCAAGGACATTGTTGCTCTCTCTCTACTAAATGGTTGTACCAAGTTGGTTCAATTAGACAGGATCATACTACAAGGACCGCTTGATCAGCTTGATGAGTTCAGACTCTGTTTGGTTCCTGGACCTGATGGTGTTTGGTTAGAAATTCTTCTAGGCATAGCTAATGACATTTAATCATCTCTGTGGGTATAACATAGACTGATAGCCCTACCTGGACTGAAAAGCTCACCTGGATCAAACTATTCAAACAGCTTTACCCCTGGACATGCACATTGAGAAAGTGACCAATATCTTTTATATCCCTCAGCTACTTAGGACACCTTGGAATGTCAAAACAATTTTAAAAAGGTCTGGCCTTGATTAAGCTGTTTTACTGGACTTTGAGCAACTCGGAGGAGCCGGGGATATATCAAACGCGTCCCGAGCAGTTTGGTGAGTAGGCACCTTCAATGATAAATTCTACAACTATACTCTTCCTATTGGGACACCTGTTGTCATGTAAATGGTTGTTCCCTGATGTTTTCCCCCATCTTAGGATTATCTCCCTCCCCTTTCTGATCTTGTGGAAAATTGTTATCATTTTTGGAATTTGTACTTTTGTCACTTTCTGGACGTTGATGATGACTATGAGCATCTTCAATGATGTGCAAAGGTAACAAAGTGCTTGGTCAGAGCCCACAATATTGCGCATTAAACAAACCAAAGGTATAGCGATCTCATCTTTTTGCAATCAACAGACTAATGCACATAAATGTTCGGCAAAAGATCAAATAAATTCAATTCTAATCGTCCCTTTGAACTGGTTGCCAACAACTAAGCCCACGGTTCTTAAAAGCTTGCGGCAATGGGGTTGGCTGGTGCAAGAATACTGGATGTTTGGGCATACATTTATAAGAAGCCATTCTATGTAACACATTCTTCAATTTCTTTAATTTGATGGGGATATGCACTTTCCATACATACATGTAGCACTAGTAATGATTCTACTTGTAATTCTATGCTGATAATAATTTGTATACAATCTCATGTAATCCAGCTCTAACAGTTGACCATCGGACAACATTGGCATTCTAGCTCTTATTAAATGTTGATAGAGCTGGTTAATGTGGGCACCATGTGTAAATATTGGTATATCCAGGGCCAGTCAATAATGAGGATAGAACTCTAGCAACACAGCTGATTATTTCGCAATGTGTTCTGTGAGTTTGCGTCAATTCGTATTGTTGTGGACGGGCGGCTTGATGCCTCCAACCGCAAGGCTCGGTGACCACATCATAGTAATGCTTTAAGGACAACATTGTGTTTTAACATGTTGAGGCCTTTGTCGTTATGATGCATGAATGCAACCCTGAGGAGTTGCTTGCCAGTGATGTATTCATGATGACCCTACATGATGCACTTGCAAAGTATCGGTATGATGCACCAATGCATTGCAGTCGAGTCGAGTTACTTGCCGGCGACGCTTCGATCATGAGAAGGACATAAAATTTGCTTTTATAAGGCAACATGCTGTCCTTACAGGGTTAATTAAGGGTTAGTGAGGCGATGAGCGGCTCTCAGAAGTACAAATAGCTCTGTAGGTTACCACAAACAGTCCATCAAAGCCTCAGAGTCCGAGCCGCTCACAGCTCACAGAGCAGCTCATCGGCAATGAGCAGCACACCGCCTAATTGTGTTTAACTCATTGACCCAATCAGTCCTGGCAATAAGAGCGTTTTCCTGCCCGCTCCCCTGTCTCCTCTCCCCTCATCTCAGCCCTGGTTAACCAACCCTGAAATCTGTCGACCCAATTTGGGGCTTAAAGGAAGACATCTTTGGTAAAAATCAGAAATTGAGGCGAGCCTGGACAGAATCAGGTGTTCTTTCATGTGGTTGAGAGTAATATTCTGGTCTGGTTACAACAGAGGGAGAGATTGCGCAGATTATGGGTATGGCTTCTATTGGCAGCAGTACTATATTAGTGGCGACTGTTTTCTACTAATTTCTAAGCAGAAAATGCTGTTTGATATGTTAACAGTTCTCAATAACAAAATGTAGTCATTATTACCATAATTGTTCTAAATAACAGCATGAAATTGTCATATAAAGTTATAGCAATATTCAGTTGGACATTTTATGGTTTTATTTGCACTGTAGCTACACGCCATAAATAGGGGACTTAAATGGCAGTAAACTATCAGGTCTGCGACATTCGCCCAAAGCAACACCTTATATCAAAACAACGTATGACAGAAATGACACATGCTCCCGGGACCTTGGCATGGAAATTATGTATCACCTGACACAGGAACCTGACAGAGGACTTTGAAACGTTCTTCATATCCATTTAGTTTTTAATAAGACAGGCGACCAACCAGATCCCTCTGGAGACTTGGCATGACGCACTAACTAGTAGTTATGGCATATTTAATAGCAATAAAATCTAATATTGCTTTATCATCCTTAGAAACAGCATTTAAGAGATCAACTGAATATAATGAAACGCAAAACTTTCTAAGCTATAGAAGTATATGATTAATTTAAGGCAAAGCTTACATTTTCATCCCTATTACGTTGTCTGCGATTTCCTCAAAGGGACGGAACTTGAGCGACAGTCCTTCAGAAATTCTCAATACCATCTCACAATTGAACATTTTCAAAAGCTTGGAAAATGATGATTGGGTCTTTTCAACGTCTTACCTAAGAAAGGTCGGATCTTTTGTTGAAGCCTACTTAATTTAGTTTTAGTTCATTCGATGAATTCCTATTGCACAAGGGCAATCCTGGGATGATAATACTTTGAACTTCTTTCTGCGAATTCTAAGAATAACAGGAAATTAATTGCAATGCAGTTCCAAGCCCGGACTCATTCCATCCTAATGACAGGCATCAGAAAAGTGTGTGCCCTCCTTTGTTACAGTCTTTAAGGCGCAGATGATGCCTCATTATGCTCTTTTATCAGCATGATGCATCAATGCAGCACCATAAGTAAATCACTTGAGTGAATCGGCATGATGCACAGATGAAGCCCTAACTAGTAAGATGCCATGGGTGTATTCATGGGTCATGGTGCCAAAACAGTATCGCATTAAAGCAGTGTTCTCGAAGGTTTAATTAGTTGCGTGCCCTGAATTTATATGACAATGTAACACAACAGACGGAGCTGGTTGGGAGCAGCGAAATCCATAAAGATTCAGAAAAGTATTGGAAAACATAAGAAAAAGGAACTTGGGGGCAGAAGAAAGATTCAGGAAGAACCAGAACTGGCGGTAATGTGGGGAGAGATTGTCATAAAACCAAAGAGATAATGTGAGGAAGACAGAGAATTATAAAGGAAGAGTAACACAACTGGAAAATTGTGTAGAAAACCAAGAGGAGAATGTGTGGTGGGCTGAACGATGTTTAGAGTTGGAGAGAATGGGATTGTTGTGTCATTAGACAGCTTCATGTCTCGCTAACCTTACATTTCCAAGCCATTTGAAAGGCAAATATTGGTCTGCTCCCCAAGCAGATCCAGCGTACAATACATCAAATTGGGATATTTGATTTGGCTAGGACTTCACTATTGACTGAGGCCCTATTGCGAAATGTAATGACTCCCGGAAACTTTAACCACAACCAAAGCTTATCACTCCATTGTCTGTTCACTATGCAACATCTACCTTTCAGTTAAGCATCTATATTTTCTGCAGGCATTATGATAGGTTGCATGTATGTGAAGGGTTCATGCAAGATCTTGTCATAATAGATACCCATACTCTTTGAGGCCTGTGTATTTTCTTTCATTTTTACATAAGGGTATCCAATAACATTATAAGGTACTGATTGTATTGTACTTCCCCATTCCCTGCTTTTTGATGTGGTCGCAACGAAGAAAAACATTACTTTCAATATTGCATGTCATCAATCTCCTCTGCGTCCACATTTGTTTTATGACTTTTCTTATTAGCATGTGCTCTAATGTGTTTTATGTGCCATAGCTGGAACAATGTACCTGGTGCTGCATGCTATTATGTAGACAAACCAAGACACGAATACATGCAAATGCCAATAGGCTTTTAGACCATTCTTCACAACAGTGTACATACTATGGCTGAACGTATACTAGCTATGGTAATGTTTTTAACTGGCATGGTATATTCAGGAGTTGAAACGCACGCAATGTACCTGTATTTGATTGCAATTGCATTTACAAGGATCGCTAAGTGAAAAAGGAATATTCCTATAAACTCAAAATGAAAAACAGCAAATATGTGGGGCAATGATCATAAGGAAAAGCACATTTTTTACACGATCCTCTAAACTTTTTGTTTTGAACTGAGCTCTGTATGCTATAATTACTGCAAGATGCAATCATATAGCGTAGTGGTACCAACCAAGTAAATGTTGTGATGGTGATGACAATCTAGCCTTTGCTGGAGGTTGACTTTGTGGGCCACTCGTTCTTAACATAGTGGCATTTAGAATGCTCTTATACATGAAATACCAAAGGTATGGCATTCAATCTTTATGTACAAAGTGGTTTCATACTCCTAGATCATATCCAGCCAGATGACATTCTACAATAATCATATTACATGGCATCCATGATCACATGATCATGACAAAGCATTTACGACCTTTCTCGGCTAAGTTTGTATATTTTTCAGTTACAACTTTTCTGTATGCAGGTGACAAGAGTCTGAGTCACTATAGCTGAGCTCACCCATCCACTTGTTTTACTGTTGGGGCAGTGTCCAGTACTGAACGCGCGACAAATCCTATTTCACGGCCTGCCTTTGGCTATTTCTATCACTTCCTGTGTCCATAAAGGGGAAAACATGGTTTTCGCTTTGATCCCGAATATGGACATATTCTCATAAGCCTCGAGGGCCCCAAGGTGGGATTATATATGGAGAAGCCCAATGATCCTTCAGGGAATCTGGAGGTATCAGCATTCATATTCTGTCCCAGAGCAGATAATCTCCTTACATTGATATTATAACACCCAGTGGATATCTTAATAATCCCTTTAAAGCGTTGACTGTCAGAACGCGAGGAGGCAGATGCATGGTACATAGCCAACGGGGACACAGCTGTGCCCTGCAAATAGAGATATAATAGAATAAAACCTGAATTGATATCTTTATTGGATTTCCTGCAACTGATACTGGAGAACTATAAAACATGCTTATAGTATTTTATGATGCTGCAGGAATGGAACTCAAATGAAGCCAGAATAACTGCTCAATGCATGTACTACACATGGTGTGAGGTATTGAAATTATTACTTCAAAATGAAGCAGCTGCTCCATTAAATCTGATAATAAGTTAATGTTAAATGGCTGTGTTTCAATTTAGGTGTGATCAAAGTAGGACTCAATGATATAAAAACATGTTTGATATTATAAAGCTAATTAATGACATCTATCCGATGTTTCCCAATTATCAAATCAAGATTTTTATAGATGACCTGCTTTCAAGAACGTTTCATACATTCAGTTGTAATAGCAATCACATAACTTTATTTTAGTTAATTTAATGTCTAAATTTAGTTACTTTCATATCTAAATCAAAGAAGAGGTATTTACTCGTTTTCATGCGTTTTCAAGGTGTTGCGCGGGGTTTGCTTTGATATATAAAGCCAATTGAGAAAAGGAATGCATCAAAAAACCCATTTGCTTGCTTCTATACAGTAACATCGAACTCTGAGAAGTATAGGAGGCTCATATGTCCACGTGGGCGTTGGGTGCAGAGAGGTTTTAATAGACTCAGGATCCAATTACAAGTTATGAAGTGCCATAAGGTGCTATAAACTCCCACCCACCCCTCCCACCTGAACCTACCCAGGCCCTGCAAGGCCAACTTCAATGAAAAAAGAAGGATGCTGAGGCCAAATATAAATGAGGTATGTTTCAGGTAACATGGGAAGAAAGTAGTCTAGGGTTGTCTTTCTCTTTCATATTAATCATGAAGGTAGCAGCCAGCCTCTATGTAAACCCGAGAACCGACCCCAAATGTGTAAAAATATAATATTTTGTTCAATATTGCATAAAAAAGACGTAGGGTCGACCTTGTGTGAATAGGCACGGTCGGATGACCGGAAACAAACCTTCCTTTTTTAATTTTGACTGAGCAAAGTGTATACAGTTATGACAGTAGGGATGGCTCTTCTGACTGACTGTAATTGGGAAGGTTCCTCTCGTACCAATCCAGTCTTCTACAACTCCATCGCATGTGGTGGACTATGGGTTATGCATGGTACTTGTAGAAAACCCAGCGCTTAAACCAGACTTGATTGATTGATTGTTTAATATCAATTATCTCAAGTTAGCAAGGTAGCTATCCTCAAATAGTAGTCTTGCCTTGTAGTAGAACAGATATTTATATGCTGCTTGCCCAATACAGCAGTGAATAGGAATAGGAGTTATTATAGAGTTATTTTAGAGTCCTGCTAATGTTAAGGAGTCATGTTAGAGTCCTTGGGAGAGTTACTACAGTGATCAAGTCGGGAGTCAGTGATTCTACCTAATTTCTGTGTGATACTGGGGCACGTCCCCTACTCTTTTCAAAGGAAAGCAAGTGTTCTTTTATTTGCCTGATCCTACCTACCTGGGCTAGTACCATAGTAGGCATGCCCAGACAAGCCACAACCTTTGATATCTCAGATGTGGTTCACCAGACAGTGTTCTTTTAAGATACCTCTTGAGACAGGTGTCTATGAGAAAAAATACTGCTCCATGTTTATTCCTATTACAGTCAACTCCCTCCATTGCGACCACCCTTGGGACTATCTAAAAGTGGTCGCAATGGCGAGGTGGTCGCAGTGGGGGGAGTTTGGGATAAGTCTATTGGCCTATTTGAAAATCAGCTATTTCAAATTTAGAAAAATATAAATAAAAGAATATATTAAAATTTAGATACAAAAGCGGGGAGAGAATGCTAGGGTGAGACCTGCTCTGAATCTTTGGTAGGGTGGCCCTCGCTCTGATGTGCGACCACTAGTCAGGTGAGGGAGTGGTGGGGGGGGGGGGTTCTTCTGGCTCTCCCTTTGATGTGCGACCACTGGTGGATGAGTGAGCGGGGGGTGGGGGAGGGCTTCTGGCCCTCTGATGTGTGACCACTAGTCAGGTGAGTGAGTGGCGGGGGGAGGGTGGGTGCTTCTGGCTCTCCCTTTGATGTGCGACCACTGGTCAGTTGGATGAGTGAGCCGGGGGGAGGGCTTCTTGCTTCTGGCCCTATGATGTGTGACCACGAGTCAGGTCGGGGGGGGGGGGGGTAAGAGCATTTCAGTTGTGTACGTTTGTCCTCTTTTAGAAAAGAGGGGATGTAAGAGGGGAGGGGGGGTTCTAGCCCTCTGATCTTCGACCACTGGCCAGTTCATGCAGGTGGTTTCTGTGATAAAATTGATTAGATGAATTTTACCCTTGAACACTGGTCGCATTAGAGGGAGAAAAACCTTCTTGGGACTGCAATTTTAGTGGTCGGAGGGTGGGGTGGTCGCATTAGAGGGGTGGTCGCATTAGGGGGAGTTTCATATATTAAAACAAAGGGGAAAATGGTTGGGACTTTCCAAAACTGGTCGCAATGACGAGGTGGTCGTTATAGAGGGGTGGTCGTTAGGAGGGAGTTGACTGTACAAAACATCCCCTTTCTTGTCACTATAGTACCGATTTAGGGACTGATACTCTTTAGGCCAACAAGAGGGGTGCATACTATCTCTATCACTTGCCACTGGCGGCGCTGGTGTCGCCCAAATCATTAACCTTTAAAGGCACTAAGTCCTTAGTGTTAGCTCTAATGGGTGTCTAAAGTTTAAAGGTTAATCATTATAGAGACATCCGCGCCCCCTGTAGGCAAGTGCTTGAGTTAGATGAGGTGCTATGTCCTATGGTAAAGCTTAAGATGTTAAGGCTTGAATATAATGCATGAGGCTCTCCCCATAGAACCTGATAACTAAATGGAAATACGGTCGGTTTCTTACAATGATTTAATGATGGTAGGCTATGGAAGTCTTTGCACTTTCCATTTAAGAATTTGATCCAATCTAAATTTCTTCTTGAGAAATCAACAGGGAATCAGATTCATCTGAACGTTATTTTAACCCTTTAAAGACGGCATGATACCTTAATACATCATGCCTTTGATTAGCATGATGCAAGAATGCAGCCCTGTCGAGCAACTTGCCAGTACATCATTCAAGTATCGTACCGACCCTACAGTGTTGAGACACCCTCAAACGGTATTCTCGCCGAGGCTGCATTGGTGCACCATGGCGACGAATGTCATGTTTCAGCAACATCGGTCCTTAAAGAGTTGTTGTATATTCTGGTTTTGGCATTCTGATGTAAAATCTATTTAGAGCTTCATCCTAAGATGGATACTGTGCATATACCCCTATGTTAGATTCCGTAGGTGTCTCGCGTTTAACACTGTAATGTATAGACATGCTGCCTGGAGGCTGACGGTGGATCTAAGAGGTGTCTAGACTTTAACACTGTAACGGCTACGGTGTACTGAGGCTGGTGTTAATCCCATTAGGGAGTCACATTAAGGCGGCGTCTGGGGCGCGGGGGATAACAGAGACCCTCCCCTTAATGAGGGCGGTGTCTAATTAACGACACCCAGGTGAGGTTACAGTGTGAGGAACGGCTTCTCCACTGCATGACTGTTGGTATTTAAGCAAATGTTTAACTGCCTAAAGTCACACTTTAAGCATATTTAATTCCAGTAAATGCCACTTAAAGCCACTTAAATGGCATTATGAACTTTCCATAAAATGTACATGGCATTTACTAAACTTGAAGCTGCTTAAGCGTGACTTTAAGTAGTTAAAGGTTTGCTTAAAGGACAATGTTTATGCAGTGCTCGTGCCGACCGTACAACGGCCGAAGCATTCTCACACAGCAGAACACCTTTATACCTTTTGAGGGTTGACTGTGCATTAAAATATTAATGAGTCAACTATGTCTCCCAGGTGACTTTTGTAAGAATGGAATGTAAATCAGCTATTCACTCTGAGTATATCAAGGGTCAACTTGAGTTGACACTGATAGTACAGAGTCAACCGGAGTTGACGCTTCATATAAGCGGAGCCATTGTAACTCGCTGGCAATCTATTGAAGTGTATCAACCCGAAAGGATTACCATACTATTACAGCAGTAGTAGAAAAAATATTTAGTGCATTTGAACAATACGCAGGGTTAGATATATTTTATCCAAATGGTTTCTGATTGATTGCCAGTCTGATTCATACATAGTAAATAGTGTATGTTTACCAAATTAAATGAGGCAGCTGGGTGAGTAATTGGATAGAACAACAAATATGCTACGGTGTAATCTCCTGCTCATCCTGGGTTTCAACCAGGCATTCGTTGGTTTGAAGCATCCTGATGAAAATTAAATAAATAAGTGTTCAATTTTCCAGATGAATCAGCTGGACATTGACATGTGGAATTGCATCTGACGTGAAATTGCTGAAGGCCTTGTGGTATCATCAAATGTGTACCAAGAAGGAATTACGATAATAACTCAGCACCACCAGATCAGGCGGCATATGCACAATGTTAAAAGTTGGTTACCATTTTTGTAGGTGTACAGCAGATTCTACTCTAGGTGTACAGTTTCTTGTAGGTAAACAATAGAATCTACTGTAAATCTAGTGCAGTAGATTCTACTGTAAATCCATACTACAGTCGATTCTACTGTAGATCGACAATAGATTTTACTGTGTACCTACAATAACTATTTATTGTGCAGTGGTTAAAGGCGCAGGTCTCGGTACCCCTCCAGCAGCAGTCGGAGTGGAGTCGGGACAGGCACTCAGCCCTATATATAGGGGCACTGCGGGTTTAAGTCTACCTAGCTCTGTATGTGTTAGAATCCTAGAACTCAGATACATACACCTAGGTAGATAGGGCATGCAAGATGATTGTAAGTTAATATATCCTATGAACACTGATAAAGGGTTCTTTGTGGAAAGAAGGGAAATCTGACTAGAGTTGTTTAGAACCCTAGAGTAGAGGAGAGTTATGAGGTTGGAGAAACTAGGTGAAGCACTGGTGCTATACAGAGGGACAGGACAGACAGTGCAGATAAGGAATTTGTGGAAGCGAGCAAGGTAGTGGAGGGACGACAGCAGGTTATCGGTGTCTTGGATGAATCCTTGGGCGGACTCTGAGAGATAAGGATGAGATGCTAGAAGGGTTGTCAGCTGCTGTAAGGTGGGTGAAGGTGTGTGTGTGTGGGGTGGGGGTTGATGCTTTATGGGAGAAGGGTTCTAGATGAGGTTTTTAGACTGAGAGTGTTGGAACCCAGAAACTGCCGAATTATAGATCCACCCAGAAAACAGGGGGGGCTCTCTGGAAATAATTGTACCTCTGGTGAGTATCATATCCAACATGTTTAAATCTCTTCCACTAAAATCGAGAATAATGGTCCAGGTATTTTCCTCAACCCCATGGATACGTACAGAAAGAGATGCCTCAACCACAATTTTAAAAATATCTATCTGTCAACGTTGAAATAATTTGGTACAAATTAATAGGTTGACTATTGGTGTTTGTACCATGTGGAAGGGGCTGGCAAGGCACATCAAGTGTATTCTCTTTAATCCCAGCTTTATAGCTTACATAGGTAGTAACTCAGTTGGGAAGGGAAATGGGATCAAACACGCCATTAGCTGTCCAAAAAGGGTACTTTATCCTTTATAAACAAAAGTATAGAGATAGGGACGGAGACAGTGAGTAGATTTTGCCTGAGGAGTTAGAGCATTATAGAAGTATTTGTTGGCCTTCTGCTGAAGCAGCTATAAACACAACTTTTTTTCTAACAGGAAAAAGAAAAAAAGAAAAAAAAGCACCTTCTATTGCCACAGGGATCTATAGAGAGGTAGCAGTGCAGTGATGGCTGTGGATTGAAGAGGATTGCAATCTCAGCTGTCAGACCATGGAGTGAAGCAGAGAGTGGAGCCTGGGGCTGGTGACTCTTCCTCCAGGGTGTGGGGAGGCAGGGAAGGTGTTAGAAGTCTGCTTGAGTGAGCTGCAGCAATAGCTCTGAAGTGGTCAGGATCACCAGCTCGGGGTAGGAGCAGCTCAGGATGGGTGAGCAGCTCGCAGCTCAGCATTGGAGCAGCAGCTCAGTGGTGGAGCAGCTGAATAGTCTTCCCATAGTCACTCTAGACTCCATGGTCTAGAATGCTTTGGGTAGAATTTAGTACCCAGATGTTCATTGCTCTATTTTTTTTTCCAACTTGGTCGCATCATTTTTACAATTTTAGGTGAGTGCTGAAGCTTTATTAACTTCAAAAATTATCTTCGTTGGCATGTGCACTAATATGTGACACAATGTGCACTAATATGTGCACTTATAAGTGTCCTTGGTGCAGGGTGCACTAAGGTGCCTTTTCCCAGAACATGGCACATATTACTGATATGGGTAGAAACCCGGTTAAATATTCATAATAAGTAGTTTTTAGGGATAAAGGCTACATATATATGGGCCATTGTATCGGGTGTATGCTTTTATTCTCGATACCTTTATTACCACAGACAATGGTTCAATGTCTCCTTCTGTAGAGCTTATCTTACTGGAACATCATACATCTTGTATAATCTACTTTTCAGATCATGATTATATGTTATGAATCGATATACGTCTAACATAATCTAGTCTTCTTCATGTAAATGGCAGGGATAATATTGTAACAGAGATAACAGTAATGGCTATACCTAAGGTATATTCACAGCCCCCCCCCCCCCCCACACACACACAGATAATCTAACAGCCCCGACTTTAGTCTGTAGTAGCTATCCCTGGTTGGATATCGGTCAGGCATGACCAAGTGCTACTCAAGAATGACTGGGGCAAAACAACATGATGACTAAGGCTTTCCTCAAAAGGATTTAGCCTATAATGGAAAGACTATAAGGTGAGTCGGTCAGTACTGACCAACCTGACAACATAAACTAACATAAGTTTTGTTGAATAGGGAGCCAAAAAAGACTAACTTGGTTAGGCACTATAGTGACAGAGAGTAGTATAGGGAACCAAAGAATACCAGTGCAGACCTTGGCCTATACCATTATCTGATTACAGCCTGGTCATACCATCTACATTGTGTACAGACCATCCATACACACATAACTACTATTGTGTCCTGCAATACATCCAATTACATATCATTGCTGTTTATACAATATGCCACATAAAGCACACACTCATGTACACTGCATATAATGTAAAGTAGGAGTGCCTCATACTGAATACATTTGTGTGTTACTGGAATGTATGATTTATAGATAGAGGGTCATAATTATGCAATAGTGCCTGTGAGCTATACTTTAATTAAAACACACATTTGATGTCAACACAGTCTTGTCCCACATGCAACCCTGTCCTCATTTTCCAACATCAGACCGAGAAAATCAAATCACATTCGCCGGCCGCCTAGTCTCACGAGACCAATATTGCTAGCCTCAAACAAGTTACATTGCAACACCACAGCAGTATTTCCCAGTCATGCCCAACTCTCCCTGTATCTCTCTCTCTTTCTTTCTCTCTTTCTTTCTCTCTCTCTCTCTCTCTCTCTCTCTCTCTCTCTCTCTCTCTCTCTCCCTCTGTCTCTCTCCCTACCTCTCTCTCTCTATCTCTACCTATAACGTCCCATCACATCCGCTTGAAAATATGCTCATTTTTATTTCGACTTTCGTTAGTGCTGTTCATCATGAAGATGTGACTGGATTGCAAAATAAACCTATTTCATTAGACTGCTGGGCAAATTTTGCTAACGACTCATTCGTTTCTCAAACTGAAAGCTATCAATCAATTTAGAAATATTCATTTCAAGTCGTAAAAATGTGAAATATATATGATATACTATGATGGCTTCCACATAAGTCTATTGCATAGGTGCCACCATTTTCATCCAATTTATTTAAGATGGGTCCACAAATACATTTAAACATGTTAACATGGACCTTCAATAGATCAGCCACTGATGCCCTTTGGTTTAAAGATAAATTTGGATGGAACCTATGGTTCAAGATGCCTTCAATCATCTGAAAAGATTAACCAATGATTAATCAAACTTCATTCAATAATCACAGAGTTGAGATTATCCCAGCAAATCCTTGCCCAATCCTTATTTGCCCAAACTATTTTTTCATAGTAAAATGTCATTAGATGATCTCAAATTCTACAGAAATCTGTTTGCGGAACTCCGCAATTTGCCTGTGTCAATAAATCAATATGCGACCCAGCCAAGATTCCTAACATTAGTGCGGCTTAATGAGCTGCCTTGAATTTAAATTTCTGCCCCGGGCCCCTTCTTCTGTCCGTCCCTGGAGGATTGCCGTGATGCCATGCATCTACGGCAAGTCGATCGAGTAAACTTGATTTGGAAAATGGGGTTATTTCAAATAAACTGGGTTTATTTAAAAAATGACAGGGTTTCTATGAAAATTGATAATCTTTTTTTTAAAAATAACTTGGTTACACAATAAGCCCGCCTTGTATGAAATGAACTGGGTTTATTTAAGATAAACTGGGTTTATTTTGAAATAAACTGGTTTTATTTCAACTTAACCCAAACGGCTTGCCATATGCTTTAGCTGGTTTCAGTCAGTCCTGATGAAATCATGGTCCACTCTTGGTAGCGTGATGCCTGATTAATTGTTGAAAAAGAGGAAGGAGTATTAATTTTATTCCTGAAGGGATATACAGAATCCCAGACAATATTGAATTGTGTAATTGCTTGGCTTCCTTGTATATAAATTTACAAATTAAAGGTATAGAGATTAATTCATATTAATTAAGCTCTTAATCATATATTAATATGTAATATAGAAATGCGTTAGTTATTGGATTGCGCTATAAGCATCTCTATATTATGAGAAATACCAATACTTAAATCTGGAATGTAGCAGAACAGGGTATACTGTGGCATATGTAGGAATATATTGATAATTCAAAACGTAGTCCAATAAATGATATGAAGCGTGGATCTCGTATTATCTATATCTAAAGTTTAAAAAAACTATTTGAAGAATGCATATTAAGTCATTTTGGAAATACCGTATTGCATATTAATTATATATAATATCACCTTACATGTTCTTTTATAAACTAATTTGTATAAGCTGTAATCCCAGCTATGGCCATGCCCCTTGGGCCTTCTATAATGCCTGTCTGACTATATCATATTACATTATGTGTGATGGCATCCATACAGTAATAGCATCTATTCACATATGATTTATTGAGATGGATGTTCTATACAAAGTAACCAGTAATGATTCGCATTGCAATACCTGATTCTGTAATTCTCCTGTACATAATAATCGATATAATCTCCATAATATGAGCACAGCATACAGTATTTTACCTAAGGAAACCTAACACCATCGCATGCTTGCCATGGGTCCATTTGTATACTGAATCAATATCATGGCCATGGGTCTTTGGTTTGCCTTGTCACATCAGGAAGAGCTTTTAAGGGTGCATAGAACAGGATATTGACAAATGTAATCAATACATTGTGTAGTGTATGGAATTACCAAGTTTCATCATTAACCCTGATAGAGCCGCAACAGTGTATAGGCTAGTCAAAAACGGAATTGCTTATTAGCCCTTTGAGGGTAGCAGGATACCCTTATACACCCTGCTATTATGGATGAATACAGACAAGCCTTGCAGTGGCTTGCAAGGGTTGCATTTGTGCATCATGCTTACCTAGGGGATTGGTACACTCCTGAAGTGTCAGCCTGATGCGCCAATGCAGCACTGGCGAGTTACTCGCGGACACTGTATTGGTGCCTGCTGACATTTAATGTGCACATGAAATGAGAATTAAAGGCCCAGTGCCCCTATATATACGGCTGAGTACCTGTCCCGACTGCGTTCTGACTGTTACTGCACGTGCAGTAGGAACTGCGGGTTTAAGCATCAAATACCTAAAAGGTTGAAGCTTGCATTGTTTCCACTGAAGGAGAGGATTTTGTATCCCTTATGCTAATCCCATAGTGGAGGCATACAGGTAGCAAACATGAACTTGCTCTAAAAAGACATTAAAAAGTTTACTTAGGCGGCTATAACCTCCAGCACTACCTAACCAAATACCAAGGACTTTCCAAACATCATTCTGCCAAAATAAATGCTGGTGTACATGCGTTTGATCTCAAGGCTGTTTCTGTGTTCCACACCTGTCACACTGGCTGTGCATTGACATGGTTAAAACTGTGCCTCACATGGTTCTACAAAGTAGTAGTTCCAGTCATTAGCTTTGCCTGCAGAATCACAGCAGTGGAGATCAGAAGCTGATGTTATTAAAGACTGCACACTTGGGGCATACATGTACCAAGAATGTGCAGTGGGCTTATATATGGTTGACATTGATATTTGTATTTGTATTTATATATTTTATTGGCTGAAGAATCTTGGTGAACAATTGCAGTCAGTTTTTCAATCAAAAGCCAAGTCACCTTCAAAAGGGAAGGGACGTATAGGAAAGAAAATAATTCCGAGTCATTGATATAAAGTCAGATGTATGTGAACACAGTCTGTTATACTAATCAGATGACACAAATACGCTATGAAATTTACTTCAAGTAGTAGAGATCAGTTGTTATATTCTTAAAGACTGAAGGCTCTACCCTGGAGGAAGCCTCAGCCCACAGCTTCCAGGGTTGACCTCACCTGGAGGATAAAGATGCTGTGCAGGTGTGTACAGCCTCTGACCTCTCCTGTGTGCCAATCTGTCAACTCGGGGAGGACCCTCAACTGGGGGTTGTCATGGAGACTTAGAGGGACCCTTGGCTGATATGGGCCCTGCAACTTTGATAAGCACACAGAGGTTGTGCAGCTGTATAGACAGAATAACAGAATAATTGCTGTGGGGAGGTTCCTATGGTATAGTGGTGCCTGGATAATAGATGTCCTTGGAAGCCGTAGGACCCTGGGTAAGGCCTTAGGGAGAAGGTTGTTATAATGTTTTAGAGTTGAAATCATAGGATCCAGGTTTAGTCCCTAGACATCTTCAAGGTACTTTTTGTCTTCCTGGGTACTCAGCTCTCATCTGGTTATTAGTATAACTGTGTGTGATTTCCCTTTAGGTTTTGCTCTGGGAAGTTTGGAGTCGTTAGCAGAATTATTGTTGGGGATACACTGGGACGCCACAGGAATTAGTTTGGAGTATTAGGACATTAGGCGACATTGAGCAGCATCGGGCAGCATCGGGCAGCACTGGGCAGCACTGGGCAGCATTGGGTAGTATTGGGCAGCATCAGGCAGCTTCGGGCAGCATATTGGGCAGCATCAGGTAGAATTGGACAGCATTGGGCCGCATTGAAAAGATACACCCTTACAAAATAACTGAAAGTGTTTCGACGATGCGCTCTTGTCCTCTAACTGTGGTCCAATTAGGAGTTTTGCTCTTCTCAGTTGATTGACCCATGTTTGAAGCGAAGTTTCAGTGGCAACGGAAGAAGTAAAGGTTCCTGGGAAGTAGCATTTTGTACCGGCTAATCCCAAGTTGACAACAAATATTTGCTAAAGGGTTTTCCTCAATCATTATTATTTGTGTGTGTAATTTCCTATTCATCTACTGCTCGTCAACAATGTGTCCTTTTTCTAGAATCTTGATATTTCGAGAGATAACTACATTCCGCTAGAAATTAGTAAGGGAGAGGAATAAAACACAGGGGTAGATTCACCTGGAGTCGGACACATACCTTGAGATGGACACTTGATTTTTTGTTTATTCAAGCATTCTAAGCTCTTTATTTGTGAATAATGGTCTAAATGTCATTCTTTTAAAAGAAAAACACTAGGAGTCCAATTGCACATGAATAACTTCAAATTCCACTCTCTGTCTCAGGGGATGTGTCCGGCTCATGGTGAATCTACCCTAGCCTATTCACTACTGTAGAGCTCTGATCTACTTTGCTGCAGCTGAAGCATAGGTTGGCGCTTAACTTATTCATACAACATACTATGGTCCCAAGCACCTTCTGTTTCAACCTTATCCTGAATACAGTGAACTTGCCCTTAAGGCGTTAACTACTTTGCAGCCCTAATGGGCCTCCTGTTGAAATATTCACATTCGGCTCCTGTGCAAGAGGATGTCAACATATGAAATTATTCAACGTAGCACACACATTCTATGCTAATAGGGTTTTGCATCTTCTAGAGATGAACGCTGAATAAATGTGTATAACCCGCGGTTTATACACGGGAATTTACAGTAGTCGAATATCTTTGTTCACGTTAATAGCTAGGGCTTTTGCCCTACATAATGTTAACAGAATAGCCTTGTTACAATGGCGAGGAGCATCAGCTGCGCGATTATGATGTATTTTCATATTTTAAAGAATTTCCGACATATCACTCAAACAGATACAATGTATAACATGAACACAAATGAGTTCAACTTTAAATAAATGCTTTCAACTACCATAAACTCACGCGTATAAGCCTAACCCTTGTATAAGCCCCACCCCTAACTCGGGAAGACCTATAACCCGCACCCGGGATCTGGGAGCTGCTACTTTAGTACTGCACTATACAAGTGAAAACCATTGTATAGGCCGCACCTACACTTTGGGACAATCCTATAAGCCGCACTGGTCTGACCCTCGTGCACAGAAAAAAGAAGTAGACTCACAGTGACTACCAAATCATTAGGGAGTCTTAGAATAGGAGACATTATAGAGTTATTTATAGAGTCCTGCTAATGTTAGGGGGTCCTGGGAAGAGTTTCCGTAGTTACCGTAGTTAATCAACGTTGATCATTTAGCTGCTTGGATATATATATACAACTAGGCCTGCATTCAAATGAAACCAGCAGTAGCTCTCAGTCTACGGAGGGTCTAGGTAAGGCTGTCGTTACTGCAGAGCTGAATGCAAATAAGGGGGAGGTGCTCTTATGAGCTGCTCCACTGATTACATCTTCCATCTCACCACACCGCACAGAATAGGTCCCACTGATAGCAGGATTGTATGTGTCTATTGGACATTTGTCGATCGGTGGGTTGCCACTCACAAGAGCATGTGTTAGTAGCCGATCGCTTCGTTAAGGAAAATCTTTACTACGAAGCTGCCTACATGTAAGCCAAAGAATAGGTTGAATGTGGAATCAACACTCTCCCCTATAAGACTAGGTTCAATTCTGAAACAACATTAGCAAATTTTTGATCAAGAATGATCAGACAGTTGACATTTCCATGTTAAACTGATTCCTATACCCGCTGACATAACCCGTTTTGAGATACCTAATGTCGAAAAAGGACAGGGCCCGGTAGCACATTAATGACTCAATCCAAAATGGGACAATATGGCACTGGCTCCCCCCAGTCCTACATCAAGTCAGTAGTTAGCCCCAGGACCTCCCACCTTGTGACAAGATGCTGCTGTGCTGTAGGTCCACTCAGGTGTAAGACCGACCACATGAGTAGCTCACAGGCCCTCCTTACAAGTCAACTCAGGCACCAGGCTCACCAGTGCTATAAGGTACTCCCAGGCCTAGAAGGACAGCATGATACCTCAGGGGTTCTGGTTTCTTTGTCCTAGAACTACCCAGCTAACAAAATACGTTATTTGACATCAACATTTTTTAACGTTGTACAACGTTGTGCCACGATGAGGAGCCATATATAACGTTGTATGACGTTTTTTGTTTACTGGGTAGTGATGCACCAGCATGAATATAAACGTAGAGATCCACAAAGGACAATCAAAACGGCCATCTCATGTTAACTGCAGAGATATTGCAGGGGAAGTAACACAAGAGTATAGTATCATATATAATGGGACTGCCTGCAATATCACCATATTAGTGGAGCAGAAAGAGTGAAACATTAGTTAAGGGACTAGATGAAGGAATAGCAGAGTCTAACACTCTCAACTCATGGAGGTGGTAAAACAACTCCGAAGGCAATCATTGCTTTGGTCGAGAGGCCCATTTTAGGTGCTTTCAACTAGCACTTAGATACAGCTACTGTAAGCGTATGATATTTCGCATATTTTCGCGAATTCAATGATATTTTGCGATGTACATATTTTCGTGAATTTTGCGGAAATGAAAATTTGAGAAAATATGTACAGCATGAATATTTATCCAGTAAATTGATATAACTGCAATCTTCTAAAATCTACAAATTCAAATACGCACAGAAGTGTACTTTATACCAAATTTGTGAAAATACCGACGTTTACAGTAAACCAATATCAAGAATTGGACCAGAGCATTCGCTGAACATGGCTAACACGTGCTTTGTGTATGAGTAATTCGAAAGAGAAACTACACTGCGAAAGAAGACTCTGCCATGAAAAAGAGACTGTAGTACTAACTTTAGTTTTTAAAGGCCGGCCCCTGTCGTGTCAGTATGGCTAGGCAATCAGGCAATCTCTCTGCATATACTAATTGACTGCGAGCCAGGCCAGCTTGGGGAAGAAAATGCTGTTTTTTCAACATGGCGCTGAATACACCATAACAGACTCCAGTTAGGGCCTCATGCTCTCCAGAGTCCGAGGTAATAACTAAAGATCGATCTGCTTTCACCGGAAGTGAGTAGAACCCCTACATCCGGTTGGTTACGGGGCTACCACCAGAGGGCGGTAGTGACCGGAAGTAGCGACAGGGGGCGCTGTTGGCGGTGAGTGTAGGCGTTATGGGGTGTTAGAGTGGCCGCAGTGTTTATGGGAAAGGGGACTAGAACATGGCCAAGGGCAGGCGGGTAAATGGGTTCACGGTTGTGTATGTCCGTATCAATCGTTGCAGGCATGCGCCTAAAGCTGACAAAGAGACACCCGGTGCACAACATAGCGTCTGGAACATTTTGTTTTAGATATTATGGGAATTTATTAGAATTTTCCTTGCAATGGCCCTTTTTAAACAATATTATTTTCTTATCGTGATAGATTGGCTTCAATGTGATTGTAAATGATGTTATATGTGGGGATCATTATCTATGTTCATTGTTGAGGTGGTGTACATTATATGGCTACTTTATTAGACCGCCAATGGATCTCTGTGGAAAAATATGGTTTTAGTTAGTGGTATTATGAAAGCTCAGAATCAAAGTGCGGCCACCAAAACCCAAATTCAATATATCGGGTAGTTATTAGTAGCATCAAATATTGGCACTTATTAGTGCTTATCTTCATACACTGTCAGAAGTTAGTGTAGGTGCACAGCGAGTTATACTGTAGATTTACAGTATAAAACGACGTATTTTTGGTTTGGAAACAAAAAATATGTCCTTTTATACTCGCTGTGAGCTACATTAACTTCTGAGAATGTACATCAGCGGAATCATGCAAACATCTTCTTCATTTGCTCATGACCTGTTTGTACCAACTGATCTAAAAAAGGCAGCTAGAAACGACTGTCAAGAAATGTCTATGTTTGGACTAATAGACAATAGTACAGAGAAAAAGTGACTAAAGCCCAAAGTCCACAGCAGCAGGATCCTGCGTTGAAACTGTAACGCACCTCTGCTGCGCCCATTTCGCCTCAGTTTCGGTGTGGACATGGATGAAATAGCGGTGAAATAGTGGCGGCAGAGGTGCGATACGGTTTTAACGCAAGTTCCTGTCGACGTGGATTTAGGGCTTAAAGTAGTTCCAAGAATTGTGATGATGGAACAGAAGGGACATTTCCAATTATTTAAGCTGGAAGACTGGCATGTTGTTGCCAGGCAATGAGAGCATTTTTTAACATGTTGATAGTAACAAGGGTCTTGGGTCTGTACCCATTGAAGTGGGAGGGAAAATGGGACACTGTCTTCAACTGCCAACTCCTGATCCTGAAACCCAGAATCAGACAGACAAGTATTCAACACAGGCTTCATGCTGTCTCACAAAATGAGTTCTGCTGCCTTCTTATCTTAGTGATAACTGCCATCAGGCCAACATTTCAGGGCATGACTCAACTTGCTGATAAGATGGGGTTGTGCCTGCCTGGGTGACAGGGGTTAAAAAGTAAATTCTGATTTCATTCAGATTTCATTTTCAACATGGCTGGAAAGCATGACTGTGTGTCTGTTGTTTGTGTTTTTGCCATCTAAGGTATTACGAGGCATTGTGCCATTAAGCCATGTAGCATGACTGCTTCCGGCAATGCTTAACCCATTAAGGAAGGTAGTTCGACTTTTGATAAACACATTTTCATCATGTTAAACCAAATGCCGGTTAGTAACCCACCGATACTGCATTGGTGCATCCACCTAGTAGATTTGGCATGATGCATGAATGCAGCCCTGGCGATCTACTCACTAGGGCTGCATTCATGCATCATGACGTCAAAATACAGATCATTATCATGTACCTAAAGGGTTAATTGTACTGCTTTTATCGTGTTAATGGGTCTGTTTTTTCAAATTTAACAGCGATTGCCCATTTCTGCTTCACAATCATTGTTTCACAGAGAGACTTACAATCTCATTGAATGTTTAATTCAGTATGATATACAAAGACTCATATTACAGTGAAATCTGGAGGACTGATGTAAGGAGTATTGCTTATAGGGAACATGTTTCCATTGCCAAAGTTGCCCATTCTCTCTTTATTTAGCATTGGTTATAAGGAACATTGCTTATAAAGAGCAAATTTGCCTTGCCAAAAGGTCCTCCTTATAACAAGATTTCACTGTATTCAGCTTTAAGCACAAGCCTTTTGGTTGTATTATGTCTGCAAATAATTGGATACTGCCAATTATTTCCAATTTTGGGGCAATCATGGTATTAATTGTGAATATTCTTCCCATCCCCACGAGCAAGACATAATGATCCTGTCTCAACCCTGAGGTGCTGTCCATCCCTCAATCAGTTAAGAGATAAAAAGCCCCAAAAAGGTGGCCATCTTGTTACTCTAGCCCGGCGGCAAGTGGCAGTTCTGCGGCGCATGCGTGGACTTCAGTTCCGGTTGCTGTCCCGTAAAAGACCTTGAGCGGGAGGCAATATGGCCTTGTTTATAGCCGTTTGTGGCCACTCGCGGGGAGCAAGAAGTGCCATATGGGCCTGGTTCCAAGCCCCAACAGGGGGTGAAGGAGGGGGGGAGAGGGAGAGATGGGGGATACGGCACTAAGGGTTGATCCTAAGGGTAATGGTATATGGCCGCTACTGGTCTGAGGGATTGCCCCCCATGCATAATGCCAACTACCTTTACTAAGACACTAATGGGTAAGTTCCATTTGATTTCGAATTGGCCACTTTAGTTGTGTTTTGCATCTTTCCTTTCAGATTTCCTAAAAGACATACCTTGTAAAAGCCTGGTCTATAAGTCTACCTCTACTTTTGATGAGGAAATGTGCCATGTATGGGCCTTTAGGAGGCACTTATCCTGGTTCGATACCCACCATTATCCCTTTAAGGACCACATACTGCTTTAGTGCATTATGTACTTTGTTGCCATGATTGATGCATGAATACAATGATGCATGAATACGATGCATGTATTCAAGCATCATGCCGACCTTATGGAGTTGATGTACTCCCGAAATGCTGGCATGGTTAGCATACTCAACTAAGGATATACCACATACCACTTTAAAGCATTATGCGGCTGACTCAGATAGTGGACATGATACCCAGAGCACATAGCAGAGGCTCACCATTAGATGTCTGTGCCCGAGTGGTCAGTCGGTGTTGGGTTTGGCAGGCTCCTAGAGGTAGAACCTCTCAATACATTGTGACAAATAGGGGCTATGGGCGTTGAGTACACTGAACACAGATAAGACAACAAGCACAGCAGTACTCTTATCGTGTATTACCCCCTGCTCAGACCTCTCAGATCAACTTGTCTAGCTGAGATGTTGAGAGGACTGATTCTGTCTGGGAGGTTCTGTCCACTACTGGCTGTGTCTCACGAAAATGGGCCAATGTTTTCGTCTATGACCAGGTGCAATCTATGACCGGGTGCAATCTATGACCGGCTACTGTCCTTCATTAAGAATGAATAGTTTTACTATTCAGGAAGACTTGATTATAGTGTAGCCACAAGCTGTCGGTGTGGCTTTTGATAGTTATTGTTGTATTTGAAAATTCTAATTTAAGATTGCAGGGTATAATGGTTAGTAGTTATCAAATGCACATATACAATCAAATGCATCAAATGCCATCTGCTATCGATCTTGAACATTATTTGTGACACGATCTGCAATAAGGGACCTTAGTGCAGGGTACATTTAGGTCCCTTTTCCCAGTTCATGTCACATTTGTTTAGTCATGGGAGGTGATTGCATACAAAAGTATTTTAAAATGATGTCCAACACCTAGCCTTATTCCTCCACTTTTTTCAAAGATAGCAACAAAGCTACACATTTCAAGAGGATCTCCGTTGCAAATGCACACCTTTCACTGCAATCCTGCAATATAATTATCTTCTTGGGCGCGCATTTGCTAATCATTATAGATTTGCCCCGTTACGACCAATATTAATCAGGATACGGCCAGATATATGTCCTCCATGTGGAGGCTAGCTATAGGGGCTGTGTCTCATGAGATTTGGCCAATGTGAACATCTTTGACTGGGTCACTCTACTAAAGAGCCCGCTACTCCCTGATGCCTGACCGCAGTAGTCTCTGCCGGACAGAGGGCATCTTGCAGTGAAACTCTCTGCCAAAGGAGGGAGTCATGTGCTACACTCTCTGCTAATGGAGGGGCAGATGTGCTACTTAACCATGGTACCGGCTGTGATGTCACAAAAGGGAAAATCCGCTGGTGGCTAAAGATGTCCTCTGTCCGCGAGTGACTACGGACGGGCAGATAGAGAGGGGAGTACGGTCACTAGTACGAATGTGTGACTGGGTGTCATCTCTGACAGGCTTGATAGAAAATGGTTTATTTAGGGCAGATGAAGATATAAGTGGGCTGAAAGGGTTAATGGATGTTATAACACTTTAAATTAGTAATTAGTAGCCCATTTATATATATGCATCTCCCCTAGAGTTTTCTATCAAGCCGGACAAAGATGGCACCCAGTCAAAGATGGCACTCGGTCAAAGATGGCACCCAGTCAGAGACGTTCACATTGGCCAGATCTCGTGAGACACAGCATGGGAGGTTGATACTGATGTACAGGTATACTTAGGGAGGGCTACCTTAGTGCTGTAATCCAGTGGCCAAGGCCTGCTTTATATAACACCAGGGCATAATGAAGTCACGTCTAAGCAGGGAAAACGCCCATCCTTCACCTTGCACTAAACCCCTTATAATCAGCAGGCTTGGCTTCCATTATAGAATCATAGCTGGGCAGAGGAGAAGCATTCAATGTGTCATCGGGTCGTATTTACTACAGGATTTCTCTACCATCTGCCGTATGTAGGGCTGATTCACCAACTAGATTTTGCAGAGAATTCTGGTAGAGAAAATGGCTACATTTATTTTTAGTGGTCAGCACAATGAAGTGCATTTATCAAGCTTTTAGTCAAAGGTGAATCTAATAATGTCTGACATGGCTAGCTCCCAGTAAACAAAAAACGTTATACAACGTTACATAACGTTTCTGTATGGCTCCTTATTGTGGCATCACGTTATATAAGATTAGGGACGTTATTTTGAGGTAAAATGAAGATTTTCTTTGTTTAGCTGGGAAGCCTAAGCTAGCTCCAATAGTTGAAATATCAGTTATCATACTATTTTTGAAAAGGGGGATATGAATTACATTAATATTATAAAGGATTAGCTGATTTAAAGGCGCATAAATAACCCAGCTAACAAAAATAACGTTTTTAACGATACATAACCTTTTACTATGATAAGGAGCCATTGAGAAACGTTATATAACTTTGTATAACGTTTTCTTTCCTTTACTGGGAAGGTGATGGGAGCACACTGACAGAATAAGTCATCATATGGCCACTGTATGTGTCAATGATTAGGGAGGACATGATCTGGTCTAGCCTTAATGGGATCAGTAGCACAGCGAATTCCTATACTGTGATCTGCATCCTGGCAGGGGACTGGTTGCCATAGTGACCAGGTGAAAATGACCAGTGTGACGTAAGCCCATCCAGGGTGGACAGGAATGTATATATTGCCCGCCCAGACCATCCTACTCTTGGCTAGAACAATGAGATTCAATAAGGGCAGGGACTTCTAACCCTAGACATGTGAGGGTGGTGGTAAACATAATTATAGATTAAGATTAAGAAGGGGGGTACCCAGCTAACAAACGAACCACGTTATTTTACATCAAAATAGCGTTTTAAAACTTAGAGATACAATATGATATCTTAGAGATACAATATACCTTAGAGATACAATATGATATAACGTTATATTATAACGCTATATATCGTTATAAAAAATAATTAATGTTGTCCAACGTTTTCTGTTTACTGGGTAATGGGCTAGGTGTGTGAGAGTCAGTAAGAGTCTTTATATGGGTAATATGGTACGTGACGGGAGGTCTGGAGACGAGGGAAGGGTGTAGAGGGGATGGAGGAGAGAATTTACTTGCTGATGAGGTCTAATGCACTAGCGACCTCCAGGGGCGCGACATGCAGATATAACCTTGGTACAATACCAAGTCCAAGGTACTGTGTGGAGGTCTGACCTACACCGTGTCTCAGCTGCACCTTTCCAGGCTGAACCACTCCCACTTGGTTCATTTAGGCTAGCATCATATATTGACTCTCTCTCTCTCTCTCTCATTATATCTCTTCCTCTAATTAGTTCGCCAATTGGACTGAGCTTTGTATAAAAGTCGGTCAAGTTCCTTCTCCTTGTATCAATTGTAAATATTTCAATTTTGCTATAACACAGGTCGCGTTATTGCATTTTCTCCCTCCTTCCCTTTTCTCCCTATCTCTTTCTTTCTTTAGCTTAATATTTCTCTTTCTCTACACTCTCTACCTCTTATGCTCCCTCATAGATCATTTCTCCATCTCCGGGCTTCGTTGTGTCCACCATATCATTCTCTCATTACTCCCATCATCCACTTTCCTATTCCACTATCTCTCTGCCTTCCATGATTATAGGAACGCACTATCTGTCTACCCAATCACTCAGTACCAGTTTGTCCACATTCAGATTGTTGTGTACACAACTACATAGTGAATGCAGGATTGGGTTAGTCTAACAGGCTTTCCCCCATCCACTTCCCATCCTTCCATCAATCCTGTTTTGGGTAGGCCCTGGGCAACTCTCCCTGAGGTACACTTATTATGTGTTAGCAAACCCTTGATACATGAGCTGCTCTCACCAACATCTGAACCACTATAGTCTGTGTCTGAATCTTTTGCAGGGTCAGGGTTCCCACAGTGTGGTGATCGGGTAATAACAATACTTATCCATGCAACACAGTTAGCACGGGGAGCAAAATAAAGTGCATGTCTTTATAGAAGAGTTGCTCACCAGGGCTGCCTTGGTGCAGGGCGACGACAAATGTACTTGAAATTTGACGCCTCATGCTTTTATGGAAGGATTACCAATGAGCACTACGCCCCATCCACTTTCAGTACTATGGTGATGCAGTCAGTCTTTTACGGCTGTGTAACTGAAGTCAGTGTTAATGTCCCTAAAAGGGGACATTTTGTGAGGGCTCTGATGGATTACTTGCAATAAGGCCCGGTAGGATGGCTAAGGGAGACTCTGCCTTGCTTCATTACCCTCTTGCTGCACTTGGGACCAGTTCTGGGGAGGGCGAGTACAAGTTTTGTCCCCTGTTGAGAGGACTTGGGAGCAATAAGTGGCGGGAGTCGGGAACATGCCTGAATGGCTTCCTTTAAGTGCACCAACTCAAGCTGTGTGTTTTATGGCTGAGATCTCCATATCCACACTTATGATAATTTATAGTTGCAGAGAAATCAAGGAGGGTCTTGAGACCAGACAAATTTGCTCCTGCAATATTGTGCCTGTACATATGGCTACCCAAATTTCTGAGTGTCGGTTTTTATTTTTCGAAAGGTTCGCCTGTGCCAAACCTTTTAGAGGCACAATGTTCCTTATAACCAATACTGAAGATATAGAGAAAAGAGAAACTGGACCATGACACCGCGCTTATTAAAACAGGAAGTTCCTTGTATCGGTCGTCCCTATAACGAGATTTCACTCAATATTAAGCGCCCCTTATTTTCATATAGGATAGATTCACATGAAGTCGGACACATACCTTGAGACGGAAACTTGATTTTGTGGTTATTCAAACATTTTAAGCCCTTACTATTTGAAAATAATATAGGGAAGTTTAGGTGGTATCATTTCAAAAACACTAAGACTATAAGTTGTAGTTTACATGAACAACCCCAGGTTTCACTCTCTGTCTCAAGGTATGTGTCCGACTCATGGTAAATTTACCCTATAAGGGTCATTAGACTACCCGTTTCAGCTTATCATTAGAACAGGTAGAATCAGATACATGACAAATCAGGATAATGAGTAGATCTATACTCAGGGAGGGACAACCTATTTTGAGGAGATTAGCAGCCTGATACCTGGATCCTGCCCAGGTACTGTATCACACCTCCTGTCAGATTAGACAGTGCTGGACAATTAGGATAGCCGATACTTGAGCATGGACAGTTGATTTAGCACTATTTGAGAAATTAACGCTTTGTTACCTGGAGTCTGCCCAGGTGCCGGTTTACAGGCGCTGTCAAATTAGACGGTTGTCAAAGTTAATGAAGGCGGATGTAAATTGAGAGTTTTAAAACCTATAACTAAGGAGTATTTCCCCATAAGTAGAAGAATAGGTTGGCAAGCACTGAAGCCGACAAGGGTCATATCACCATAAAAGAAAAGTAAAAAAACACACTTTAAAACGTGTGTGTTTTTTCTCTCTTTCGTTGGACAAAAAAAAAGTTGAGAAATTAGACAAAAATAATCTTTTACAATTTATTTTTTTTCACGTTGTTTTTCTTTTCTCGTGACCCTTGTCGGTTTCTGTGGAGAACAAGTCAGTGTAATCTAACTATGCCGGCACTAGTGAGATACCCCAGCTAACACAATTATGCTATTTTACGTCAAAATTTAACGCTTTTAATATTTTATAACATTTTGCCACAATAAGTAGCCATAGAGAAACGTCATAATATAACGTTGTATGACATGTTTTGTTCACCAGTGTACTAGGACAGCAGTGTACCATTATGCTGAGGGTTATCATGAAAGATACCTTATGTATCTACCTCGTCAAGAGCCCAGCAACCAACTATAGCCATGGGTCCCAGTGGTCGTAATAGGGGGTAGAGGAATTTCATTACTGCTACCGATTACTATGGTATTAGCTGGGATCCAGTTATAGGCAAATAGTGGGCAACATGGTCCAGTATGGACTAATATCCATGTAGCGGGGCCTTGTCACTCAGTCTGTGTGTAGTAATACATCTGTAGGCCTATGATGATGCAATCTGGTGTATTGCTTGCTGCACAGTAAGCATGGATTAACCCTTCAAGGGCTACATGCTGCTTCAATGAATCCAGCTCTAGCTTTGTCATGATGCATACATGTAGGGTAGACCGACCTAAAGGTAACTACTTACCATGAGATGTCCACCTTAATTATGTTGTTATTTATGTGTGGTATTGTCTTTATTTGTCCTTTGATGGAAAGAGTATTCACTTAAAGTGTACTATGATACACAAAGACAGGAATTATCATGCATGGATGACTACAAAATTAAGGTAGACATCTCATGGTACGTGGTTACCTTTAGGACAGTCTACTCTATACCTGGCCAGTTCACTAAGCCTGTAGTAACCATGTAAGGGCAGCATGGTACTTTAATTTATCATACTCCTTGTCGTCATGATGCATGCATGCATCCCTGGCCAGTTCAATAAGCTTGAAGTAACCGTCTAAGGGCTGCATCGTACTTTCATGTATTATGCCCATTGTCGTCATGATGCATGAGTACAGCGCGACTACCTGCCAGGGCATGTATGGACACTCTAGATTAGGCATGATGCATCAATGTAACCCTGACGAAGTGTTAAAGGAATTATGTGCACAGCATTAAAATGGACGCAGGAGAATCAGTGAATCAAGTTACAGAAGAGTGGAGTGAAATAATATGTAACATATCGACAATCACTGTAAATTGCTTAGCAGTGACTGTTCTGCCTACTCAAGCTAGTATTGTCCAGCAAAAATGAGGACTAATGTTGCTCTAACGTGTCATCTATTGTTTTCAAAATAGCATTTTGTAATGGAAATGTCTCTATCCATGACATCTTCCTATAATATTGAATGGGCTAGTGGATTATGTGCAAAGTGGATGTCCCTACCTGGAAGTGACAGTGCATTTATAAAGGTCTTTGTCCTCCTGCCTATTTCAATTTTATTTTACACAAAGGGATATAAAGGAACTGGCTATAATGCTTCAAGCTTTTTTTTACACCATTGTATTAGTATCACAGAAGGGTGGGGTACCATGGCATTAAAAGGGGACTTTCAGCATTTACGCCACAGGGGTAAGACAATGCTGTTCGATCACACCTTGGTTATTTCCACATACCCTCACATAAACTCACAGCTGTGGTCTAAAACAGAAAGACAATGGATATGAGAGGGTAACAAAACATATAACTACTGTAAAGTGCCAGATTGCTGTGGTTATTTTTTAGTTACCCTCTCATAACCATAGTCTTTCTATTACAAGACGTACCACATGCAGACCCGTTTGTTATCTACAAAATACAAGTTATAGATAGGGACATCTTCCCGAAAGCTCGTATCAGATTATAATAGGAGTCTGTAGCCTTTCATTGCTTTAAGATAGTATAGCACATTTCCTATACAGAAACTGTGTGCTTGATAATTCCAATGTTATGGGTGTTTAATGGATATGAGGGATATGAATAGGCTGAAATGGCTTCACTTGTAGTAGTTTCACATGTATAAATGAGGTTAGCCTTTCCTGTAGGTCAAGTGGTGTAAACATGGCTGTTGGACCATTTTAGTTGTAAATCCATCAGAATAAAGTATGTGTAAACATCATAATTCCTCGGGATCAAAGGGTAGGAGACCATAACAATGTCTATGGACACTAGTTATAAATGGACATTGACATAGAGTATAATAGAGGAGTTTCAGGAGTAGACTTTCCTTATACATATAATATTGCCCATGAAGGAAATTCGTTTCGGGGTGATCTTTCTTGTAGTCGGAACAATCAGCTAAGATGTATGGAGTGTATCTAAATAATTTCACATTACCTTAATGTTGGACAAGGAAGATATTAGTAAACTGTTACTTCTATTAACTACAACTAATGAACATGCACTACTTTAATTTAAAAGCCATTCTGAAATAATTTTCGTGATTTCTTGGTAAATATTGTCAAAATCATTGACTTCAATCAACTCCCGCCTGGAACCTTCGAAATATGACTAGGCAGGGTATTATCTACTGTATGTGACTGATCTGAATACGCAATGCAACAGATAGACAACAGCTAAAAATGCAGGTTTTGGAGGGTTTCAGAGAAGGTATGATAAATTCTACGCCGTTATCTAAATGTAATGTTTGTGTTTCACTTTTCTCCGAGCTACATCCAACCAAGACATATGTCATATCCGTAGAGAGAAATGAATTATTTTATCATAAATAACTTCTCATTTCCAAGCCAAAATAATTAGGCTTTTGCAAATGTAACATTTTTCAATAAATCCTGAACCGAGAGAGTATACCACCAGCTTGGCAGAACGCCAAGAACCTTGTCATAAAACGAATCTCTCCCCCCCGTGATTTCCCTCCTACACGGAGCAGTGGGGTGGTGTGAAAGTCTCTGGGGTGATTCGAACGCCTCTGGAGAGGAAAGCCGTTTGCGTTCGGGGAGGGACTCCATGTTATATGCACGTACATTATTGACGAATGCTGCAGTGTACATGACTTATGAGGCGTGAAACACGTACGTGTACACACGTAGGTACGTGTAGAATGATGTACGCAGTACGTGCCCCCACGGGTGGTCCTGAATTGCCCACGTGTACGTGTACGTGACGCCCATACATATACATATGTAGCTTGTCCAGCGCTACCCTCCCATCTCCAGGGATTCTAGGAATATGTGCCTTGTTTGTGTCATACCGCTATGCCATATGGATAAAGCACTCCTTCCTGCCGCCTGATTGCACTGCCTGCAGAGCCGTGTATTGTGGGGTAGCCTAGGAATACTATGAGGGGTGGGCATTTGTTAGCAACTGGGGGGGGGGGGGGTTGGTGGATTTTGAGGGGGAGCGATATTTGGACTCCTTAAAAGAAAACACCATTCTATTTTCATGATGGTATATTGATTAACAATGATGACTCATGGGCTTCATCAGATCATATCCATGAGATCAGTCTGCTGTGCTCCCTAATAGCTTCACTAAATATGTCAGAATAATTTTACTTAGTGCTAAGACCACCGATTGCAGCCATCATAAGAATACGGTGGTGTTTTCTTTTAGGAGGGAGGAGCAAAAAGATTAGGACCCATGTGAAGGCAAATGGGAAGGGGGGCGATGTTGCGTCCTTTCATGGTAAAAAAACAGCGGTTACCAAAGCAAAGATCATTCTAGGGGAAGGCAGAGAAACATTTGGACCCCTCTTGCGGTTAGGTGCTGGGGTGTGACTGTGAATGAATTCTGGCTTGCTTACACAAAAAGAAAATCGACCGACCCCGTTCCCCTCCCCTGTTGTTAAAAGATGACTACTCCCTAAGTCGTATTCCCCAGTGTGAGACACGTGGACGGAGGGGGTGTGGGATATGTAAAGGCTTCCGCATACAATTCTATTGTATCCCTCTCTTGGGGACAAAACAGCAGGATTTCCATCTCCCAATGTGATTTCTCTTACTAACCCTTCCTTATCTTCTCATCTCCCCATAATGTCTTATAATGTCAGTCTGAGAAGCCAGGGACGTTTTCTTCCAATTTTATTCTCTGTGTGTCCATGTATCTGTTTTGTTAGCCTGTCTATGTGTCTACCTTGTGTGTGCCCATGCTGCTCACCCTCTCTCCATTGTACTCTCATACTAGTTATGATGAAATATAATACAAATTCTCCGTGCCGTGACTTTAGATGCTATTCCACTGTGTATATTATTTGGACTTACTTTAAATATAATGCCACGTTACATCAAAGAAGAATCCTACTTTGATCCTGATTATATGCATGATGAATTCAGATCTCCGACACATCAAAGGCACTTACAGCTTTCAGTCAAAACTAATTTTTCTCATTCCAAGAAAATAATATGAATCATCCTGCCTGCGCGACAAACGACTAGTTTTAAGACAATAAAAAGTATTTTCATAAAACTAGTCATTTGTCTACCAGGTGAGTTAATCATTTTTATCTTGTTATCTTGAAATGAGACAATTATTTTTGGCCCGTGACATGCTCCGTATTTGTACCTTGATTCACATTTAAAGGGCCCTTTATAATGCTTCAATGCGCTATGTCCTTTTGCATCATGATACATTCATGCAGCCGTGGTGAATCAGTTTGTCAAGCATCTTGTTTAATGCGCGATCACAACCCATAAAAGTCTACACTTCTGATGCTTGGATGCAGTGATTCATTCATGCATCATGCTGATCTAAAAGGGCATGATGTATCAAGGCACTATGCGGCTCTTAAAGAGTGTCAAGTAATGCAGCCAACACATCCCCACCAGGTGCCTCTACACTGATAGTCCAAATGACCCGGCCCTTAATTAGTCTGTAGTGGCTATCCCAGGTTGGTCATATGAATATTGGTCAGAATAATGAACTGATATTCAAAAGTGACTAAGGCAAAATAAAATATGACTAAGGTCTTACCCAAGAAGACTTAGCCTTACACTTACATGATATTAACTAACCATGATTTCTCGTATAGGGAGCCAAAAATGACTAGGTGGGTCGCTATTGACTAAGTTCTGTAGCGTAGAGGTTATTTGTGTACAATGTTGTGTACTATGGAGGCTTGACGCGGCTTGGCAATCCCACTAAATGGGAATGTAAACCCGATAGTATTGCCGCGTCAGCAAGGGGGAGTATTGGACTGTAAACACCCCTTATCAAACCACAAGTGCAGTGTGTGTGAGTGTGGGTGGGTGTAAGGGGTGGGAGGGGGCTTGTGAGCTTGTGTTCTGACTTGGAGCATGCCTGAGTCTAAGCCGGGGCCTATATAGCGAATTTAGGGATAGGTTTTGGGGTGACGGAAAGTCTTGTAATTGCTAGCATAAAGTAGTGGTGAGAAGGCTACAAGACTTAGTGATTCTCTATCCTTGATTGACCTGCGTATTTTAATCAAAATCTAAGTGGTTCTCTCTATCAGTATCACTGTCAATGTTACTGTTTAATTCCAATCCAGTGGAGTGCAGCCTTAAGTCTAGAGCCCTGTATACATGGAATGAGGCCAAAAAAAAAGTGTGTTTCAGGCAACATAGTCAGAATTTCTAGGGTAGGTAGGTCGGATTTTTTTTTTTCTTTTTTTTTTTTTAAACATAGAGAGAACCAGGAATGAGTCGCGAATCGACAAATCGACTCGCGACTCACCAGAATGATTCAATAATTCCTCTATTGACTAGGAATAACAAGAAGTTATTGCATATTCCTCTTAAAAAGCCATTTTCTGAAGTTAATCAATTAAGCAGGCCTCTGAGGTCACTGGGAGCTTGTTTTTCTTGAAAGAATTTGTAAAAATTGAGAAAAATAAACAATAAAAATCAAATTTAAAAGAAAATCTCCAAAATTGGGAAAAAAAATGCTAGGGTCGGCCCTTTTTTTGAATCTAGGGTCGGGTTGCCTGAAACACACCTTTTTTTTTTGGCCTGACTTTTAATCAAAATCTAATTAGCTCTCCTCCTATTCATGCACTGCCAATGTTACTATTTAATTCCCATCCAGTGGAATTCAGCCTTAAAGCCCAGCTCTCCTATAAATAGGGCTGAGTACCTGTCCCGACTGCGCCCTGACTGTCGGTGGAGGGGTACCGAGATCTGCGGGTTTAAGTCTAGAGCCCTATATACATGGAATGACTTTCAATCAAAATCTAGGCTACTATTCAATTCCTGTCCAGTGGAATTCAGCCTTAAGTCTGGATCCCTGTATACATGGAATGACTTGACTACTCTCGTTCCCAAATCCTTCCGAAGGAAGGCTCTGGTAACTGCCAAATGTTGGGATTTTGCTGGGTCTGGGCAACCCCTGCTGGTAGCTTGGAACCAGCGAACAGGAACAGGAAATGGAACCAGAAAGACTGATGGTAAAACTACCTAAAACTACCATCATACATTCTGGTTCCATTTCCTGTTCCTGTTCGCTGGTTCCAGCCCAACAGCAGGGGTTGCCCAGACCCAGCAAAATCCAAAGTTCAAGGTCATTTGGCTGTTACCAGAGCCTTCCTTCGGAAGGATGGGGGGACAAGAATATGACTCCACAAGCTGAGTGGCACGTGGCCATGTTAAGTACGGGCTATTCCTGGTACCCACCGTTAATCTAAGGTCACTCATGTTTGCACGTCCCGTCCCCTTATATTACAAGGGGCCGACACAGATCTGAAAGATTAATGTTGTGTGCAGTAGGGAGGAGGAAGTCGTGATGAGTTCGGGAGAGAAATAAACTTTCCCAGCTATCAAGAATACGTTATTTTATGTCAAAATAACCCTTCTTAAGGTTATACAATGTTTAGCCACAATAAAGAGTTATAGAGCAACGTTGTAAAACGTGTTTTCTTGTCTACAGGTTATGGTTGGTTGTTTGTTGTTTGTCGCGCAATCCACTCCTCTTGGGTACTCCTCCCACCACTCCTCCTTGCAGCTGGGAGGGACAGAGACAGGGAAAGAAGATCAGCCCCTTTTTCAGATAGGTTAGGGAAGCCAGGTGAAGACTATAGCAGACTGAAGAGAGAACAGTAAAGCAGACAAAGACCCATTTACAGATGGGCTAGACAATAGGGATTGAATTTATTTAGAAATAGGTTGAAATCAAAACATGTAACATACACTAATATTGACATGTTTGCAGCAATATAAAGGACATGTGAAGGACCTTTTGAGGAAAAGGATTTACGGCAGTGATTACATAGTTGAGAACAACACCTTGTTTATTGCCCCTATTGGATCCCTATGTAGCTGCTTCCTGGCTCAGTAGCACCAGATGTGTCGGACTATAGTCGACCACGGCAGATGGAAAGTCGCCAGGTCTTTGTGGTTGAAAAGCGACAGGAAAGGACCCTTTGAGGAAGTGTTGGTAAGGAGAGCAAGACGGGGAAATCTTTTTAGAACATGCTAGTCGATCTGAGCAATACCAGGAAGAAACCTTGCCAGGTAGTGTCTGTAATTCAAGTAAATAGAACGATAAGAAACACTGTGTTCTGTGGCAAGCAGAGGGAGCCGTATGTACGTGGAGGAGGGTAGACATATTTTAAGAAAAGTAAAAGTGTTTTTTTGGTTTCATGGTCTAAATATCTAGGGTAGGTAGGTCAATTTCTTTACTTTAGCCTCCAAAGTACCATGAAATTACTCACAAACTACAGTGCCAATTCACTGATCGCTGCCTCGACTCGAGGAGCCTCAACTCGTTGCAAGAATAGCCCCAAAGTGGCAGAAAAATAGTGGGTTTTTTTCAAAACTGGGTTAAAATATCTAGGGTCGGCCCTGTTTTCCTAGGTCGGGTTGGGTAATCTGAAACACACCATTAATTCTATTTTTCATTGGCCTTACATTGCACAATTGCCATATTTAATATGGGGATTATGTATACGATAGGGATAGTACTTAGCTTTTACCCTACTTTGCAATTTCGATTCTGTATCAAATATTACTGCATATGTAGGACGTATATATAAAGATATATCATTTGAAGTGAACATAAATATTATCTCCGGGCCCTTAAGCCTCTGGCAACCTACTGTACAGAACTGGGATCCTTAAGAGGTATGAACATGCAATGCTTAATGTGCAGTCGACAGTGGGGTGATGCATCTGCAATCCCTAAACCCTCTTATACTTCGGACATTACTCTCTTCTCAGATAGAATATACAGTAATCTAGTAACAAGATACTTGCGTGCAGGTTTTTACTTCAAAGAGGATTATGAGTGTAGTGTTTCATGATGTATCCAGTATCTTAAGGTGAGCTTAAATACACACACACACACACACATACACACATATATATATATAGAGAGAGAGACAGAGACAGACAGAGACAGATACAGAGAGAGGCAGAGAGACAAAGAGAGACAGAGAGAGGCAGAGAGACAAAGAGAGACAGAGAGAGAGACAGAGAGAAACAGATCTACATGGAACAAACCCTTGACAAGTATACAATTCAGTATTTCATAACCATTATCTAGCACGCCATTTTGTCCCACAGTAGATTCTTTTACTTAGTGTACATTCCATTCCTTGCTACTGTGACTTCCGCCACAGTGCATCCCCCAAAGAGGGTGAACCCTTTAAGGACACATGTTGCTAAACGATGACATTTGTCGTCATGATGGCCCATTGCAGCCCCGGCGAGTAACTCGCCAGTGCTGCATTGGTGCATCATGCCAACTATTTGGGAGTGTCTGAACTTTATAAGGCTGGCACTATGTATGAATGCAGCACTGGCGAGTTACTCGCCGGGGCTGCAATGATTCATCATGACTACCAAGGGCATGATGTATTAAGGCATCAAACCGTCCTTAAAGGGTTAATAATCGTACATTAGGCAGTGTTAGCTCAAGGGTGTGGCGTGACACAGACTACTGTATTCTATCATGAGTAATTCATTTCTTGTAGTGGGCCAACTAATGCATGGAAATGGGAGAGGGAGATGGGAGGGGCATACAGAGGGTATGATTGAAGGGGATGTGAGGGATAAGGTGACGGGTGGAGGGATGAAGGGAATGACTGATGGAGTATAGCATGGGAGCAAAGAGGGAGAAGGGCATGCCTGCATTGAGCCAACAAACAAGGAAATGAGGAAGAGGAGGGGAATTGTGTGTCAGAAGGCTGTATGTGCAACAGGAGGTGCATAGGCTACTTGTGTGAGACTAATACAAACAGCAGGAAGTACACTGATACTCTAAATGCCCCGCTTAGTCTGTTGTGACTATCCCAGATTAGTCATAGGGGCAGTGGTATGGGCATTGCCAAGTCTTAGTACTATTTAATGACTGAGGCATAGCAACAGATAACTAATGCCTTACTCTAAAGGACTTAGCCTAAAGCTCCTTGATATGGAGAAGACTAAGGTGAGTTGGTCAGTGCTGGCCAAGCTAACAAACTTTTCTAGGTTGGTCATATGCAGACCAAAAATGACCAACTTGATTAGGCTACAGTGACTGAGGGGTTGGTCGTATAGGGAGCCGAAGAATATCAATGTGGTGTGCCGTGGTTAGGAAAAGAAATTGATGTATGGCTTGTCACTCTGTCATGGTTGACAATGCATTTAGTACTACTACTTGATAGGTCACGGTATACCTTGGAGGATAGGGGGAAGAAGGATGATGTATGCTCCTGTGAATAGTTTGTGTCAAGTATAATTAGTTTAAGGTAAAGTATCATGCATTCGATCGAAGGTGACTGATATGAATGAAGGGGTATCAGAGTATGAGCATGGTTATATGCTATAAGATACAGTAGAGGCGGTCAATACATGAATGTTGGCATTTAAGCAAACTTTCCATCGCCTAAAGGCACTGTTTAAGTTACTTAAAGTTCAATAAACGCCATGTAAATGTCACACAAAGGCCATAATGACATTTGAGCTGCTTTACATGGCATTTACTGAAAATAAAAGTTCTTAAAGTGTAACTTTCAGCAGTCCAATTCTTACTTAAATGCCAAATTTCATACAGTGGGTGTTGCATAATGCAAGGATCAGCACAGTGTTATAATATGGCCAGCTCAGACACAGTGCCCAGATCTATGTATACCAGACGTAGAGGAGGGATATAGTCATTGCAGGAAATGGGCTTAACATCCCTAAGGCTCAGACATTGGCACACAACAGAAGATAATATTATATGTCAGGTCTGGCCTATCCATCTCCTGGGCAAAACCCCCGCAGACAATGAAATAGCAATTCCTTTCATCCAAAGCTCCATGGTATTTCCCAGTAGCACAGGACCAAATCCCAAACCTGCGGCGGTGGCTTTGCTCTAAGAGGTATATGTTGTGCAAAAGGACTTGTTCTTGTCCATAGGGTCAGTATATACATTATAGGTGTTAATGCAGCACTGGGAATGGGAATTTGGCTGAACATAAGCAGGATCGTGCTCAGACTATGCATGATATCCACTCAAGACTCTCTCATTTGACCTTGGAACCCTTGTAAGAATAAAAGAAAAGAAAAGTCATATCGAGAACTTTTTTGAAACCGTGTTTCTATACCTAACAATTTCTTATTTATCAAGAAAATACCCACCAAACATTGCTCCCAAACAATCGGACAATTTTGAGGCTGATTTAGAAATATTTGTTTTGAATAATACCTTAAAGCATCATTTTGCATATCATCATACAATGTGTAAATCTCGTCCGGTATTTGTTTGTTGATGATAGGGTTTAGCTGGGTTTAAACTATGATACTGCCTACAATGTCAAAACTACTGAGAATGTAAAGAGCTTATGTATACTAGTTTTGTATCTGTTACTCATGGGAGTGTGAGTAAAATACTGGTGTTCTGTAATATGATGTATCCTGCTCACCCCATCCTCACAGCATGAGGTATTAGCATGTGTGTAACCGTAATTTCAACACTTAAGTCCAAAAAATATAATGCTTTGTTTCAGGTAACACCTCAGCCAGGTAGGCCAGATTTGCAAAAATCATTTCTGTATTCATAAAAAGAAAATTTGGTATAGTATTCAGGTAGTATTTTCTTCGGCCAAAATACGAGGACAACCTTGATGCCTTCACTATCATCAATGAATTGAGATCGGCCCTACACTGTGAATAGTTGGTGTAGGTACACAGTAGAATCTAATGTAGATCTACAGTAGAATCTACTGGAGAATAGATTAACAGTAGATTATACTGTTTACCTACAATCAACTGTACACTTACAGTAGGATCTACTGTACGCCTACAAAAATGGCAACCAACTTTTTACAGTGTATTTTCAATTCATAGCCAATTCCTGAGACACTATGATATCATGCGTTGGCCTCACTATAACATGGAGTCATCTGTTTCTCCTTACCTGCAATCATGGCTCAGTCAGGGATCACGGCTTTACGCCTGGGCATGGATACCTGAGGCAAGGTGTTTTATATTACCCTGTAACATGAAATACATCTCTAGTAATTGTTGGCTTTTATCTATGACCTGATACTATTCCCCTGGAACTCAAATAGATTTGATAACTAATTGCCTCCTTTGGTCTGGCTTATTGTGACTATCCCTAAAGTCGCAATGTTAAATCTCGATCATAAAATATCATAGCTCTGGCCTTGAACTTGGGAGTTTTTCAGACGCACAATCCACGTACCATTATCTTTCTCTTGCAACTGTTTTCTAAGCTATTATATATTTCATAATGGCAACTTCATGCTGTGGCAATATGACAGTTTGCCCATGGGTATCATTATGATTCTATAGTGTTTGTGTGAGAGGGATTTGTGTTTGAATTTATCCTGTGCAAGTCTATTTGGAAAAGGGCATTCTACCCAAAAGTTTAATTTCGACCGGCAGTCTTCCCCTCTGTTAAATTCTAAGCTGTCAACCAGTTTTGTGTTGTTCTCAGCTTGGCCGGATGTAAAACATAAGTAATTTGCAGTGGTTTGTGCGGGAAGTAAAAGAAAGTTCTCATAGGCTGGACGAGATAGTCCCTTGGTAATCTTAGCAACAGGAAGAAATGAGTTCTGTGGACAGAATCCACACTGTGGATGATAACAATGGGATAGATATCTATTCAGCTCTATGAGCCGCAATGCACTATAGAGGGAGACACTGTATCTAGAATAATTAATGTTCCGCCTTCTTGTTCCCTACTTTAATAATTGTCTGTTCTTAGATTCTTTTCTTACACAGGGCGAGTGAAGGGTTCAGAAGCATTTCTAAGTCCCTTATGGCCATACTTGGTAAAAAAGAAAAGCTTGTGCACTCTAAGGGGAAACGCACAATGCTTAATGTAAGGACACGCCCAACAAAGTGACTAAGTGGCAATGCGTACATTTTTTAAAAATGTTATGCGACCCCAAAAGGCAGTCTAGGTGAAGCCTTGATTTCTGTCCCTATTATGTAATGCTCAAATAACCGTTGAGGCATATTTATATTCCAGAAGGCATTATATACACTACCCAGTAAACACAAACATTATGCAACATTTCAGAATGTTTCCCTATGGGTCGTTATTATGAACAAGTGTTGATTAATGTAAAAAACACTTTCTTTTTTAAAATTTGATGTAAAAAATTAAAATTTCTGACATTGTTTGACACATTTTATGCATTTGTGCTCCATTAGAGATAATGTCCAAGGGAAAAACTAAAACATAAGACTGAAGTCCCTGAGGCCGGGATAGAGACATAGGTCATTGAAGAACACACACAGAAAATAGAAACATAGAGCATAACCGGCTCTCTGGCTCATCTAAAGGAGTCGCCCGGGGGGGGGGGGGGTCACATAGATCCCTTGCTCACTTAACAGAGTTACATAAGGACCAGGGCTCCCCTAAAGAGCGGAGACATTCTGGAGGCAACATGGGCTCTCTTTTGACTCCTTTTCTCTGTGCGCAGTAAATGAGGGTAAAGCACAGGACAGAGCTAGAAGGAGAGGTAGAGATATGTATAGAGTGACTAAAGAACAGAGGTAGGGAGGGGGTGGCGAGTAGCTCAGGCGGTAGGGCACTGGACTCTGAGGTGTTAGGTCGTGCGATCAAGTCTCACTAGCGCCTTGCTGTGTGACATTACGAACTCCCTCCTGCTGTGGTTGGCATACAGCATAACAAAGGCCTGTCCATCTCACACTATGCCTGTGTAGTTACGGATGTAAAAGAACCATTGCCTAGGTAAAGTGCAGGGGCATGCTTTGTACCTTCTCATCTCATAGATTTGATCATCATCATCTCCCCCCTTGGCACAGTCTACAATGGCGTAGTGTACCTGTCCCTCTAGTACTAGCAGTAGGGGCTTCAAAATCTAACTTAGGTAGGGAGAGAGACAAAAAAAGAGGCTGCGGGTGAGCCAGCAAGTAAGCAAGCAGGCAGGGAAAGGAAGAATGAGGGAGGGACTAATATTTGCATGCGTGTGTGTGAGTGTGTATGGTAAGTGGCCGAGTCGCATGCGCAACAGGCTTTGGTTAGTCGTGAGTGTGAGACTAATGTAAGCTCTGGGGCCTTACAGGGATAGAGGAGTAGAGGAGTAGAGGGTGCACTGATGTTCTTTGGCTCCCTATACGACCAATCTCTCTGTCACTATAGTGCCTATTAATAAACCAAGTTAGTCATTTTATGGCTACCTATACGACCAACCTAGGTTAGTTAATATTGCCAGGTTAGTCCGTAACTGACCAACTCACCTTGGTCTATCAATTTTAAGTCCTTTTGAGTAAGGAATTAGCCATAATTATTATGTTGTTTTGCCTCAGTCATTTTTGAATAGCACTTGGTATTGCCTGATAAATGTCCCTATGTCCAACCAGGGATACCCACTACAGGCTTATGGCCGGGGCGTTTAGATTATCTGTGCAGAGGGAGGGAGAGGGAGAGTCTTGGTGTGGACGGTGGTTGATTGATGTATGGCTTGTCACTGTGTCATGTGTGACCATGCTCTTAGTGCTCCTACTTGAGTTGTCACGTTATCCCCAGGAGGGTGCCGGGGGGGGGGGTGTTGCATTGGTTTGATTAATGAGGAGTGTTGCACAAGATAACATGTTGTTTTTTTAAAGTGAGCCTAGGCGAAGCCTAGCCTGAAGCCACGAAGTGGCTTCAGGCTAGGCTTTGCCAGGCACTTTATGCAGTGGTCGAAATTTATGGGTGATTTGCAGCATTCCATTGACAGATTGAATGGCAAATTCCTAGACACTTCAAGAATATTAACCTCTTCAAATGTCTGAAACCATATACAATTGTGAAAATCCTTCACTCACCTTTATGTCAGCATGAAAATAATTTGTTAAGCGGGGGCCTACTGATGTAAATTTTCTGCACCATGCTGTAAAAACTTTGAGAGGAAACAAAAGGCCGACAATGTGTACATTTTCACATTCTCCTAGCACATTCAAACAAAGCAGTATCTTCTCAATGCGACTCGACTAAACCTCTGTATGGAGAGTGGCAAAATCAGTGACGTCACAGCACCAGTGACGTCACAAGCGTGGCGACGTCACTACGTCACCTAGCAACATCGCTATGTTACCTAGCAACGTCGCTACGTCACATAACTACTTGCAGATTTCATTTGCCATGAACAATGGCCACAGTTTGCCGTGATCATTGGCTGTAGTTTGCCGTGATCATTGGCTGTAGTTTGCCGTGATCATTGGCTGTAGTTTGCCGTGATCATTGGCTGTAGTTTGCCGTGATCATTGGCTGTAGTTTGCCGTGATCATTGGCTGTAGTTTGCCGTGATCATTGGCTGTAGTTTGCCGTGATCATTGGCTACAGTTTGCCGTAATCATTGGCTACAGTTTGCCGTAATCCTTAGCTGCAGTTTGCCGTGATCTTTGGCTACAATGTGCCTTGATAAAGGGCTCACTTTTTTCCAGGGAAGCTTCCAATTTTAATTTAACATTGTGTACATGATTCAGATTTTTTGGATAAGGATACAGTTCATGTACACACAAGTGGGTACACATAATTACACCAGAGTTCGGTAGAAGAACAAAAGAAATGGCCTGACTGCTTTTTACATACATGGCTGTTGAGCACACTGTCCTACTGTGAGAGTCAGTCTGATATGATACAAGTGACTGGATGCATAAGTGTTTTAAACCTTGGACAATAGTAATTATCCACTGCTGGTGCCTTGGCTTATAACACTTATACAGCAAATTACTTGTACCATATCTACTACGTGTATCATGGAATGCATTCCTGACAGAGTCGTGACAGGACTGAAATGTATTCATTACATCAAAAGTGTGATAGAAAGTTGACACAATCTTTCGACCTGCCAGTTTTTCATTATCTAGCTACTCACCCAACCCCAGAAAACAACGTTGTGGATAACAACGTTGGGGCTATGGTATTGGAAGGTATATTTGCATCAATCCTGAGCTAGATCGTGCTAAAATACCGTATACACAACTCCTTGTATTCAGGGGCCCAGACTTCTATATCCCAGATGGTGCAATATGATATGACCAATTTGCACTAGGGTCTACTCTGTACTTTTACTTTTACAAAAAATAACAGAATTCAAATAATATCATATGCAATCTTCTAAATTGCTAGTTCCTCTGTAGCTAGCACCTCCAAGGCAAATTTCCCATATATCCTATATATCTTAGAAGGGAATGGAATATTAGTATTATGAGATTAGAGGGTATGTGAATAAATCCTGAGCTAGTATAATGCTCAAATACCCTATATGCACCGCTCTCAGTATACAAGGGCCCAGACCTACATATACCAGACGGTTAACCCTTCAAGGACGGCATGTCGCTAAAAGATGACATTGTCGTTGTGAGGGTCCACCCTAATGCAGCCCCCGCAAGTAACTCGCCAGTGCTGCATTGGTGCATCATCCCAACCCTTCAGAAGTGTCCATGTACATTTAACCCCATAGGGTTGGCATGATGTTTGAATGCAGCACTGGCAAGTCACTAACAAGGACTGCATTAACCTATCATGAGGATCACGGGTACAATGCATTAAGGCACTATGCTGACCTTAAAGGGTTAAGAGGGCCGTGGAAAGTGCAGAAAATGGGATTAACTCTAACACCTCCAAGCCTCAGACACCCCACTGTAATAACAGGACAGAATATATGTTAGGTCTGGCCTATCTATCTCCTGGGCAAAACCCCCACAGTCAATGGAATAGCAATTCCTTTGATCCGAAAATCCATCCTATTTCCCTACAGTGCTGAGCAGCTGAGGACTAAATCCCCAAGCTGCGCTGGTGGCTTTGGGTATATGTTGTGCAAAAGGTTATATCCTGGTTGTTAGGGTCACTGTATGCCCATTGGATCGTGGGTGGCAATGGTGAAGTGACAATGGGGGTTTCAGTAGTTGGGCTTAGTGCCAGCGATAGCATTGGATAATAGTTATATCCACCTCGGATACAATCTCTAAAATGACTATGGAACCCTGGTAAAAACAAACAGAGTATAAACATTATTGGGAAATTGCTTTTGATTTGATCTTACCCTGATATAAACCTGGTAGCTTTAACACTTCAAATATTAGATCCATAAAATGATAATGTGTGGGAATAATGGTCCCATATCCATGCTCGTCTCATTGCGTGACAAAGGGTCAGCATCATTACTGTACATTTGGTTTTCTCTTAAACAATACTTTAAACAAGAATTGCGATTGTTGCCGCGTAAAAATATGCCTCAGGCATTTTTATACGCGGCAACAACCGCAATTCTTGCATTTGAAGGAACATAATGTCTACATGGTTGGTATATTTGTAGGGGACCCATTCAAGACACCATATGAACAGGGCGGGAGGATGATATAACTGACGGATGTGACACAACAGGGGAAAACATGCCATTACAGGGATTAAGTGTAATATACAGCCACTTGGTGGCCACCAGTGCAGCAGCACTAATAGAACCATTGAATTCCTTTGGTCCATGCTAGGGGGGGTAGGTAGGATTATAATCAACCTCAGGAGCATGGAAATGGGTGTTGCTAGGCAGATAAACAATTAGAATAGCTGTTGCTAGGCAACCGGCCGTCTTAGCAACAAACGAATAGAACCATTGAATTCCTCGGGTCCATGTTAGGGGGGGTAGGTAGGATTATAATCAACCTCAGGAGCATGGAAATGGGTGTTGCTAGGCAGATAAACAATTAGAATAGCTGTTGCTAGGCAACCAGCTGTCTTAGCAACAAAATAATAGAACCATTGAATTCCTTGGGTCCATGTTAGGGGGGGTAGGTAGGATTATACTGTACCTCGGGAGCATCGAAATGTGCGTTGCTAGGTAGATAAACAATTAGAATAGCTGTTGCTAGACAACCTGCCGTCTTAGCAACAAACCAATAGAACCATTGAATTCCTCGGGTCCATGTTAGGGGGGTAGGTAGGATTATAATCAACCTCACGAGCATGGAAATGGTTGTTGCTAGGCAGATAAACAAATAGAATAGCTGTTGCTAGGCAACCAGCTGTCTTAGCAACAAAATAATAGAACCATTGAATTCCTTGGGTCCATGTTAGAGGGGGTAGGTACAATTATAATCAACCTCAGGAGCATCGAAATGTGCGTTGCTAGGTAGATAAACAATTAGAATAGCTGTTGCTAGGCAACCGTCCATCTTAGCAACAAACGACTAGAACCATTGAATTCCTCGGGTCCATGGGGGGGGGGGGTAGGTAGGATTATAATCAATCTCAGGAGCATGGAAATGGGTGTTGCTAGGCAGATAATCAATTAGAATAGCTGTTGCTAGGCAACCAGCTGTCTTAGCAACAAAATAATAGAACCATTGAATTCCTTGGGTCCATGTTAGGGGGGGTAGGTAGGATTGTAATCAACCTCAGGAGCATGGAAATGGGTGTTGCTAGACAGATAAACAATTAGAATAGCTGTTGCTAGGCAACCAGCTGTCTTAGCAACAAAATAATAGAACCATTGAATTCCTTGGGTCCATGTTAGGGGGGGTAGGTAGGATTATACTCAACCTCAGGAGCATCGAAATGTGCGTTGCTAGGCAGATAAACAATTAGAATAGCTGTTGCTAGGCAACCGGCCGTCTTAGCAACAAACCAATAGAACCATTGAATTCCTCGGGTCCATGTTAGGGGGGGTAGGTAGGATCATAATCAACCTCAGGAGCATGGAAATGGGTGTTGCTAGGCAGATAAACAATTAGAATAGCTGTTGCTAGGCAACCAGCTGTCTTAGCAATAAACCAATAGAACCATTGAATTCCTTGGGTCCCTGTTAGGGGGGGTAGGTATGCTTATGATCAACCTCAGGATCGAAGGTTGATTAATATTAATCTTATCATTATATGTATAAATTTGTGTTGTGACACCTTAAAACAAAATGGCGGCACCCCTTAAAACAAAATGGCGGCACCCGTACTGACTTCCTGTCAAATGAAAACAATATAATGCCTCAACCTGGTAGTTCGCAAGCTCACCACCAGGGCCCCTACGGGGCCTTTCGGCCTTAAAAAAAGAAATTCTCGCTTCTGCACTTGGTTTACACCATAGGTTCATCAAGTGTAAAATAATACCAGTAATGTTTCTATGTAGAATTCATTTTAAACAGCATCGGGAAGTGTCATCATCCAACTCTACGATAACATTGAAACTTGTTTGATGTTGAGCCAAATATTTTTGTATGAACAACATCAAAGAAATGGGATGGAAAGCACAATGAATAGGTGCACGGGCTGTACGTTTAAAACCACAAATGGGTATGTATTCAGACGCTCTATTTCTCCCTTTTTTGTTTCCTTTTCTTTGTTCTCTTTCATTTATTAAAGCTTATATTTGGGTTTCACTGCACTATGCTGCATATTATGTCAATTGTCCCTAGGGTGTTCCTGGGTATGGCTGGGAGTCACTGCATGAATCTTGGCATTTAAGCATACGTTCTATTGCTTAAAAGCACGATTTAAGCTTCTCTAAGTTCACTAAAAGTAATGTAAATATCAGGGAAAGGTTCATAATGACATTAAAGCGGCTTTGAGTGGCTTTAAGTGGAATTAAATATGCTTAAAGTGTGACTTTAAGCGGTCAAATATTTGCTTACATGGCAATAGTCATGCAGTGTATACCACTGGGGAGTAGTGTGTTACATAGGGAAGAGAGTGCAATGTACCTATATCAGGTGTTATCAGGTTAACCTAAGTTATAAATATAAATAGGTTAATGTAACCCCCATAGGGACTGTTACAAATACACAGTCCTCCTGAGGCTAGTGGCCATTTTGAATTTAAGATGCATCCTACACTTTAAAGATGGTCTCATGCCTTAATGTTTATGTTCATCGAATTCCTTACCACTGCTTTGGAACATGAAGCCGACCCTTGTTAATTCTGTTTGACCTTTGGAATTAACATTACTTTAAAATGTGTATATTCTACCATAACTATGGACAATTTCATATATCACTAAAGAACATAATTTTGGATTCAACTGCCGCTGATCAGGCATAATGACTAATGGCATAAAACAAATGTGATTGAGATTCTCTTCTCCAGAAGCTTCAGCTGTAACATGGTACTAGTTTCTCCAGAGGCACTCTGTCTCTCATGTCCCAGACACCCTGCAGAAAGAAATATCAATGTGTGTGACCAAGGACATGATCAAATTTGCCCAGCCTGTTTTAGTCAGATTCCCCGACATGAGTCGGCACTGTCTGCTCATGGTGATTTGAGCTGCTCACCTCACAAGAGCTGCTCCAGGTTGCCAGCAGTCTGTCAAGAGAGCAGTAGTGAGCACACAGAAAATCGAAATGCCCCGGCTCTCAGTCTCAAGTGGCTATCCTAGGTTGGTCAAAGGGAAATTGGTCAGGCATGACCAAGTGCTATTTAAGAATGACTGAGGCATAGCAACATATGACCAATGCCTTACTCAAAAGGACTTACCGAGTGGCCTAAAATGCATTGAAATGGAGAAGACTAAGGCGAATTGGTTAGAACTGACTAACCTAGGTTGGTCGTATAGGGTGCCTATATTGACTAACTTGCTTAGTCTATAGTAACTGAGAGATTGGTCGTATAGGGAATCAAAGAATATCAGTGCAACCCTCTCACCTGGACTGTGGTATAGCCAGCTATGCCTAGGCGGCAGGAGTTTCTGGATAGCTGTCGAGTGGGACAGTTGTACATGGACAGGTTTGTTCTGAAAGCCTATGAATATAAGAAGAAAGAATGCTCCCATGGAGAGGATCTGGTGATAAGAAACTGTCTGCTGGGGAACGGTTTGAAAGAACATTCTGATGGGTTAATAGTTTGAAGGTAAACGCCAGGAGAATCTCAGATTGGAATCAAATCTATGCAGAAAGGGTGTAGTGCAGTTGGCGGAGAACATTGCATCAGCATTGATAAATGGTTGTCAATGTTGATTCAAGATTGCTTCAAAGTCGGTTCAACGTTTAACTGAATTTTATGGATATGCTTGAAGAAACACTTCAAATTTAATTTAATTCGTGTAAATGCTCAATATGAGTTTCAGGGACATTTACGTAACATTACTGCAAAGTTATATACAGTGTTCCTTTAAAGCATCTTCAATTTGCGTAAATGCAAACGTTCATGCAGTGTGCTGAAGCGCATGTATACCGTTATTAACTTTCAATGTTGCATACCAAGCATAATAATAATCACACAAAGTCAGCAGCAGTACCAAGGTCCTCTACAGGGCCCTGAAAGGGGGCCATCAGAAAGCCTCATCCTACTATTCCCATCACCAGCTGATGCAAGGACGTGAGCCTCAGTGGCCTGAGACAACAAAGGGAACCACCACAAAAGGGACTAGCCGTGTAGGACAAGCAGTTCAAGGTGTGCAGATTGTCCACACTACTCTGCTCCTAAATCCCCCCAGCATGAGCAGCTCTGAGCTGGACTGAGCTGCCCTGGACAAGTCTTGGGTTGGACTGTACCAATTATTTCTCCAGTATTCATGCATGGATGTTTGCATTGAAGTAAATTAAATACGCTTAAAGTAGCACTTTAAGCCTATTTAATTCGAGTAAAAGCTCCTTAACTACTTAAATGCCGTTATGACCTTTCTGGGATATTCACACGACATTACTGGGACTGTACCAAATATTTCTCCAATATTCATGCGTGAACTTTTGCATTGGAGTGAATTAATTATGCCTATTTAAATTGAGTAAAAGCTCCTTAACTACTTAAATGCCGTTATGCCCTTTCTGGGATATTTGCACGATATTACCAGGAGTTTACCAATTATTTCTCCAGTTTTTATGCAGATTTTAGGTGATGATGTAAATACCCAAATCACTGCTTCACACTGGTTGGGGCTTAGCAGATTAAAACTATCGGTTTTGCTGAAGCCGGGCTTTCATTGAGAAGCTAAGTGTACATATTTACTGACCATATGTAATAATACTTTTGAATCTTTGTACAAAGCATTGATTATATACCTGGGGGCCCTCTATAACTGTGTATAGGTATTTTAAATCTGACACGAGAGGCACTAGAACGGGAGGCCTATAAGAATCCCTACCTCCTCTTTAATTAGCACTGTACCCACCCCCAGGTGTTGGATTCAGGTGTGGGATTCAGGTGTGGGATTCAGGTGTGGCATTCAGGTGCGGCACCCACGTCTGACCAGACATCCATCTGTGGAGAGCTGTGACAACACAGGCGTCGTCCTCACTAGGTGGCGCCACTCGACCCCCGCCCCCTCACCCCCGTCCCCTACAAGCATGCCTTAGTCCTTCAAGGGCTGCATAGTGCTTTACCGGATTAATGCCATTGGTCATTGTAATGCAAGTAACTCACCAGGGCTGCATTCATTATACAACTTTCCGCTACCATGGCCGACATGAGGCGTGAATGTAACCAGGGCTGCATTCATGGGTCATGGAGGCAAGGGGTATAGTGCATTAATTCACTTTATTGTCCTTAACCCTTTAAGGACGGCATGATACCTTAATGCATCATGCTCTCGCCCATCATGATAAATGAATACAGCCATGGCGAGTAGCTCACCAGTGTTGCATTCAAGCACCAAGCCGAACCTCTGGGGTTGAGACACTCTTGTATGCGTCCGTAAAGGGTTAAAGGGTTATTTGCAGTCCTGTACATGCCACCTGTGGCTGCTCACTGCTATTCTCCCCCGAGGTGAGCAGCTCAGTGTGGGTGCAGCAAGGTGTGGTAGCATCCCTAGGGGAGCCTGCCAGTATGGAGCAGCTAGATGAGACAGAGGAGATGATAAATCTAAGGCTAGGACCAGTTAGCGTGCAAAGGGAAGAGTATCCCCAGGCTTTAACAGCTAGGGGGGAAGCTAAGGTTGGAAGTAAGATCTTCCCAGAGTAAGGGAAGCTCAGCCCAAGGGAAGGGAACCTCAGAGCAAGATTAGCCCAGCGGAATGGATACCATAGGGAAGCTCAGGAGAAGATCAGCCTAGGGGAAGATTACCATAGGGAGAAGATCAGCCTAGGGGAAGGATACCATAGGGAGAAGACCAGCCTAGGGGAAGGATACCATAGGGAGAAGACCAGCCTAGGGGAAGGATACCACAGGGAGAAGACCATCCTAGGGGAAGGATACCATAGGGAGAAGACCAGCCTAGGGGAAGGATACCATAGGGAGAAGACCAGCCTAGGGGAAGGATACCATAGGGAGAAGACCAGCCTAGGGGAAGGATACCATAGGGAGAAGACCAGCCTAGGGGAAGGATACCATAGGGAGAAGATCAGCCTAGGGGAAGAATACCATAGGGAGAAGACCAGCCTAGGGGAAGGATACCATAGGGAGAAGATCAGCCTAGAGGAAGGATACCATAGGGAGAAGATCAGCCTAAGGGGAGGGAAGCCCAGGGAAGGGGGAAGCTGGGGGAAGGGCAGTTCATGAGGGGAGCAGCTCGGGGGGTGAGTGCATGGTTTAGGGGAGAGAGAGAGAGAGAGAGAGAGAGAGAGAGAAAGAGCTCAGATCAGAGGAGAGCCTTCTCTATAAGGAGAATAGTAGCTCAGGGTGGGAGGGTCTATGCTCTGTATATATAAAAACGGCCATTCCAGACAGACCTTTCCTGTTTTCTGTGCAGTCGGCGGCCGTCTTGTAAGCCGAGACTTCTGTAAGCCACATCCTTCAGCAGGATGCTACCAGACCACCTGCCTTCCCTGACCTTCTCCTCAATACCAGCCCCTGCCTCTATTAATATAGCCATGTATGAGCTTTGTCTACACTTGTTGTTTGTTTATATTATTATTGGCTGAAAAAACACAAATAATGAAAAAGGTTTTTCATTTATGAGCCAAGAGGAGACTTTCTGTCAGAGAAAAGCCTGGATAGTCTATTATCAATATAGTAATTACATATTCAATACTGTTCACATACTTCCTTCACGCTGTCTGTTGAATCAAGTCAATTCACTATTAACAAATGGTATAGAATAGGGACCTAATTGTCTGGTAAACAAATTAATTGAGCCTTCAGGGCTTTCACAAAGTCATCGTTGGGTAATGTCTGAGTTGTTGCTGGCAACTCATTCCAGGATGGGGCACCTCGGTAGAGAGGTGACTTGCTGAAGATACCCTTCTTGGAGCGCGGCACCTTTAGCTGCACACTATAGAGCACCAACTGTAAAGTCTTCGGGCATGAACCCTTTAAGGATAGCATCATGTGTTAATACATCATGTCCTTGGTCATCATGATGCATGGATGCAGGCCAGGCGAGTAACTCACCAGTGCTGCATTCATCATTGTTACTGTGCGGGATAGAGACACTCCCGTGTAATTCGCCGGGCTGCATTGATGCATCATGACGACAAAATCTCATCTTACAACAACATCCGCCTTTAAAGAGTTAAACAGTCTGTCAGGTGTCCAAAAAGAAGGACATGGATTAGCGACTGTATCAAGGATAGTGAATCAGTAGAGATAAGAAAAGCTGCTTGGATCAAGTATCTGGTTCATTTCTGATCCTATTATAAAGCTGTAAAATGCCAGTCTGCCCTGCTGCTACTCTCCATCATGGTGACATAAATAACTTTAATGCCCTCTTCATGGTTAAAGGTCGGCAGTAGTTTAATGACAAGAGTGAACAATGTTTCCTCGGTAGGGGTTAGAGGTGGGGGGGGGGGAGCTGTATAGGGGTTTAACAGGTCTGGTACAATGCTATGGTGGAAGTCCCTTATTAAGTGTATATCTACAATTGCAACAGCAACATGTTTAAATCATCTATTCATTAGTCTGTGATTAACAACAAACTGATCTGATGATCTACCGTAAAACCTCTCTAATAAGCTGGCTTCTTTTGCACATTTTAGGCTCGATTCGGTTCATAATTCCTTCTCAAAGTGGGGGGGGGGGTGGCTTGTAAGGGAGGATTTCATCCAGTCATTTCAGTTTAAAGCTGTTTAAATGACCTAGAAATCATCTGAAACTGGGGGGTCGGCTTATAGGGGAGGTGACCTTATCAAAGAGGTTTTACGGGAGTTACCTTGTATAATTCTTGGTTCCCTGGTTGCAGAAAGGTGTAGGTTGTAATGTGAGAATTAGTGGTGGACTTGGTTGGATATGGCAGAGTGACCAGCTACAGTACCATTTGCCAGACCCACACAAAACAGATGGCTCAGGGCAGGGTTAGTTATCCCCTGTAACTACAGACAAATTCCAAACCTGGGCCCACTACACACAAGTGACAGGGAACAAAGGCAACTGGAAAATGTTTAGATAAAGGGGACTGCTCAACTCTGGAAGTGTTAAAACAACATGGCCCTCGTCACAAAGGACATTTGACAGCAGCAGAAATAATCAAGCCCCATACAGACTTTCTCATATCTTCTGACAGCCATCAAGGTGCTACAATAGTGCATTGAAGTTATGTTTTGCTGTGCAGTGCTTTAGGGGCTATCAGGTTATAGGCAATGACAATGTGTTGTCAGTTGTGCTGTATTCACAGATGATAGAAATCAGAGAGTTAACCCTTTAAGGATAGATGTCGCTAAAAGATGACATTTGTCATGATGTACCAATGCAGCCCCAGCAAGTAACTCACTTGTGCTGCATTGATGCATCATGCCGACTCTTCAGGAGTGTATCAACCTCATAAGGTTGGCATGATGCTTGAATGCAGCACTGGCGGGTTACATTCATGCATCAGGATTACCAAGGGTATGATGCATTATGCTGTTCTTAAGGCGTTAAAAACCTGGACATCTTTCTTCATATTTCAAATGGCATATATTGAGATTCAGGAAATTCTCGTAAATTTACCTTAAATCTATGGCATGAGCATTTTAAATGTGTGTTCGATATGTCTATGACCTACAGTGCTTTGATATATCAAAGCAATCACTTACTTTTTGAGGTAAAGTTTACTTTGTGATCAGAGTGGAAAAGAGTGGCAACATGACCTGTCATTTTCAGCAGAGAATGTCCTTTGTGTAACTGTGATAAAAGTGTTATTTTTTTTAGAAGTTTGATGCAGGCTGTTGTTCAAACTTTGACATACTTAATTCCCCATTTATCTCTTATATGATAGTGTGATTGTTTTTGTTTCTAGTGCTTTTATCACTAGTGTCAGCTTTCGGCAATCCGTGACATTTACATTTATTGAGACCAAACTCACAGTTGTCACTATATAAGGGTAAAGGGCCATGGAGATATGTTGGAACATAACCTTCCCGAGGAGACAAAAAACGGGTCTATGGCCGCTATTTTGACGTAAAGTAACATACTTTTGCTAGCTGGGTCATCCACGCACAACTTCGTGGAGCTGGAAACACAAGTCTACAGAGGCAATAACTAAGCCAATGTTAATATATTGCTTGGCTGAATACAGCATTGCCTCTCTTGTACCTGTAGTCCTATACATACAGGATATCAGTCCAAATATAATGGAGCACATAAGGCAAGTTGTAGGGCCTCTGTCAGAGAAAGTGAGGAATTCGAGGTAGTAGGGTAGAGCGCCCATGAGATGACTATCCGGTCTGTTTGTACCTCGAGTAGATTGTTACATGGATCAGGCGCCCTGTGGACAATGGACCCTATGGCGATTGGCCCTGAGGACCTAAAGTGTTCCTTTAAGGCAGCTTAAATTTGCTTAGATACCAACATTCCTGCAGTGGTATATTGATCAATAAACAAGATTAAGAAACCATTTGGTCACCACTGCATGGATGTTTGGATTTAAGCAAATCTAAGCTGCCTTAAAGAGACACTTTAGGGGGCTTTAAGTCCAGTTAAGTTCAGACAAATTCACTTAAATGGAAACATTCATGCAGTGCGCGTAACCACCTCTTCTGCCAAAGGCAGGTCTGGTATGCAGGCCCCTGGTATGAACCTGGCACATCTACACAGCATTGAATGTAACCCAATACAAACGGCAAGCTAGCCTTTTGATGAGATAGACTAAAGGGGTATGTGTCATAGAGAGTACTACATAGAGCAAATGTCACTGCTATGTGTCAAAGGGTGAAATGCTTAGCTTCATCGCCTGACCATAAGTTGTTTAGCTGTTGGCAGGATACTACAGTATGAGATGAATTAGTGTAGAATGTCTGGTCTCCTTTGACATCAGATGCTTTCTATACTGGCTCATATAACAGAATAGGGGTTTCCAACATCAGATTTCTTATATAATTACTCAAATCTGGTATCAGCTTAATCTCATTAATTCTTTTACTATTCCCCTGATTCATTTAATATAATTTCATGTAAATATACGACAACATTTAGATTTGGCAACTATAATAGATAATGTATACATGTATGTTTAACAGAGAGACGCGTAAATATAGCTATAGGGACCTGAATCGACTAAAAAAACGGAAATAAAAGAAAAATGGGTGGCGGTTGTGTTTTTCACCCTTCCACCAAGGAACCACCCACCGGTTCAATGTCTTTCGTATGTGAATGGTTTGATTTATTGTTTAAAAATAAAAATGAAGGTAGCACTTCTGCAGTGTGCTCTATTGATCGCTATAATCTTGGTGGGGAAGTCAAGTAGCGAATAGATTGGGCTTAAGGCTGGGGTTGAGGGCCTCCATTTCTGCCCCACTTAAAGGGGATTACCTCCCTGACCCTGATACATCCACACAAGTGTGATATAAACAGCCTTTAAGTCAGGAAGAAGACAAGTTGCTTAAAAATGGAAAGCTTCAGTGCTATCCATCCTCAGGTGCTGGCTCTGGGTCAATGTGGTATTGGTCTTCTTAAAAGCGTTGAAGCGGGTAGGGCTTTCCACTAGGCTGCTAGGAGGGAACACTATTCTGTACAATATCTGAACTCCTTGAATATAACAAGGATGTGGACTTATACTGGAGATATGAAATAATTTCAAAACATTTCTGGTCTTTATTGATTTCCTCTCCTTATTTTAAAAAGCAGGGAAAAATTGAGATGCCCACTTTATTGACTTTAATATGTCAAACAATAGGGAAAGATGTTTAGTAAATTTTGGAATAATTATGCATTTTGATCATGATTCATACAATTATTTCAAACTAAAAATTTCAGTTCGTGGAAATATTGATATTATTCTTTGTCCTACAACTATTATGGAATAATGGAATTGAATATCTTATCCACCGAGGAATCAATTACTTTGATGTACGCCTTTCATAATCTAATCATTCACATGCTTTATTCTCAATCTAATCTGGTTATCTTACAATTACTGATGTCCTGTCAACGTAATTATTGCCAACGTTATTATCACCTCTACCACAATTTATGTCCTAATTCAAATTCATATTAGTTCTGGCAATGATAACTGCATTTAATCTCCTCAGAATCATTCTACCGCGTTCCTCATAATAGCATTAGATCCCTAAGGAGGCATAACCCCACATCCAGTTCTGATTACTGGAGTTCCTTTCATCACCAGTATTGCACATTCAATTAGGATTGCTTTCACACCTACAGTGTCACTTTCAGCTAGGAAAGGGCAACTTTTGACGTCTTTCAAGCATTATATATTTGGCTCCAATTAGCATCATTTATTAATCCTATGCTTAACCCTTTAATGGCCACATAGGGCTTAAATGCGCTATGATATCCCTCTTCTCATGATGCATGGATTGGATCCTGCCAAGTAACTGGCCAGTGCTAAATTCAGGCATCATGTCAATCCTTATTGATTGATACGCTCCTGAAAGGTCGACATCAGGCATGAATGCAGCCCTCCTTTTTTGCATCATAAAGACAACGAGCTCAGCACATCAAACCACTATGTGGCCATTAAAGGGTTAAGTGCAGCTGCAACAGCTCCTGGAGGGATCAGGTCCCATCAGCTGAGTATATAAAAATGACTACATTCTGAGTTGTGATATTCCAAGTTTGTCATACGCCATAACATTTATTAAAAGCCTCTCAAGTTCCGCGCATTCTCTCAGGGTGAATACGGCACTCCCATTGACTTAACCAGGAAAGGCCGTATTCAACACCTCCCGTGTAATAAACCTTGCCCGTATTTCACAGCCTGTCAAATCATTAAAAATTGTTGATTTAACCACTGTAAATTAACTTTTTCTCAGAGAAATTAAGTGGAATTTGATGAATATTGTTAATTATAACATGAAATAAACACGAGGGAGCACTCGTAGAGTTCCACACTGAGGGTTATTTCAGTCATGCACCTTTGTCTTTTCATCCCCCTTAAAGTGTCTGAAATGAGTATTCTACTTTCAAGTTGAGTTCATATCCCTGTCAGATCCCTTTACGATTTATTCAGGTACATAATTATTATAGAGCTTGTCAAGATGTATTTAATGTATTCAGTATAAAACCCAATCCACAGGGATGTCCTAATGGACAGGCCTAGTGACTGCTTGTGACAAGGCCTCTGGATGCTTGACTACCCCAGATACATTTGACAGCAACATCTGTTTCCCAAATACATGCCATAAAGAAGGAACACACGGTGGTTGTCATCCTGTATTTACCCTTTTATAGAGGAAGGACAGGTTTTCCCAATGAGAGTCACTGAAATAATTTACGTCTAGATGTACTGCGCAGTGTGTCTGGATGCCATTGCAACCTATACTTAAGGGAATCTCCCTAAATTGCATGTTTGTTTATTGCAATCTTTCTCCAAGGCTGGAAGCTCAGATTTCAGGTCTACCTGGAAGCAGTTCATAGTCTGGGAGCAGCTCGAGGAAGCGGATCATCTCACATTGAACATGCCATGCAAGCAGAGAGAATCCTTGTGAGTAAGGGAAGTAAGGGGAGTAGCTCAGCTCAAGGTGGGAAAATGGTGGGAAAGGTGCCCAGGAAGCAAGAAACTCAGGGCAAGGGTTTCAGTGAAAAGAGAAGCGCAAGCAGGAAACAGCTTTTGTCAGAACATCTTTGGGTAAGAACAACATGGGTAGGTGAGTTTCCCGCTTGAAACCGAGAGCAGCTCACTGTAAGAGCAGTTCTGGTCTGCAGCACACAAAGCAGGTCAGCTTTGAAATAGAAGATGCTCTGTAAAGACAACCCTTATTACCCTTATATTCAGCCATTCCGGTCAGACCTTTGCAGTTCCTCCATGATGAGGGTCAGTCTTGTAAGGTGAGATCTCTGTAAGGTAGCCACATCCTTCAGCAGGATGCTACCAGACCACCTGCCTTCCCTGACCTTCTCCTCAGTATCAACCCCTGCATCTATTAATATAGCTATTTACCATTCTCTATACCACAATACGGGGTAGATTCACCGTGAGTGGGACACATGCTCTGAGACGGACAGTGACATTTGAGGTTATTAATTTTATGTACACTGCTACCTCTAATGTTTGTCTTTTTTGGAAAGAATAACATTTAAACTTTACGATTGTTCAGAAATTAAGAGCTTAAAATGTTTGAATTACCGCAAAATCAAGTGACCGTCTCAGGGTATGTGTCCGAGTCCAGGTATATCTACTCTAATTCAGTGGTCATTGGAGGCCACCATGGGTTGCAGGTGGTCACAGCGAATAGCATGCTGCATCCACAAAGGGGGCCATGTATAGATTATGATTGTGTGGTCAGTTGGATGTCTAATAATAAGGGACTAAGGACAGGAGCTAGACGATTCTAATCTGATGCATTTAGCACAGTGGAAGTAAATGACAAGTGGATAGTCAGTTTTGATTATGACCTCACAAGTCAGGTCTCTAAGGCTTCCCTACATTATTGTAACAAAATAGAGTTCAATAGCTTTGTTAAAAGTATAGTCTAACTGTAGTATATTGACATGAGTAAACAATGTATTCTTTAGAAAAGCAGCTGGATAAGTAATGTGAAATGCTTTAAGATAACCTATGAATTAGGTTATGGATTTGAGGTCCACTAAACACTATAATTCAAAGTGTGTGCTACACTGGAACCCAGTCACCATGGACTACAAATTTGATATTGAAGAATAGAACTAAGGGTGTGAATATGGAGGCCTAAACTGCATACACTTTTATTCTCCAGACCCAAACTTGAGAGATAGCATATGGCCATGTGAGTTGCCCTCCATGTGATGGCATATAGATTCTACACAGGTCTTTTTAGTTGACACTAGCCACAGAGAACAGAGAACAGATACAATCTGGGAACATCAACATAATAGGTTCTATAAAACTCTGAATGTGTTCAAACAACATAGCCCTTGTTAAAATGACAATTCCCATTATAAGTTGCAGTGTAAGGTTCTATACTAAAGGCAATTTATTATTGCTGGGAGCAATCGGAAGTACATCAATAGTTAATTGAAATCATGTTTTAGTGCTTTAAGGTGTTAGGCAATGCTTGTTCTCATAGATCTAACAATGGAGAAGTTCAATACAGCAAATGTCTCTATCACTTTGTAACATGTCACTTTTAGCTTTCTGAGAAAATAGGAAATGTGTATTATTTTTAATATTCATGGTGCTTTGATGTGGAACATGGAGAAGAGTACTAAGATAACTACCGCTCTGGGGAGAATTTCAGGACAGAAAAAATGAGGCATTTCAAAATGATCTATTATCATCTGACGTATTGTGTTAACGCTTTATTTATTCCATTGATTTTTTTTGTGTTAACTTCCCATCAGTGAAGGATGGAAACCCCTATGACAAAGCTGGGATAGCCAGTACTCATTAACGCTTTGAGCTTGTGGATTTTCAGCGCAAGTAGAACAATGTACCTTAAAAATGGTCTCATAAATATCATATATGTTGTAAATGTGAGTCCCTCCTACATCTCGTCCCATTGATTAAAATAAAGCTCGATCTCCTGCACTTCACTTCCAGCATCCAGTCAATAGTGCAATTGACACCCCAGACAAATATAGTCATGTGTCATAGCACCTTGTCACTTTTCAATCAATTGGTGTGGCAGGTAATCTAGACGATGTCAACCCTGCCCTAGCATGTCAGAATATGTGGATAGAGACCTGGGACCTATAACAGATCTAGAGTTCATTAATTTGTCTTGGTGAACAAGAGTTGATGGACAAGCTGTCCTATATTGAGGTTTGAACAAAAATGAGTTTTCATGACCTAAGGTATTTGAAAAACATAATTCATCATACTTTAGTGGGCATTGCATGGAACTCGTGGTCCCGCATTCACTTTGTTAGATATCCCTTAGACATAATTATGCTCTTATAGAATGGCCTGTGCTAGCTGTGGCTAATATAGCTTGGTAATATTTTCCCACCAATAAGGACAGCCATATTCAGACATACTGCAATTGTTAGGAAGGGTGATGATCTAATTGTATCTATTGGTCTAGATGGTCACTGAGTTTTCTGAGTTTTCATTTTTTTTGTACTGCTATATTTATAAGTGTAGAAAAAAGAAAGCTAACTATTTTCTATAAAATAAAGCTAACTATTCCATTCTAGTGTTTTAGAGTCAGGCAGTTTTAAAAGTGGTATAGGCTTTTAAGCCTGGACTGTAATGCCTCAGTGTGCACCCCTTGGGGAGGATTACATTCCTAACCCAAATACATCCACACGAGTGTGACATAGACAACTTTTAAGCTAGGAAAAAAGAAAAGTTGTTTAAAATGGAAATCCCTATGGCTATCCTTCTTCGGGTGCTGCCTCTGGGTCAATGTCCTATTGGTTTTTAGCCACAGTGGCAAGCAGGGCTTTGCTATTTTGGAGAACTTATTCCAAACGGCAATATCCACACTTCCCCAGTATCACCCGAATGTGTATGTTTTCTTGCATTTTGGCTTTGGTTAATTTAAAGACTAACATAGTGAAAATCAAACAAAGGTAAATCATAACAATTTGATGTACACGATCTTACAAGATTATGTGAATCACAATGATCCATCAACACTGATCAACCTTTCTCACCAATCCCCCAGAATACCCATATATTTTGATAAAAGGGGATAGTCTGATAGTGAATGAGTTCTCTAACTTGTTTTGTCTGTCCTCGCTAATATGTTGAATCTTACCCAGATTACAGTGCCTGGGAACTTGAGGGGAACTGAGTTTCTTCATTCCCAACAAGATCTAACCTGTGGTAATGTTGTTATTAATCAGCATGCACATGTCATCACATTAAACAGTGATCAGTGCAAGTTTATAATCTGCACTTTCACATGCAGTATTCTGACACTGATCAGGTTATACTGTATCTCATGCTAGCATAATTGATGTATTTGCAGCAATGGCTACATTATTCAAAATTCACTGTTTTAATGAGTTTGTGGTGAATCAGTCTGGTCCTGAACTACTCTCGTCCAGTGTTGAGTAGGCCTACACTGATAGTCTAAATGCTCCGGGTGTTAGTCTGTAGTGGTTATCCCAGGTTAGTCATAGCGATATTGATCGGAATTAGGATCTTATATTTAAAATGACTAAGGCACTTGTAACAAAATATGACTAGGGCCTTAAACAAAAAGACTTATAGGAATGGAGGGACTAAGCTGGGTTTGTCACTTCTGACTTTACCTGATAGAATTAACTAACCATGATTTTCTAAAGATTTTCTGTGTACCAGTACCAATTAACGGCACCATAGCACATTACTACAGTATTCCCTTTGTCGTCATGATGCGATGGTGAATGTAGCATGGGGGAGTTATGCACCAAGATTGCATTCATGCATCATGTCGACCGAGAACATAAAGCAGCATGAAGCCTCGTATATAAAATACACCTAATTCGGGTGCTCCATGGACATGAGAATAGTCAGCTCTTGCATGGGAACCATATATTTACTTGCAAAAGTAGTTGGGAAAGTAATTAACTAAATAACTCCACGCCTAGTTTGCAGCATTGCCGTTCTCTTGCTAAGACGCTTAAGGTATGGACAAGGTGTAAACCCCAGACGGCGGAGACATGATAACAGACATGGGCGCTGAGTGGTTGTGACAAGCCAGCTCTATGCTTGACTAACCCCAGGTTTGTCTGACAGCAACATCTACTTCCAGCACACAGGACCCATAAAGAAGCCACACATAGCGGCTGTCATCCTGTATTTACCTATTTAGTGGGAAGATAGAGAGTCAGGGTGACTAATCTGCCTCTATATTTTTGCCTTGAAATATATATAGGTCTTTTTTGCGGCTATTTTCTTATACAAGGGACATCCTTTAAAAATGGCAACACCCACCTCGCACCCTAAATCAACTGTCATATTATTTTGGCATTGCTATAGTGATGGCCTGCATGGTGGTATGGTGTTGACCTAACGTTGTGGGGCCTCAGCTGTAGCTAAGAACTAGCCAGGATTAACCTTAAAGAAAATCATAGGATATTTGTGCTTAATTTCTGAATTAGCCACAACTCAAAATAATTTGAGCTAATTATCTTATTTTCTGGTTGAGCTGGTATAGAATGCCACATGACCCTACAGGTGCATAATAAATTGCACCAGCAACATGCACTGCAATGAGTTAATCATAACCATATTGCCAACTATCCCATAACGGAACTACACCTTTGTACACTGGTATGTCCATACAGTACTATAATATGTGTATGAATAATAGATGCCATTTAGTTGTATAATATTCCCTAACATTGGCCCTATGCAATCTCAGTTTCTAAGCACTCACAGTATGGCATTGTGAGATGTGTGTATACATAGCTCATTAGGCATATGTTATATCAGTGTCAATGGGATATTGATATGGTGTGAGCATACCTGGGCTATAATGCAACACACAGAAGGAGCTCTATCAGGATCTGTCAATAATGTTCTGAACAACATATTACCTTACCTGTATAATATTATGTATAGTTGTGTATAGTTGATATGTGCATTGGGTAAGTGTCAGCCTGCACCCCCTTGGTACATGATCTCTTTTTCCAAAAACAACTTTTCAGCTGAAAAGAGCTTCTATTAACAGCCCCGAGACATGTCTCTAGAGACATATTCCTTTCTCTTACAACAAGGATTCATCAGTTCTGGAGTTGTAGTCAGAACCTGGAGATTAAAGAAGCCTGCCCTTTTCTGAGAGACAACAGTTAGGTTTAGGGTTAGGGTTTGTCTCTGTCCAAATTCTGCGAAACTATTATAATTGTTTAGTTGATGATGCCTTCTTAAAACAGGAGAGCTGTGTCTCTCGAAACAAGAGACATGCTCCTGGCCTTATAATAAAGGAATTTTTCACCTGAATTTTTTTTTTTATAAAAGGAGATCATATACTAATAGCCTGTAGGCGGATATACATTTAATCTAAATTGAAATAGATTCTATAGAAAGAGATTATTTACTTTTAAATGGTGAACCAAAATCAAAAACAAGGTTCCCATCACCTCATACTGAAACCGAAATGCATTTTCCAACCAGGGATTTTTCAAGTATAGGGAGCTGCAGATGCATTTACATCTTAGCAATTAATAGTGTACCTGTTTATACAACCTGCGAAATGCTATTCAAGTTTTTGCAAGCTCAATTTATTGCTATATGTTATTTGAAACTCCTAATCAAGATTATAGAATAGGGGTTGTCTGAACGACCAGAGCGAATATAATGTTTTCAGCTGCAACTGAGATGATATAAAAGCAGTAGGGGTAAAGGGGCAAATGTGATAGATGCTATCTCTTTCTGTAGGTCATCTGATAACCCTGTCCTGTATGAAGGAGTCTGATATTGCCCCCTAGGAGGGTACCCCCATGGGGTTATCTAGACGGCTAGCCTTGTTCTAAAGCTGCAGCCATACCTACGCTATTTTGGCTAACCCGGCAGGACAAGACCTGCTAATAAATCTGGTCAGTCTAAGAGAGTTCTGCATGCTAAATCCCCTGTATCTCAGTCAGATCAGGTCTGATGGGATCGGGTCAGCCAAATGAACCAGTTTGTTTATTTGTATATTCTTATCCTTGCATACATGTCAAATAATCTCATATGGATATCTTATACACGTTTTTGGTGATATAATTGATCAACAACGGAATATCCAGAAATTGTCTGTTATCACCTTTTTTTTTAATTGTGGAAGACGATAAACACTTAAAAAAACACTCAGAAATATGAGTACATATAGCCTGCACGAATGGAACCTAATAAAATGACTTTTATATAAACTATAGAGTACGGGGGGTCGGAAAGTAGACCTAAGGCCTCAGACCTTGGCTGGGGATGCAGACTGGAGTCATTATACAGTATTGGTGCCTCTCCTTTACATATTGACATCAGGACACCCCCACAAAATGACACCCTCTCCATCTCCCTACCAGCCATGGTAATGATCCTGAAACCATGCTGTTTGTTGTGGTCGATAGAGCTGTAGAGATGGTCAATTACACACAGCCATCTTTGCAGGGGATTTCCATTTTGTTATAGACTATTAAGTATCGGCATACTTTACAACACCAGTGAATAGTGCATGGTAACCATGCGTTTATGTAAAGGATAAATGTTGGTGTAAATACTTCCAAGTACTCCTGCTAAGGCCCGCGGTAGGTGACCTATCACGACCATAATAGTATTACTACGTCTATGTGTTAAACACCGTGTTTTTGTATGAAAGTAACCTTAAAAACTGTGTAAATATATTTTCAAAGCTTGGTGCCAACCCTACACCATAGTCTGACACTAACGATATTAGACTCTGGTCAAACCTAAGTTTGTATGTACAAAATGTAATTCGTTTGTCATTGAGTTGTGTGAGGACTATGCTATGAGTGTCAAATAGTAAATAGCTAGTGTAGGTACACAGTAGAACCTACTGTAGATCTACAGCAGAATCTACTTTAAAATGGATTTACAGTAGAATCTATCGTAGATTTCTAGTAGATTCTACTGCTTACCTACAATGAGCTGTACACCTACATTAGAATCTACTGTACACCTTAAGAAAGGGCAACCAATTTTTTACAGTGCAACTATGGACACTTGAGCGACAATATTTTGTAAATCTACATTTTCTCAAAACGTATTAGGTCTAGATTTGTTTTATGAACCCCCCTTTTCACAGGTGCTTATCTGAAACCCAGGTGTTTAAACTAGATACCAAACCGTACACAGAGAAAAGAAACAGAGTCAAAATGGAGTCCAGGCTGCCTCCAGAACGATTCTCCTCTTTAGGGGAGTCCTGGTCCTTGTGTAACTCCCATAGGTGAGTCAGAGTATTAAGTAACTCCCCCAAGTTACTCCCTGAGATCAGCCACAGAGTCACCTAGGGTCCCTTGGGCAGCCTGGGCTCACCTTAAAAGGGTAGTCATTCTGGGGGCAACCGAAGTTCTAGACTGCGCTTTCCCCAGGACCTCCCTCAACACCCTACCTCACCACCAGCAGAAGCATCTCACACCCTGTATCCATCCATAATCACCCTACACAGAAAATCTAAATGCCCCGGCTCTTAGTCTGAAGTAGCCATCCCAGGTTAGTCATAGGGACATGGGTTAGGCATGACCAAGTGCTATTCAAAAATGACTGATGCAAAACCACATATTACCAATGCCCTACTCAAAAGGACTTGGTAGCCTGATACACATTGAAATGGAAAAGATTCAGATGAGTTGGTCGGTACTGAACAGACTGCCAGTATTAACTAACTTAGGTTGGTCGTATCTAGGGAGCCAAGGAATGACTACGGTAGTTGGTCAGTACTGACTAAGATTTCGTATACAAAGAATATCAGCTCAGACCAGCAGCAGAACTATCTCACACCCTCTATCCATCCATAATCACCCCACATAGCCACCACCAATGTCACCCTCACTCCATCCAGAGGGATCTGCATGGCAGGCCTCACAATGAGCACGTGATTGAGATGAACCAATCAGCTGTCAGCTCTCACTCAGGGCTGTTTCAGCCCCACATCTGTCAGACAGTGTCCTCCCCGGGCTGTGATGGATGGGTGTGCAAGCCATGGCCGCCACATTCATTCTGTATAATCAGCGGGAGATGGTCTATGATGGGCGACTGGATTAAAAGGCATTCAGTCTGCTGCTTGTATGGCAGAAATGAGCTGTTAGTCAGTCACTGGGCACGTGTGAATTGAGATGGATGGTGGTTGGACAGCAGGCTTCTCTTCAACCCTTTGAGGACGGTGTAATGCATTAAAGCACCATGGGTTGGACGTCATGATGCATAAATGCAGCCCTGACTCGCCAATGCTGTATTCACGCAGCATGCTGACTCTACAGGATTCAGACACTCCCGAAGGGTCGGCATGAGGCACCAATGCAGCAACGGCGAGTTACTCGCCATGGCTGCATTGGCGCATCATGACGGCAAATATCATCTTTTGGTGATATCTGTCCTTAAAGGGTTATACAAGGACCGACATGGTGATACTTTGTTTCACAGGACTACGTCCTGCTCACACAAAAAGGATGGACCACACAGTTGAAGTAATTTTATTACTACATTTTGAGATTTTCCTTAATTCTACAATTATTAGTTCTCCCATGTTGTTTATGATAAACTACAGGGCAGTTTCACATTCTTTTTTGCAATTAGAAAATATAATCTCAAAATTAAAATTAAACCCATGAATATAAATTTCAACATTGGGAAAACCTTCCTCAATTCTAGAAATATTGTTCAAAACATGATCTACAGTTGCAGGGCTAAATTTCCCCAATAATATCAAAGGGTCAATATATATGACATTTGGGAGGTCTCTAGCTCTCTTTCCAGCATGTTACCCACAATGGAAAGAATAATCCCTGGCCTTACTTCTTCTAATAGACCGAGTTTCTTTGAAAGTTGACATTCAAACTTTCAAGCAGCTCCAGCTCCAGTTATTGATTGGCTTGGTTAGACTTGACAAGGCAATCCTCTTAAGTAATGGCCTGTCACGGAGGAAATGACATGTGACCTTTGAACTTGGTATCCATATTGCCCACAAGGACATGTAAAGGACAAGGAAATTAACTTGGCTCAGTACTAGAAAGTAAACAGCTTAACACAGTGCAATATAACATATAATTTCATGGAAGATAATACATCGCTAGGCTTTAATTAAGATGTTCCCACTTCCCCCGGATTTGGCTTTTATTATACATGTATTAAATCTTTAGTATGGTCTCAATATGAATATTTTGCTTTGTTACCAGATTTCCGAGTAGACACCTCTTTGATTTTGAGATAATTATTAAACACCGCCAATGGCATGTGGCGTATATACACAAAGTTTCACGATGATCTGTCGGGACAGCAGTTTTCTTCACCAGTGATGATTTTGATAATATCCCACGAGGCATAGCCGAGTGTGATGTAATCCAAGTCACCACTAGTGAGGAAAGCAGCAGTTCATACTGATTTGAGTGGATGTCTATATTTCAGATGATTTATTCATTCAATGATTTTGTTTGTTGCTTTTTCGATGACATCACAGTGGAGAACAAAGCGGTAGAAAACAAGATTAATTTCCTCGACACGGGTATGGTAACGACTCTTTCATTGCAAAACTATGTATACATATCTTTTGCTCCACATGAAATATAGAATAATCCCCAATGGTTGGTACCATTAGTACGATAACTCTATAAGTGAACCCAGCAGTTCTATTCCTCTCAGCATAGTAATCCAATGCACCATATGATGATGAAACTGCATACAGATATTCTCATGGGCCTGCAGTCAAGTAGAATGGTTAATGAAGGTTCTCACTGCCCTCAATGTGAGCTCAATCTCAACACTACAGTTTCCACATTGCGATTTGTATATCAGAATTTACGGTAAATCTACAGTAGCTGCTGTACATACACTTACTATTTACAGTGTAGTTCCGTTATCTTCTACTGTCACTGCCACTATGGCACTGGTATGCATGCTGTACCCCAATATAAACCATACAGAATAGGACACACAATGGATATACCTCCAACGTGTTTCCTGTAGATAGGTCACAGTATTCTATGGTTCTGTAATAGGCCCAGTACTATGCAAGAGATGACAGGATGGTGTAGGATATACAAGAGCATGAGTCTTTGGGCTCTATCCCTTATGTATATGCCTTTCATTGTGCCACTGGTAAAGGAGGACAATGCGGTGCTATCTTTGTTGCGTAGACAGTGTACCATGATGCATAATAACTGCGACAAAGCCCTTCAATGCAGGATGCACTAAGGTCTCTTTTCACAGTACGTGCCACATATACATCTGGAGGCATACTTACCCATAAGTATGATTACAGAGCAGGTTGGGTCTTTAAGAGATATTCCATGATGCATGTACCCTCGGCACTTATAAATACACGACTGGCACATATTTGGGACTCTGCATTTGGTATGTCTCTATAGGGTTGTTTTCTATAGGGAGGAGATTGGAAGGGTGGTGCTTTGTGCCATACAGGGAGAAGGAAGGAGGGAGGCAGGAAAAAATGGCATTATTCTCCTGTGTATGACACATGAAAATCTTTATACGTAATGCATCTTGAATGCAACCAGATTTCCATAATAAAGCCGCCCCCCTCCTACCCACTATAAAAAAGGTACTTACTATAGGATTATCAGCAAATGAGTTTGTATTAATTTTGAAATTAAGATTTTATGTATATAATACATATGAAATGTGTGATACTAATAATTATTCATTTCAGTTCTAAACAATGGTAATATAAAGTGCATACAGTTTGCCATGTTTTATAGTCCATGATGACACATACGCCTACAGATAGCATTAACGATATGTTGTACACTGCCTCCTCAGGCTACACCCATAGCCAATGCTATCAGATGACTAGTTCCAAACCCCACAGGGCGTATCAAATCTACTGATGTACTATACACATTGTACCTCTCGGAGTGTAACCCTTTATGCCTTGATAGCAAACAACCTTTAACTGTTGTCATGAATGCCCCCTGGCGATTAACTCACTAGGGTTGAGCTCCACCATTATGCAGACCACAGGGTTGATACACTCCCTTAGGATCGGCATGATGCATGAGTGCAGTGCTAGTGTGTTACTTGCCTGAGCTACATCCATGCATCATTACAACAAAGAGCATAGCACATTAAAGTAAAATGCAGCCTTTGGAGGATTTTAATATATCATTTTCAATTGACATTGGTCTATTGTTGGGTTGAAAATGAATCTGTGTAGCCAGTTGTGTATGACCATGGGCGCGCTTGCTCGTGCAATGCTCTGGCAAGAGGGTCCTAGATTGCAATCTCAATCGATGTAACTTTGATAAAGGGTGATTTAGGAGATGAGTCAATTCGCCTAAGAGACTAAATAGATCCATAGTCCTCTATTCAGGAAATGCAACTGAAAGCGGCGGCACATCCTAGAGGAGGCAAAGCTACTGAACGAGGATTTTCATTAATTAAGTCAGTTTCATTTGAAATCAGAGACTCCCTATAGGCTAAGTATACCTTGGGGAATTAGAGTTTAAAATAGTGGCAGTGCAGATAGGGGAATCTGGGTTAGCAGTTCCTAATTACTGGAGACTGTAGTAGTATGTTTTCCTTATAAGGTTTCAATATTAATTTGAAGCGGCATATGGCATCTGTAGGGCCTGGAGGGTTATATAAGAAGGCGAGTGGATTGGCGGATAAGCAGATAGGAAAAGGGTATGGGGGGATAGGTAATTAAATGGGAAATATCAATATATAGATGTGTGTAAAATACAAGGATTGTTAAGTATGAAGGAGTATCCGATGAGTCAAAGGCGAGTTTGATTACCAGGCATTCAGTAGTACTTATCTCATCTTCGCCAGCACAATCAATAACTGGACCATGGTATATTAACAATAAATTCGTAAATGTATTACAGTTGGATAATCATAAGTAAATATAAGGAGTGGGCAGGCTATAATTAGTAATTGCCTGTGAGTGTACAGATGGCGGGAGGCTGAGTGTATGTATAAATCTGGGCGTGAGAGGATGGAGACAGCAGCGTTCTGGGAACAGCCTGGGGGGACTGTGACGCTGCAGCATAGTAGGGGGGGGGGTTAAGAACCCTGGAGGAATCAGTACATGGCTGCTGCAGAGTCAGATGCCTGCCTAGGGGCCCCACACCTTGTTAGGCAGTGGGGCTGATCTGATTTGGACAAAGGGAGCATAGTAAGTGTCGGTGTAATGAACAGGAGGAGCAGGCTAGGAGCAGGAGGAGGGGGAGGAGGCAGTGGGGGAGTATGCTATATATTGTAGATGTCAACCCTTTAATGAGGGCATGTTTCATTAAATTGACATATTACCTGTTTACATGATGTATCAACGCACTGTGTTTGGTGCATTTTACCCAGTCTCAAAGTACAAGCTGCATAAATGCAACACTGGCGAGTTACTCTCAAAGTCTGCAGTCATGGATTATGGATCAGGTGACGAGGGAATAGATGAACAATTGGGTGTGCAGGGGGACAAATCAACTAAATGAAATTAGGCTAAAACAGCTTAACTACCCATTATGGGGCATGTCATAGAGCTGATTTCGATTTATACATCCCCTTGTAACCTGACTCCTAGACAACAGAGGAGAAAATACATTAAAGCACTATGCATGTGCCCCTTAGAGTGTTTAAGAGGATTTCAGCCCAGGGATATAGTCCCTTTAAATGACATTCTAATCCTTTTCTTCTCTATGGGGTACATTATACTATCTATTGAGAGTCATTCTAATACACCTTTCTTAAAATACACATTAGGGAGAGCAATACAATCATCTTTGAATGACAGCCTAAATCTTTTTCTCAGCTAATTAAAATGTCTTCATATTGTTGACCCTTTTCACATTGGCCATCATAGTTGACATCCCAGAAGGTAGGAAGGGAATGATATAGATTGCACAGGAGATAATCTATGGACTGGAAAGCACCTATAGTAGCTGATACAAAATATGAGTGAGTGCATGGGGTTGCTTGGGACGACTGGCTGAATTGAATTGCATCACGTTTGTAGGAGTTGTTTCAAAATGGCACTGGAACACTTAAGGGTATGTTACAGACTTACTAACGAATAACATTACTACGTAAGACCTAAGGTCACATAGAATATGATTTTCCCTTGGGGGTAATTGATGGTTGAAGTGTCATATAGTGAGCATCAAAATAATGAAAGTGCAAAATGGCTGTTGTTGTGGGCTGAGTAGACAACATTATCTAACGTTATTTAACGTGATATGTTATATAACGTTATTTAAGGCTCCTTACTATGGCATAACGCTATATAAAGTTTAAAAACCTTATTTTGATGTAAAATGTGCTTCCCTGTAAGATTGTACAATGGAGTGTGGGTGCAAGTGTAAGCTACCTGAGATCCTCCGGACCATTCACAGAGAGAAGAAACAGCATCAAAAAGGAGTCCAGGTTGCCTCCAGAATGACTCTCCTCTCTAGGGGAGTCCAGGTCGCCTTAGGGAGTCTAGGTGACTCTCTGGCTGACCTGAGGGAGCCACCTGGGGGAGTCATGACCGAGAAAGCTATATTACTCCCCCTTAAGTCAACCAGAGAGTCACCTAGGCTCTCCTAAGCGACCTGGAGCCTTTTTCTCTTTAGAAACGACCACGTTTGCACCTAGAAATGCTGTAGTAACGAGCCCGTTTGAGTGTTCATTATTTTTGTATTTCATGCTCTTTATTATGTCTCAGATAGGCAAACGATTTTCCTCACGAATATGATTGTATTTCTTCACTCAAGGAAATTCGTTTAGAAATACATTCTTACCCATGATTACCAAAGAGAAACAGGCTCCTGGACTCCCCTAAACAGAGGGTCATTCTGGAGGCAACCTGGACTACCTTTTGACACTGTTTCCTCTCTCTGTGTTGCCTCCCTATTGAGGAAGGGACAGCATTAGATGGGGTAGAAAGGGTAGGCAGGGATTGTGGTGAAGCTAACATTGATCCGTGCAGGGTAGATCTGACGTATGGTCCTACCCGAGAAGCTACACGTTTTGTCAATTTCCGCTCAACCAGAAAAGGGAAAAGAACATGTTGGACATAGTGTGACCCTTGACCCTCAATCATGGACCCTTGAGATATCTTCTCTGACCTTTTTTTTAAAGGTTCTATATGTTATATTTTTATACACAGAAACATGTCACAACGCAGCGGTTCGAGCAAACAATAAGTGGGTTTAATGCATCTGTCCATGAAATGTTAGATTATGTCAGAATGAAAAATCCCTGTAAACTTAATATTCAGCTTATATTTCTATCTAGTTGAGGCCAGAATCTTACCCCTTTCAGATAGCCCCTCCCCTCTTAGTCTGTTGTAGTTACTTCATACTACTATTTATGAAAGTAGTGGAAAGAAACTTTAAATAATGCTGGCTTGTTATGACAACAACGACAGCGACTCTGTTGTTTTAGTGTATTCAGACAGTATATTGTGCTCCTGTGTTGCTATACAATGTAGTGCACTGATGACATGTAATGACAGGAATATGGACGATAACATCGGTTATTATGAGCTGAAGGCATCTTGCTGAAACTATAGATTAAGGGGCTTTACATTGAAGGGTAGTATGTTGAAAATTGCTAGGTCCTATTTGATTATAGGGCATACATGTTGGAAGAGAGAGTAGCCTAAAGTATAGGCCTTGGGTACACTGCCATATAGAACCCCCTCTCCCCAGATAAAGAACTTTCTGTCCACCAAGAGCCATAGTTTTAGGAGTAAAGAAATTACTATGAAACAGTATCATTGAGTCGTAAATAACAAAAGTATATATCATTATGACTGACTCAAGTATTGGTTTAATGCTAAAAGTTACTGAACTTCTCCACTGGCCAGCTCCCATATATTTAGAGGAAAGAAGATACTTTGTCTAGTAACACTCGGTCTATAAGTATTGAGCAGCGGATAAGTATTCAGGCTTTCAAGGAGCCAAGTACTATTAAAGAGAAAGAAGCTTTTCTATAATTGAAAGTAGCTAGACAGTTGAGAACTGTTTACAACTGTTTACAGTCACAGACTCTCGCCCCCCGCCCCTTCTCCGGCTAAGACTATACATTGATGTGGCTAAGGTTTATTTGTTAGACTTGGAACTCTGCTATTGAGACTGTCAACAATAGATAGTACATAAACAGCAGCAAAATAAATAGCGCCAAGCAACCGCTAAGGAAGCACCTTTATAAATAGTATAGCGAGACGTAAAGGTTAAACTTGTAAAGGACATTGACATTCATTATCTTACAGACCATGACATTTCCCTTTTTACACGGTTTCACATTATTTACATGTTTAGCTTTTGTTTGGATATTCAATTCTTGAAAAGAATGATCTGTTGATGTGGTACCTTTTGTAAAATAAGATGAGCTGGCTTTAATGTACGATTTCCTTTCTTTGCAGGTGCGCCATAGTTCTAAAGACAACGAGGAGGCAATGAGAAAAGGTAAGTTAATGGTTTGGTTTACTCTCATGATACATGATGTATCCAGAGCTATAATATGCAATTCATCTTTAACCACTCACACACATTTCTAGAAGGATGGGAATAATCCATGAAAAGATTTATATACATGCCACCCAGGCTTAAATTATCTAAGTATTTGTGGGTGATATAAGAGTATCTATAGCAAAGAACAGGGATACTCATTACTATTGAAGGAATAAAAAGAGGGTCGATTATCACCAATTTAATACTTCTACGAATATTATCTAAACCAAACCGCCCAAATGCCATTGACACTACAAATAAGGTAGCCTCCACTTGTTTTTCTCGTTTACAATTCATCGGAGAAGCATGTTTTGGTCCAATACCGTGAACCTATGTATCACCCATACGCTACAAATGCCATGACATGTAGATATTGGCTAACATAACATGGGAACACTTTATATTCCCACTGAGGGTACATGTATTGATATGTAGACATCTTTTATCCATGTCCTAGCCCTTCTGACCTCACCACCTGGGACCTAAGTGGGGCCACACAACTTATAGGGGCAGTAAGGGGGTAACTGCAGCACCATGGTAGCCATAGCAGCGGCCAACATGGGAACTATAATTTGTGAAAATATTATTATAACTTGTCTTTGAGGATCTTTGGTCGGTCTCTTTTTTTATTGGGAAGGGTAGCAATCATCCAGAAAAGCACCATAGTAAACTCGCCTAAATCTGTACTTCCTGCTGGGAGCAATAGTACATGGTTCAAAATGTTACCTTTTCTATATGACCAGTTAAAAGGCTTTAGGCACAGGCTTTAACTGAGAGGCATGCTTATACTTGGAGTAGATGGCTGTATATAGCAGAAGGTATGACAGCTAGACTCCGTTAGTCCACCACAATCCATCAACCTCAGATAAAACATGATGGGAGTCTAGCTGTCATACCCTTTGCTGCAATTGCAAGTATTAGCATATATGCTGCTCAGTTCAAGCCTGTGGCTTTGGGAACCCCAACCCTTTGCTGGTGTGCACGGTATGGCCACAGCCATCTTCTATTGTCGGTAAGGCATTCTTCGTTGTCACCCGGCATGCCAGCTGTCTTCATCTATACATGTTTGGGCCCAGCTAAAGCATTTCCGGCGCCAAATAAATTGTTTCAAAGGTCACATGTGGCGACGTCACATCCGGTCAAGTGTCATGGTGGGGGACACTGTGGTATTCCCTGCCACTTAACCCTTTAGGATGGCATGTTGCTAAAAGACAATAATGTTTGTCATCAGGATGCACCAATGCACCCCCCCCCCCCCCCCGCGAATAACGTGCCGCTGCTGCATTAGTGCATTATGCAAACCCTTCAGGAGTGTCTCAAACTCATATAGTTGGCATGATGCTTAAATGCAGCACTAACAAGTTACTTGGCAGGGCTGTATTCATGCATCATGCTGACAAAGGGCATGTTGCATTAATACATTATGCTATCCTTAAAGGGTTAAGTGGGGTGACTGCACTCTGCCCCGCAGACACCAACAAATTCCCTCCTGACAGAAGGGCTTTGTGGAATGGCTATTGCGCTCTGATTGGCTGATGGAAGCCATGTTGAAATCTGGGAATATATCTTATACAGGCTAAATGACATAATTCACCAGGGCCATTGATATGATATTATATCTCTGAAATTTGAGGAAACTTGATTTTCCTTGATGATCCAATGATGCAACAAGCAATTCATTTTCCTATTTTGATTCCCCGAATCGCATCGGAATTTAGGTACACAAGCTGTAGGGCTTTATGTCTCTGTCAATCTGGTGACACAGATACCACCAGAGATGCCCCTTGGTTATCAATCAGAGGAATAAGGCCCCACATCCGGTGTCAGCAGCCACACCCTTTGGAGGCTGTTTCATCAACCTTACCCCTCCCCCTGCACCCTGGACAACTCCCTCGGGGGCTGCTTCAGTGATAGAGGAGAAGACTAGGATAGGAGGGAAGGATTTACAGTTTTGGCCGCCATATTCTGACCCTTAGTATATATTATGCCAAATGTTTGGTACAAATCAAAACAGAGACATCAACTGGCACATTTCCCATCAACACCGGTGACTACAAATCGCCAATTCTGTATGGCCAGAGCATTATGCCACATTCAACTTCAATGGGGATTAATACAACTGGTCACCTATAGATTGCCAATGTCACTATCCTGATAGTAGGGTAATTAGAACATTTGTTCAATGCTAAAACATACCTCTCAGGCTGACATTCAGTTGCATCTTTTTGTCCTCTCTATCTAGTGAGAAATAGAATCATAGTAGTGGTGTATCTAGATATAAGCTCCATGAAGTATATTTCATGTATAGCCATGTAATTAGCTGATTGATGTTTTTTTTACTAAAAAGGGGGAGTCTAGCTGTTACTGGATCCAAAAGGTGGCAAATGTCAATTAGGACCCTTGTCAGGATATCACTCTTAGTGTATAGAGTGATAAGACATTTTTAAGCTAACATCTAGGCACTCAACTCCTGTTCATTAGTCATTTCTTTCAACAGAACCTTATCAGTCCTACCTTCCCCTGAAAAGATAAGTTATATGTCCGTGGATGACTGAAACACAAAGTGTTATCTATCTCATATTAACCAAGACCTAATGCCTATGTAATATGAACCACTTCTGTTGTTGGTCATATGAAATCAATATATCAGCAGACTTGATATGGTAATAAATAAAACTGGTACACACATGAGAACAATCCTAAGCTTTCCAAGGAAGCCAGGTTTGGAAAGAAAAAGAAGAGATAGTAACTAATTAGCACAGAGCTAGCTTAATTAATAGACTGGTGTCTTACCTTTACACTCACCTGCCAGCACCTTAACTGTCCCTGCAACTGTTACACCCATGAAAGGGCCATTTCTGTAAAAGGTCCATAAGAAGCCGTTTTACTGTCCCTCAGCCTCTGCTCACATACCACAACATGTCATTTCACTGCACTAACACAGGCACCAAAGCCCTCCTTCTACACACGGCTGGTATAGAGGGATACTTCAGTATAGGATTAATTAGGTTGGTATCAAGGCTCTAGGATCCTGCAAACAGCCAGGTATCCATTACCATGGCTACTGGCCCCAAGATGGAGAGGGCACTGCTGGGCCGTTATGGGTCTCCGTCAGTCTCCAGCCTCCTGAACACTTGTGGTACCATTGGTTACCAGGACAAAGGGAGGAGGTTTGGGTTTAGGCGGGGAAGCCAACTGTCCTATACCCAGCCCTTTAAGAGCTGCATAGCAGAACTAGGATGCAATGGTTTAGATCTAGGATTTTCACACCATAGGTGTGGTGACCGGCTTTTTATTAGTGTACAGGAGTCATGATGCATTAATGCATCAGTGTGTAGTTAAAGTAGCGGAGAAGGGGATGAATGGATTAAGAGAGAACGGGACAAAGGGAGAAGGGGATGAACGGAGAACGGGAGAACGGGATAAACGGAGAACGGGATAAACGGAGAACAGGATAAACGGTGAACGGGATAAACGGTGAACTCTATAAACAGTGAACGGGATAAAAGGAGAACTGGATAAACGGAGAACGGGGTGAACGGGATAAATGGTGAATGCTATAAACGGTGAACGCTATAAACGGTGAATGGGATAAACGGAGAATGGGATAAACGGAGAACGGGATAAACGGAGAACGGGATAAACGGAGAAAGGGAGAACGGGATAAAGGAGAACGGGACAAACGGAAAGCGGAGAAGGGGATGAATGGATTAAGAGAGAACGGGACAAAGGGAGAAGGGGATGAACGGAGAACGGGATGAACAGAGAACGGGATAAATGGAGAAAGGGATAAACAGAGAACGCCATCAACGACGAACGCGATAAACGGAGAACAGGATAAACGGAGAACGGGATAAACGGTGAACACTATAAACGACAAATGGAATAAAAGACAAACGGATAACGGGATAAACGATAAAAGGATAACGGGATAAACGGGGAAAGGGAGAACGGGATAAACGGAGAACGGGATAAACGGAGAACGGGATAAACGGAGAACAGGATAAACAGAGAACGGGATAAACGGAGAACGGGATAAACGGAGAAAGGGAGAAACGGAGAACGGGATAAACGGAGAACACTGTACCAATATAATCCGACAAAACGAAAATCACGAATATCTTCGCTGTTTACGCTCCGATCGCCCCGATATTCGGACGGAGAAGGGGATGAACGGAGAAGGGGATAAATGGAGAAAGGGATAAACAGAGAACGCTATAAACGGCGAACGCTATAAACGACCAATTGGATAAAAGGCGAATGCGATAAACGGAGAACGGGATAAACGGAGAACGGGATAAACGGAGAAAGGGATAAACGGTGAAAGGGAAAACAGGACAAAGGGAGAACGGGAGAAAGGGAGAACGGGAGAATGGGAGAACGGGATAAACGGAGAACGGGATAAACGGAGAACGGGATAAACGGAGAACGGGATAAACGGTGAACGGGATAAACGGTGAACGCTATAAACGGTGAACGGGATAAACGGAGAACTGGATAAACGGAGAACGGGGTGAACGGGATAAATGGTGAACGCTATAAACGGTGAATGGGATAAACGGAAAATGGGATAAACGGAGAAATGGGATAAACGGAGAACGGGATAAACGGAGAACGGGATAAACGGAGAAAGGGAGAACGGGATAAAAGGAGAACGGGAGAAACGGAAAGCGGAGAAGGGGATGAATGGATTAAGAGAGAACGGGACAAAGGGAGAAGGGGATGAACGGAGAACGGGATGAACAGAGAACGGGATAAATGGAGAAAGGGATAAACAGAGAACGCCATCAACGACGAACGCGATAAACGGAGAACGGGATAAACGGTGAACACTATAAATGACAAACGGAATAAAAGACAAACGGATAACGGGATAAACTATAAAAGGATAACGGGATAAACGGGGAAAGGGAGAACGGGATAAACGGAGAACGGGATAAACGTAGAACAGGATAAACGGAGAACGGGATAAACGGAGAAAGGGAGAAAGGGAGAACGGGAGAAACGGAGAACACTTAGGTACCAATAATCTGACAAAACGAAAATCGCGAATATCTTCGCTGTTTACGCTCCGATCGCCCCGATTTTCGGAGGGGTAGGAGAACTTCAAAATCGTTTTTGGATCAAAATCGTTTCGGGGCTCATAATCGATTTTGGGGGCAAAATCGGTTTTGGAGGCAAAATCATCTGCAGCTCACGCTGCCCCCCCCGGCCAACCCGACACGTCGTACCAGAAACGAAGCTGCAACGAAGATGGTGTCGCTGCTGACGCTCCGATCGACTCGCTTTTTCCGCCGAGACGTAAAACAGCGGTTACACGCTGCCGGGCGCTGACGCCCACAGCCACCTGCTCGCCCCCAGCCACTTCCTTTCCCACAGCCACCTGCTCACCTACAGCCACCACCTGGAATTCGATTATATATGACTTCCAATATATGAAATTAGGGTAGCTTCTTCTGGCGATTACGATTCTGCTGTCAGAAATGAGAAATAACGTACTGTACTCAAATTAGATAATTCATTCGACTTTCTAATGACAAAAGCGGTATGTGTGAGGCTTGTGGTGGCCTGGTAAGTAGCAGAGAGCGGCATAGGAAATAGCAGACGACATTCACCATATAGTTAACCCTTTGAGGCCAACATTACCCATTACTATATTCGTATTACAAGGTGTACAGTGTGTTGGGGATGGGTGTATATAGAAGGCCTTAAAGGGTTATTATCCAGGTGTCACAAACATGTTGCCACTTCCCTTTAAGGGCCGCAATGTACAGATTAAGCCACCGCGGTGGTACTGGGGAGCTTCTATGGGAGGTATGATAACCTTGGGCGGGCTAAAGTGAGTTTTCAAATGCCACTAGACTTGCCTTGTCCATCATTCCAATGATACATAAATATGCAAGGGGTTAAATCAGTATCTAGGGCTATGTGTTTATTGGAAATTATTCAACAAATTTTCAAGCTTAGGCCTTGGAGTAAGGCCATCACGGTCTAGGTTGCGCCAGTTGGAGCCTATGGAGGCTATGTCACGCTCTGGAGGTTCTGATTCTCCTAACGCTGTCCGAGGGTCTTAGTCTACGGTTCACGGCCTCAGTGCTAAAGGGTCTATGCGCGATTCTTCACTGAAACCTTACGAAGTGTTCACTCTCATACATATTGACCGGACCCATGGGACATGGTGCCGGTCAATAATGTAGTATGCCCTCGGTCCTCATGATGCATGAATGCAGCTCTGCATGGCGAGGGAACCACCAGGGCTGCATTCATGCATCATGCCAATCCTACAGGGTTGATACAATCCCACGGGTCCGCATGGTATATACATACAGGGCCCGGGGGGGGGCACTTGGTATATTTTGTATACACAGGTGTGCGGCTGGCAAGGGTCGTTTTTGAGCAAAATCCCTCTAGCCAAGGGTCTGTTGTCACCAAAATCCCTCTAGCCAAGGGTCTGTTTTTACCAAAATCCCTCTAGCCAAGGGTCTGTTTTCACTAAAATCCCTCTAGCCAAGGGTCACTTTTTCGAATTTTCACCAAAATTCATGCAAAAACGGTCACTTTTGACTGAAATCCCTCCAATTTCGGCAAATTTCTCTAAACAGAAGCACTTTTGACCAAAATTGCTTTAAACAAGAGGCACGTGTCCGCGAAATTTACGAAAACATAGGCCCTTTTTACCAAAATCCCTCTAGCCAAGGGTAAGGGTTTGTCAGAGGCTCAGCCGCACACCCGTGTCAAAATAAATTTGAGTACCCCCCCCGGGATACAGGGCTGGTGAGCAGACTCGCTATGACTTGGTCTGCAGTCATACATGGTGATGTTAAAGTGCATATTACATTAAAGCATGATGCACTACTTGAATGGTCAGGTACAAGCGTTATGTGCTTTTGTGAGGTCAGTGGTAGCTTGTTATTCTTGACCAAATAATCGCTAGAATCAAGAAAATAAGATTAAAAACAAAAGGTTCTCCAAAATTGAGGAAGAAATTGCTAGGTCAGCCCTTTTTCAGGAAGTTACAGGGTTGGGTTACCTCAAACGCACCTTTTTCTTGGCCCTATGAAGATAATTCATGTTACAAAAAACTAGTACTAGCCACATACTGTAAAGCTCATTTAAATCCATCTTCTCCTGCACTCCTGCATTCATTTCTCATTCAGGTGTCCATTAAAAAACAATTTAAAAATACCTCAGGGAAAAATATTGTTTCAATAAAACAAACTACTTATTAAAGAAAGCACACCATTCTTTCCTACACCATTCAATTGTCATGTTCAGCCTTAGGATAGTGAGTGGGTGGCAGTAGGGATTACAGATAATGAGAGAGATGGGGCCTCAGGGTGGGGATCTTATGAGCAGAAGGTTGGGCTTTCTTCATCTTGATGAGAAGATTATTGTTATTTAAGTATCCTATATCATTTGCCTCCTTTAATATTTAACTGCCAGTGGAAACCTGTTATCTTCCTTTGAGTAGAGACTGTCTCTAGCTAGAGGGTATCAAACAGGTTTTATTTTTAAGAAACTAAATGAGCCTTTTTTATTTTATCTATTCTTACTTCCTTGTGTCTTATTATTGCGTATATCCTTTTCAGTTCAGATATTGAATGTAGCTGATCATTAAACTTAGAAACTGGAGCCTACATAGTGATACTTAAAGAGACAATCTAGATGATATTATATATCATAATCATATTGCATTAGCATAACAAATATTGAGAATGCATTGGCAATAATGTATGGGATGACGATAGCAGTAAAAACAATAAATCGGGATATATCTGTAGTAAAACTGTATACCTCTCGATAAGGGGGCTTAACAAATCCCAAGATGCACATCCCATCTACAATAAATGTGTGGATGTAGAGATCTCACCCATAAAACACACATCTTGAGTTGGTGCACTTAACAGCAGCCGCTCAGGCATGTTCCTGACTCCCGCCACTTATTGCTCCCAAGTCCTCTCTACAGGGAACGAAACGCATCCTAACCTCCACAAAACCCTCTTCTTGCAGGGACAAGTGAAGGAAGTGGGGTAGAGTCTCCCTTAGCAGTCCCACTGGGCCGTATTGCAAGTAATCCATCATATCCAAATGCCTTCTTACAAGGATTCATCCCTTAATACTGCCTCCCCGTGAGGAATATGGTTTTAAAATGTGGTTCAGGATTTGACTCGACCTGATGAACCAGGGCCTTTCCTAGCCTCTATAGAGCAGTAAGACGGTCTGGAGAAATGCCTAAAATAATAATGGTTTTAACCCTTTAAGGATGGCATTATACCTTAATGCATCATGCTGAGCCAACAAGGTTAAGACACTCCCGGAGGGTCGGCATGATGCACCAATGCAGCACCTGCGAGTTACTTGCCAGGGCTCGATTGGTGCATTATGACAACAAATGTCATCATTTTTCAGCGACACGTGTCCTTAAATGGTTAAGTGGCGACTTCCCCCAAATAAACACCTACAACACCATCAGTCCCTCTTGGTTTCCGTCCGTCTCCTTGAAGTAGTCTGCAGGGAGCTGTCTAGGGGAAGGTGGAACGCTGATGTAATAGTTTCTGTAAACGTAGATATTTTCACTGGTATAAATCTTTGCTGATTTGCTATAATGTACAATTTCGCGCTGATTTAATTTCGCTGACTTTGACACATGCTAGTTATGTAGCTATTATGGATATATTTTCGGTTTGTACATAATTATTTTTGCGTTTTTTTAAATCCGTGAAAATAATTATGTTTAGCGGGAAATAGAGTATATTTACAATACTCGGGGATGTGCCATGAGAGGCCTGTGCGGGGGAATCTTACCTCTGATAGATAACAGAGGGCAGCACGGGTGGTGTCCGTGTCACCAGATTGATAGAGGCATACAGCTACACAGCTTTATGGCATAAAGGAACGCTAGGCCATCTCCCCCCCCCCTCCAGGCAAACCAGATTTGTATGATAATGTGGTGTCAGCTGTGTGATAGGGGTATGGCATAAGAGGTATTATATCGACTGGACTGTTGTGGTTAAATGAGGATGGTGAGGTCATTGATATATTCTGAAGAAGACTTTATTAAAGAGTTATCGGTAATATTACTAGATGTATCATTATTACTTTCAAACCTCGAATGGTATGTTCTGACACATGTATGCTACAAGGGGGCAAACTTTCCCTGCTTTTTTAAAAATCAATTTGGGCAGAAATGTTTTGCTCAGAAGGTCAATGATGTGGCCTATGTATCAGCAAAGTTCAGTTCAAAAACACAGATTTAAGCTACATTATTAGCGTTAAATGGTAGTAATGGAAGCGTTATTACAGCCATATTGATTAGAGCAGTTGAGGTTTGGACTACCGAGGTTTTGCCTTCAAAATGTAACACATCCCTTCCTTTAATCCAGTGAACCCCTGCCGAGCATGCAAAAATATGTCATTAGTTTTTACGTCAAAATAACGTTTTTAACTTTATATAACGTTTTTCCACAATAGGGAGCCATATAGAAACGTTATGTAACGTTGTATAACGTTTTTTGTCTACTGGGTATGTTACACTCAATCTTAGACTCCTTCATACTAGGTTAATGAAAAGACACCAATGAGAGATCTCCCGGTGGGAGGGGTTAATTGGGGTGATCCTGAAGCTCCATCCCCTCAAACAGCCAACTTTGTACTTCACCATGGACAGGGCATGGGCACTGCTGGGTAGCCATCGGTCTCTATCAGTCTAACCCTCACTGAGAACTTGTACACTGAATCACTGGTTAGCATAACAATGGCTGCTAGAGAGGCTGGGGAGGGGTTGCAATTCTTCAGCTTGGGTAGATTGTTGTGCCTTAGGTGATCCTGTGGACTGGTCTAGGCCGCCATCCTAGTACCCCATGGATGTGGATGGGTAGACTAAGGTATAGGGCCTACCATGCAAAGACTCGGGTGATGATAAGCTGGCTTTATAACTATATATTTAGAAATAGAGCTCTAGTACTGTGAGCTAGAAATAGATCACAGTGGATTGCCTCTACATGATATGAAACAAAAGTTAAGATTGAGGAAAAGGTAGTTGAGAATGATTATCTTTCTAATCATACACATCTATCAGATCTATAGCCATACTAGAATTGGAAATTTCCTTCAAAGACAATTCTAAGAGAAGGACAACCTTAGACAACTGTTATCATCATCCCCATATTAAATACCCATAATCAGGACTGGAAATGCACTGTAAAACTCATTTGAATCTCATCTTCCTCTTCATCCCTAAAATTAATTCCCGCTCCACCATTGAATCTCATATTAAAGGCATAAAACTTGATACCCCAGCAGCAACACTCATAGTGCAGGCATGACAGGTACTCAGCCCTTTATATAATATGGTGGCCTGGGGTTTAAAAGAAACCCTCCAGAGAAGATTGTCCAAGTGAAAAAAGATAAAATACAAAAAGACCAAAGCAGTTATACCTACAAATTGCCATGTTCTGCCAGGATGCAATCAAAAAGTGGCTTAGCCCTAGGGTACTGGAGAGGGAGGTGGTGAAGATTATGGATGATGGGGCAGATTTTGCCGCCGGGATGAGTAGTGTATAAAAATGAGAATGAGCTTTCTTGCTGTTCGCGAGAAGATTATTGTTATTTTAGTATCGTACATCAACAGGTTCCTTTTACATCTAACTGCCAGTGGGAGATTGCCATGTTCACTTAGGCAGATACTACTCTACAGACTATTAGGCTAAAGAAGACATCTTATTTTGGGGCCTTTACTTCTTTGATATTTCCTTACAGGTATCATTAAGAATTGATTTAAGTAAATTTATTTCCAATATGAACATTTTCCTTATCCCTATGGTTGAATTTAACATAGGCAAACACGAATTCATTCCCTCAAAAAGAAATAACTAAATTTGGCAGCACAATGTCATGATTGACAGCAAGCACTGCCAATTCTCAAAGCAATGTGTTGCTGTACATTAAATCCTTCATTTCTGCACATAATTCTTTAGCCCTTAGCTTTGAGCAAACTAACTAAAACACACCCAAAGTATATGCCCCACTGCTATATAATAGCTGTGCAGATATGTGTCCCATAAAACACACAGGTTGAGTTAATATTGCACTAAAAGGCACCTGCTTAGGCATGTTGCAGACTCCTGCCACTTATTGCATCCCAGTACCCACTACAGCCGCCAAAACTTGTTCTAACCCTTACCATAACAGCCCCCACTGCAGGGGGGAGAGAGAGAGAGCGGGTAATGAAGCGACGCGTAGTCTCCCTTAGCCATCCTACGGGGCCTTATTGCAAGTCATCCATCAGAGGACCCTCACCAATTGCCTGCTTTTAGGGCACTAGATGTCTGACTGTGGTGCAACACAGGAGGTATCAGTTGCAAAATACTGAAAACACGATTTAATCTAGATTTTTGTCCAGGTCTTATAAGCTAGCAGCCTACATTTCCTTATTAGTAAACACTGTGAAAATCTAGTACATTTCACCATAGAATATAGTGGCCTGCACTGAATGAGGTATTACAACACTACAACTCCCTCACTCCTCTCCTACCCTCCTCCTGTCACTGAAGCAACCCCTGAGGGAGTTGTCCATGGTGCAGGGGGAGGAATAAGGTTGACGAAACAGCCTCCAAAGGGTGTGGGTGCTGACACCGGAAGTAGGGGGATATTCCTCTGATTGATAACCAAGGGGCATCCCTGGTGGTATCTGTGTCACCAGATTGACAGAGACACAAAGCCCTAGAGCTTTGCACCTAAATTGGGACTCCACCATCTTGTTCCCACTATCCAAACCAGATTTAGGTGATGGGGTGGTGTTAGGGTTACAGGCTGTGTAAAAGGAGGGCTTAGGTGCCTGTGTTAGTTCAGTGAAATGACATGTTGTGGTTTCTGAGGGACAGTAAAGGGGCTTCTTATGGCCCTTTTTTAGAGATGGCCCTTTTATGGACCTTTTATATGTGTAATAGTAGCAGGGCAGTTAAGATGCTGGCAGCCGAGTGTAATGGTAAGACTGCAGTATTTGTGTCTTATCTTATATCATCAAAAGGAGTCCACTGCTAAAGCTGTGAGGGCCAGGACCCACCCAATAAGCTATGCTCTTACAGATGTGTGTCAATTAGTCTCTTGTTCGCCCTTTCAAACCTGGCTTCACTGATAAAATGAAGGGATCCAAACTTGTCAAAAGGTCGTCTTATAAGAAGACTTTAGGGTCTTTAAAGTGACGGTCATAAAATAAACAAGTTAAAGGTTGTCTATTTGATGAACTGTCCGGTTACCATCCCACAAGACAAGACTAGGGTCATCTAACTGACAATGTTAGCCCAGGCAGTGGCCCACTCCAAGTGACAAGTCTAAGGTCGTCAAATTCACAATCCAGAATAGTTAACCCTTTATTGGCTGCAAACTGCTTTAAATGTGCTTGAATCCCTTTGTCAGCATGATGCATGCATGTAGTCCTGGTGAGTCTATTCGCCAAGCCTGCATTCATGCACCTTTGGAAATGAATCAACAGTTGGGCGAGTAAACTTGCCAAGGCTGAATTCATGTACTATGATTGCATAGAGCATAGCACCTTAAAGCACTATGCACCCCTTAGAGGGTTAACCTGTGCACTATAACCTCTACTTCACTGCAGGTGGAGCTAATTGGGTTCTGCCTAGGCATAATTGTTGTCCATGTCTCTCTATATTTCTGAGGTTTATAATAGCTAATTCATACAAACATAGAGGTATGAAGGTTAGGGGAATTCCTGCCATATCCCCAAGTCTATATTGAGAGTATTCCTACCCTTTAGTTACAGACTGCTAACACATATGTGGATGTCATACCAATGGGAGTTTCCTTGCAGCTATTGTACCATAGAAATAACCACAAAAGAGGTGTCTGTGCCCTACACATATTTGTTTTGTCTCAATTATATCAAAACATTGATTCCTTTACCTTTTCTAGCATCCCCAATAGATAAATCTCAGGATTCTCGATAACATGAATGTGTATTCCCATAAATATGATTAAAATCAACATAGAAATTATGCAATTCATTCCCCAACTTTATACAGAATACATGTTATACTGATGCCACCTACAGAGAAAATCCTGAATCAGACCCTGGTTGACGAGTCTAGGGCTGGCATGAGTCAGGTTTTGGGCTGGCACATACCAGGTGTATCTTCTATCTGACAACTACAGCTAGAGGACCCACTCTCTTGTCACTTAGAAGAGTCTGCAGACGAGTTTACTTTTTGAGTGTTCCTTGGAGAGCTTAGGATTATTCTCATGGTCTGCCAGTCCTATTACCATATGAAGTCTGTTGATGTATTGATTTTATATGAATAACAACAGAAGTGGTTCATATTACATAGGCATTAGGTCTTGGTTTTATAAAAGATATATCACACTTTGTATTTCAGTCATCCATGGACATATAACTTATCTTTTAGGGGGATGTAGGACTGATACGGTTCTGTTTAAGAAAAAACTAACGAGCAGGAGTTTAGTCCCTGGATGTTAGTTAAAGAATATCTCATCACCCTCATACACTAAAAGTGATATACTGACAAGGGTCATAATTGACATATACCACCTTTGGGATCCAGTAACAGCTCGACTCCCCCTTTTTCAGTAAAACAATATCAATCAGCTAATTACATGGCTATACATCAAATATACTTTATGGAGCTTATCTAGATACAGCACTACTATGATTCTTTTTCTCACTAGATGGAATGGACAAAAAGATGCAACTGAATGTCAGCCCGAGAGGTGTGTTTTTGCATTGAGCAATTGTTCTAATGACTCTATTATCAGAATACTGATGTTGGCAATCTATAGCTGACCAATTGCATTTATCTTCATTGTTGTCCATTGTGGCATAATGCTCTGACAATGCAGATTTAACAAGTTGTTGTCCCTGGAGACGATGGGAAGTTTTGTGGAATGTAGCAGTTGATGTCTATGTTTCAATTTGTATAATATGGTATAATATATTCCAAGGGTGAATAGATAGGGGCCTACACTGCATGAAGTATTACAACACTACAACACCCTCCCTCCTCTCCTACTCTCCTCCCGTGTCACTGAAGCAGCCCTCGAGGGAGTTGTCCAGGGTGCAGGGGGAGGGATAATGTTGTTATAGCAGCCACCAAAGGGTGTGTGTGCTGACACCGGATGTGGGGCGTTATTCCTCTGATTGATAACCAAGGGGCATCCCTGGTGGTATCTGTGTCACCAGATTGACAGAGACATAAAGCCCTACAGCTTGTGTACCTAAATAAGGGCCCCACCATCTTGCTCACTCTATGCACACCAGATTTAGGTGCTGGGGTGGTGTCAGGGTTACCAGCTGTGTAGAAGGAGGGCTTTGGTGCCTGTGTTAGTTCAGTGAAATGACATGTTGTGTTGTATGAGGGACAGTAAATGGGCTTCTTCTGGACCTTATACAAAAATGGTCCTTTTATGGCCTTTTTATACGTGTAACAGTAGCAGGGGCAGTAAAGGTGCTGGCAGCTGAGTGTAAAGGTAAGACTGCAGTATTTGTGTCAAGATTATTTTATATCATCGAAAGGAGTCCACTGCTAAAGCTGTGAGGGCCATGGCCCACCCATTAAGCTATGCTCTTATAGCTATGTGTCAATTAGTGTCTCTTCTTCATCCTTTCAAACCTGGCTTCCTTGGAGAGCTTAGGAGTATTCTCATGTTTTTCCAGTCCTATTTATTACCATATGAAGTCTGTTGATATGTTGGTTTTATATGAATAACAACAGAAGTGGTTTATATTACATAGGCAGTAGGTCTTTGAAATAAAAAGTCTGATCTATTGTTTATAAAACAGTCATTCATGGACATATATATTATAATCCTTTCAGACGAAGATAGGACTGGTATGGTTCTGTTGATAAAAAGATTAATGAGCAGGAGTTAAGTCCCTAGATGTAAGTGGGAAAATGTCTTATTACCCTCATACACTATGAGTGATATCCTGACAAGGGTCCTAATTGGCATATGCCACCTTTGGATCCAGTAAAAGATAGACTCCCTCTTCTGGTAAAAAATAATAAACCAGTCAATTACATGGCTACATGTCAAGTTTGTCTTATGCAGCTCTACTAGATATGGCACTACTACTTCTTCTCACAAGAAAGAGAGGGGAAAAAGATCTAAACGTTATTGAGTTGAAAGATAGTGGCCTACACTATATGAGGTATTACAACACTATAACACCCTCCCTCCTTTCCTACACTCCTCCTGTGTCACTTAAGCAGCCCTCGAGGGAGTTGTCCAGGTGCAGGGGGAGGGATAAGGTTGATAAAACAGCCAGCAAAGGGTGTGTGTGCTGACACCGGATGTGGGGAGTTATTACTCTGATTGATAACCAAGGGGCATCCCTGGTGGTATCTGTGTCACCAGATTGACAGAGACATAGGGCCCTACAGCTTGTGTACCTAAATCGGAGCCCCACTATCTTGTTCCAACTATCCAAACCAGATTTAGGTGATGGGGTGGTATTAGGGTTACAGGCTGTGTAGAAGGAGGGCTTTTGTGCCTGTGTTAGTTCTGTGAAATGACATGTTGTGGTATCTGAGGGACAGTAAAGGGGCTTCTTATGGACCTTTTACAGAGATGGCCCTTTTATAGACCTTTTATATGTGTAACAGTAGCAGGGCAGTTAAGATGCTGGCAGCTGGGTCTAAAGGTTAGACTGCAGTATTTGTGTCTTATATTATCAAAAGGAGTCACTTCTAAAGCTGTGAGGCCCAGGACCCACCCAATAAGCTACGCTCTTACAGCCCTGTGTCAATTAGAACATGGCTTCCTTGGAGAGCTTAGGATTATTCTCATAGTTTGCCAGTCCTTTTACCATATGAAGTCTGTTAATATATTGATTTTATATGAATAACAACATAAGTGGTTCATATTACATACGCATTAGGTCTTGGTTTTATATGAGATAGATAACACTTTGTATTTCAGTCATCCATGGACATATAACCTATCTTTTGAGGTGGACGTAGGACTGATACGGTTCTGTTTAAGAAAATACTAATGAGCAGGAGTTGTAGATGTAAGTTAAAGAATATCTTATCACCCTCATACACTAAAAGTGATATCCTGACAAGGGTCCTAATTGACATATACCACCTTTGGGATCCAGTAACAGCTCGACTCCCCCTTTTTTAGTCAAACAATATCAATCAGCTAATTACATGGCTATACATCAAATATACTTCATGGAGCTTATCTAGATACAGCACTACTATGATTCTTTTTCTCACTAGATGGAATGGACAAAAAGATGCAACTGAATGTCAGCCCGAGAGGTGTGTTTTTGCATTGAGCAATTGTTCTAATGACTCTATTATCAGAATACTGATGTTGGCAATCTATAGCTGACCAATTGCATTTATCTTCATTGTTGTCCATTGTGGCATAATGCTCTGACCATGCAGATTTAACAAGTTGTTGTCGCTGGAGGCAATAGGAAGTTTTGTGGAATGTAGCAGTTGATGTCTATGTTTCAATTTGTATCAAACATTTGGTATAATATATTCCAAGGGTGAATAGATAGGGGCCTACACTGCATGAAGTATTACAACACTACAACATCCTCCCTCCTCTCCTACTCTCCTCCTGTGTCACTGAAGCAGCCCTCAAGGGAGTTGTCCAGGTTGCAGGGGGAGGGGTAAGGTTGATGAAACAGCCACCAAAGGGTGTGGGTGCTGACACCGGAAGTGGGGGGATATTCCTCTGATTGATAACCAAGGGGCATCCCAGGTGGTATCTGTGTCACCAGACTGACAGAGACATAAAGCCCTACAGCTTTTGTACCTAAATCAGGACTAAATCATCTTGTTCCCACTGTTCAAACCAGATTTAGGCGCTGGGGTGGTGTTAGGGTTACAGGCTGTGTAGACGGAGGGCTTTGGTGCCTGTGTTGGTGCAGTGAAATGACATGTTGTAGTATGTGAAAAGAGTCTGAGGGACAGTAAAGGGGCTACTGAAGGACCGTTTACAGAGATGGACCTTTTATGGGTGTAACAGTAGCAGGGGCAGTTAAGGTGCTGGCACATGTGTGTAAAGGTAAGACACTGGTATTTGTGTCTCATTATATATCATCTAAATGAGTACATTGTTGATGGTGTCAGGCCCAGGCCCCACCTAATAAACTTTGTTATTATAGCTCTGTGTCAATTACTGTCTCTTCTTCACCTTTTCAAAACTGGCATCCTTGAAAAGCTTAGTATTATTCTCATATTCTAGCAGCCCTATTTATTACTATAATATAAATTCTGCTGCTGCTATATTGATTTTATATGAACAACAATAGAAGTGGTTCATATTACATAGGCATTAGGTATTGGTTTTTTATAAGATAGATCACACTTTGTATTTCAGTCATCCAGGGACATATAACTTATCTTTGCAGGGGGAGGTAGGACTGATGCGGTGTTGTTAAGAAAATACTAACGAGGAGGAGTTTATTCCCTTGATGTTACTTAAAAAATATCTCATCCCCCTCATACACTAAGAGTGATAAACTGACAAGGGTCCCAATTGACATATGCCACCTTTGGGATCCAGTAACAGCTCGACTCCCCTTTTTTAGTAAAACAATATCAATCAGCTAATTACATGGCTATACGTCAAATATACTTCATGGAGCTTATCTAGATGCAGCACTACTATGATTCTTTTTCTCACTAGATAGAATGGACAAAAAAATGCAACTGAAGGTGTGGTTTTGCATTGAGCAAATGTTCTAATTACTCTATTATCAGAATACTGATGTTGGCTATATATAGCTGACCAATTGCATTTATCTTCATTGTTGTCCATTGTGGCATAATGCTCTGACCATACAGATTTAACTATTTGTCTTCGCTGGAGACAATGGAAAGTTTTGTGGAATGTAGCAGTTGATGTCTATGTTTCAATTTGTATCAAACATTTGATATAATATATTCCAAGGGCCTACACTGAATGAAGTATTACAAGACTACAACTCCTCCCTCCTCTCCTGCCCTCCTCCTGTGTCACTGAAGCAGCCCCTGAGGGAGTTGTCAAGGGTGCAGGGGGAGGGACAAGGTTGACGAAACAGCCCCCAAAGGGTGTGGGTGCTGACACTGGAAGTAGGGGGATATTCCTCTGATTGATAACCAAGGGGCATCCCTGGTGGTATCTGTGTCACCAGATTGACAGAGACATAAAGCCCTAGAGCTTTTGTACCTAAATCGGAGCCCCACTATCTTGTTTCCACTTTGCAAACCAGATTTAGGTGCTGGGGTGGTGTCAGGGTTACTGGCTGTGTAGAAGGAGGTCTTTGGTGCCTGTGTTCGTGCAGTGAAATGACATGTTGTGGTATGTGAGCAGAGGATGAGGGACAGTAAAAGGGCTTCTGATGGACCTTTTACAGAAATGGTCCTTTTATGGACCTTTTATGGGTGTAACAGTAGCAGGGGCAGTAAAGCTGCTGGCAGGTGCGTGTAAAGGTAGTACATCCGTCATCAAAATAAGTACACTCTGAATGGTGTGAGGCACAGTCCCACCCACTAAGAGATGCTCTGATAGCTCTGTGTCAGTTAGTTTCTCTACTTCACTTTTTAAACCTGTTTTCCTTGGAAAGCTTAGGATTATTCTCATGTTTTACCAGTCCTAGTTATTATCAATTATGAGGTCTGCTGATATATTGATTTCAAATGAACAACAACAGAAATGGTTCATATTACATAGGCATTAGGTCCTGGTTTTTTATAAGACTGATTAGACTATCTATCTCAGTCATCTATGGACATTAAAATGCTTATCTTCTTAAGAGGTGGTAGGACTGATAATGTTCTGTTTATAAAAAAACTAATGAGCAGAAGTTAAGTCCCTAGATGTTAGTTGAAAAATGTCTCATCACCTTCATTCACTAAGAGTGATATCCTGACAAGGGTCCTAATTGACATATGCCACCTTTGGGATCCAGTAACAGTTATACTCCCCCTTTTTAGTAGAAAATATCAATCAGCTAATTACATGGCTATACATCAAATACACTTCATGGAGCTTATCTAGATACAGTACTACTATGACTTTTTCTCACTAGATAGAGAGGGAAAAAGAGATGCAACTAAATACCAGCCTGAGAGTTGTGTGTTTGCATTGAGCAAATGTTCTAGTTACACTACTATCGGAATAGTGACGTTGGCAATCTATAGGAGACCAGTTGTATTAATCCTTATTGAAGTTGAATGTGGCATAATGCTCTGGCCATACACTATTAGCAATTTGTAGTTACTGGTGTTGATGTGGAATGTAGCAGTTGATGTCTATGTTTTGATTTGTACCAAACATTTGGCATAATATATACCAACGATCAGAATATGGCAGCTAACACTGAATGATAACTAAACTAAATACCAGCCTGAGAGTTGTGTGTTTGCATTGAGCAAATGTTCTAGTTACACTACTATCGGAATAGTGACGTTGGCAATCTATAGGAGACCAGTTGTATTAATCCTTATTGAAGTTGAATGTGGCATAATGCTCTGGTCATACACTATTAGCAATTTGTAGTTACTGGTGTTGATGGGAAATGTAGCAGTTGATGTCTATGTTTTGATTTGTAACAAACATTTGGCATAATATATACCAACGATCAGAATATGGCAGCTAACACTGAATGAAGTATCACAAACCTATAAATCCTTCCCTCCTATCCTAGGCTTCTCTTGTGTCTCTGAAGCAGCCCTACAGGGGAGTTGTCCAGGGTGCAGGGGCAGGGATAAGGTTGATGAAAAAGCCTCCAAAGGGTGTGTGTGCTGACACCAGAAGTAGGGGGTTATTTCTGTGATTGATAACCAAGGGGCATCCCTGGTGGTATCTGTGTCACCAGATTGACAGAGACATAAAGCCCTAGAGCTTGTGTACCTAAATCAGGACTACATCATCTTGTTTCCACTGTCCAAACCAGATTTAGGTGCTGGGATGGTGTTAGGGTTACCAGCTGTGTAGGAGGAGGGCTTTGGTGCCTGTGTTGGTGCAGCAATATGACATGTTGTGATGTCTGAGGGACAGTAAAAGGGCTTCTTATGGATCTTTTCAAAAAAATGGTCCTTTTATGGACCTTTTATACGTGTAACAGTAGCAGGGCAGTTAAGATGCTGGCAGCTGAGTGTAAAGGTAAGACTGCAGTATTTGTGTCTTATTTTATATCATCAAAAGGAGTCCACTGCTAAAGCTGTGAGGGCCAGGACCCACCCAATAAACTATGCTCTTACAGCCGTGTGTCAATTAGTCTCTTCTTCGCCCTTTCAAACCTGGCTTCCTTGGAGAGCTTAGGATTATTCTCATGGTTTGCCAATCCTATTACCATATGAAGTCTGTTGATATATTGATTTTATATGAATAACAACAGAAGTGGTTCATATTACATAGGCATTAGGTCTTGGTTTAAAAAAGGATATATCACACTTTGTATTTCAGTCATCCATGGACATATAACTTATCTTTTTAGGGGGCTGTAGGACTGATATGGTTCTGTTTAAGAAAATACTAACGAGCAGGAGTTTAGTCCCTAGATGTTAGTTAAAGAATGTCTCATCACTCTTATACACTAAGAGTGCTATACTGACAAGGGTCCTAATTGACATATGCCACCTTTGGGATCCAGTAACAGCTAGACTCCCCCCTTTTTTTAGTAAAACAATATCAATCAGCTAATTACATGGCTATACATCAAATATACTTCACGGAGCTTATCTAGATACAGCACTTCTATGATTCTTTTTCTCACTAGATGGAATGGACAAAAAAATGCAACTGAATGTCAGCCCGAGAGGTGTGTTTTTGCATTGAGCAATTGTTCTAATGACTCTATTATCAGAGTACTGATGTTGGCAATCTATAGCTGACCAATTGCATTTATCTTCATTGTTGTCCATTGTGGCATTATGCTCTGACCATGCAGATTTAACAAGTTGTTGTTGCTGGAGATGGGAAGTTTTGTGGAATGTAGCAGTTGATGTCTATGTTTCAATTTTTATCAAACATTTGATATAATATATTCCAAGGGTGAATAGATAGGGGCCTACACTGCATGAAGTATTACAACACTACAATATCCTCCCTCCTCGCCTACTCTCCTCCTGTGTCACTGAAGCAGCCCTCGAGAGAGTTGTCCAGGATGCAGGGGGAGGGGTAAGGTTGATGTAACAGCCGCCAAAGGGTGTGTGTGCTGACACCGGAAGTAGGAGGATATTCCTCTGATTGATAACCAAGGGGCATCCCTGGTGGTATCCGTGTCACCAGATTGACAGAGACATAAAGCCCTACAGCTTGTGTACCTAAATCAGAGCCCCACTATCTTGTTCCCACTATGCAAACCAGATTTAGGTGCTTGGGTGGTGTCAGGGTTACCAGCTGTGTAGAAGGAGGGCTTTGGTGCCTGTATTAGTGCAGTGAAATGACATGTTGTGGTATGTGAGCAGAGGCTGAGGGACAGTAAAAGGGCTTCTTATGGACCTTTTACAGAGATGGTCCTTTTATGGCCCTTTTATGGATGTAACAGAAGCAGGGTCAGTTAAGGCAGGTAAGTGTAAAGGTAAGACACCAGTGTTTGTGTCTTATCATACAACATTAAAATGAGTAGACTGTTGATGGTGTAAAGTCCAGGTTCCACCCATTATGCTATGCTCTTATATCTTTGTGTCAATTTGTCTCTCTTTTTTTTACCTTTTAAACCTGGCTTCCTTGAAAAGCTTAGGATTATTCTTATGTTTTTAACCAGTCCTATTTATTACCATATGAGGTCTGCTGATATATTGATTTCATATGAACAACAATAGAAGTGGTTCATATTACATAGGCATTAGGTCATGGTTTATATAAGATAGATCACACTTCATATTTCAGTCATCCAGAGACATACAACTTATCTTTTCAGAGGGATGTAGGACTTATACGGTTCTGTTTAAGAAAATACTAACAAGCAGGAGTTTAGTCTCTAGATGTTAGTTAAAGAATATCTCATCACCCTCGTACACTAAGAGTGATATACTGACAAGGGTCCTAATTGACATATGCCACCTTTGGGATCCAGTAACAGCTCGACTCCCCCTTTTTTAGTTAAACAATATCAATCAGCTAATTACATGGCTATACATCAAATATACTTCATGGAGCTTATCTAGATACAGCACTACTATGATTCTTTTTCTCACTAGATGGAATGGACAAAAAGATGCAACTGAATGTTAGCCCGAGAGGTGTGTTTTCGCATTGAGAAATTGTTCTAATGACTCTATTATCAGAATACTGATGTTGGCAATCTATAGCTGACCAATTGCATTTATCTTCATTGTTGCCCATTGTGGCATAATGCTCTGACCATGCACATTTAACTAGTTGTTGTCGCTGGAGACGATGGGAAGTTTTGTGGAATGTAGCAGTTGATGTCTTTGTTTCAATTTGTATCAAACATTTGATATAATATATTCCAAGGGCCTACACTGAATGAAGTATTACAACACTACAACTCCCTCCCTCCTCTCCTACACTCCTCCTGTCACTGAAGCAGCCCCTGAGGGAGTTGTCCAGGGTTCAGGGCGAGACTATGTTTTGTAGAATCTTGGATGTGATTAAGAGTTAAATAGTCAGATCTGATATTCTGATACTGTCTCAAGACCCTAATATACTAAGAGGTATGCCCAGACAAGGCTCCTTAATTGACATATGACACCTCCACTCTACAGTATCGGCAAGATATCACCTTACTTCTAGTCTAACAATCGATCAGTTAACTACCTGGCTGCATATCCGATTTGCTAAATGTGGCTCTGAGTACTAAATATGGCATCACCATGTGCCATTTTCCACTAGACGGAGAGCGCAATCAGTTAGACAATGTGATATCAGCATGAGAGCTTTTTCTCCACACATTTCTCTAAATGACATACGTCACCTCCGCTATATATACAACACATTCACTCTATAACATCAGCGAGACCCTACTTCTGTAATTTATTAGGAGACTGTAGATGAGATTAAATTAGAATGGATCTTTACAAAGTATAGCACTAGGCCCCTGCTGAGCTTTCTCAGTAGATGTAGAAGACGGAAAGATGCAACTTAGTGTCAGCCTACGAGGTTCAGGGCTATTCCCACATTGAGAAAATGTTCCAACCACTTTAAATAGCAAGTGTTATCAGATCCATTAACTATGCCAAGAGGAAGTCAGATGGGGCTACAATTTATAGCTACTGGTCTCCATGTAGAATCAGTTGGAGTGCAAGATCTGTTGAATATATGTTAATTAGTACTTTACTGTAAGGTACAGGGCCAGCTTGGGTCATTCACCCAACATGGCCAAATATCAATGGCTTTGTCTAATGGTAAATATGGTGGACTCAGTATGAAATGAGTTCTAATATGCATTCCCTCTATTGGGAACGTGCCGTGGCCTTTCTATATTTGCTTGTGAACACATGATATGTGCTGAGATTGCCTTACTATATATATACTGTCTATACAAAAGGACTGGATTTTTGTAGAATCTTTGAAGTGGCTCCTTGCCTGTAGGGTACGAATTCTGACAGCTTCACTGTAAATGTATTGCATTTAACATGACTTACACCATACTGCTGCCACTCTATGTATATATGTGTGTATCTGCATTTGAGAAATTAGAGAGGAACTTGTAGGCTGCTATTCCCCTGCAACATTGTTTTATTAACAAAGACACATGTATCATGATGTATGTGGAGAGCACATTCCCTTAGAGCATTATAGTGGAGTGCGTTCTCTGGGATTCGAAAACCGTAGTTTCAATTGAATTGAAATAACATGTGTTTCTTTGTATTGTTTTGTAGTGATATCTTATTTAGAATGAATGTGATTTACATCACTAAAATGCTATGCTACTTCCTGTATAGGATAGCTAAAATGGCAGACATTCTCTGCAAGCTCACTGAGTATTGCCAGTAGCTGGATATTGTGGAGATTTAGTTCACATATATATAAGACGTTCCACATGATCATGTTACTTAGAACTTACCCTATGACTTATGGTTTTCGTTCATATCCCTGGAGATTACCATGGGAGAGTGCAGTTGAGATGTTTCGCATGCATTAATGAGCTCCTCATGCTCGATATCATTGGACTGTCTATGGGTTTGTGTCAACACAATCATGCTAGAATCCCCTCTCCTGCATGGGATTTGTCTAGCATAGTATCAAAAATGGTTTGACAAGAATCCATCATTTTTTCCATCATAGATGTACTCTATGTAAATGCAAAATATGTGGCTACTATGTGAGGTATGGATTCCTTCTATAAATAAACGGTGCCCTATTCCATACCGTCCTAATGGGGAGAATCTGCCCTATTTTCTGTAGCTTACGTTAGGGTATGAGGTGTGAGAGAGAGGGTGCTGGAGGGTGGGAGGTATTCACGTTCATGCTTATTGCTGCGTCAGCATAATTCTGGGTGTATGATATGTTTGCCCACCATGCTTGGTTAGACTCAGGACTATGGCAGGTAGGGTGAGAGAAATCTGGGAAGTACTGGGGGCTTTATATGTCTGTTTGTTTATATTTGACTGGGAGATACATGGCTGTGAGTTCAGTCTTTCAGACAATCATCGTTTCTGCAGGATATCTATATAATTATATATCAGTAGTCACAAAGAAAGCATCATTGTAGGTAAACAAGGGCCTTTGTCCTCGGTCTGCCGAACTAGTGTGCCTTATTAGTTGTAATCCTGTCACAAAGTGAATTAAAGTCAGGGTTGATTTAAACCTCAGAGGTTCCTGCTCAATTATAAATAGCTCCAATGGTCGCACCACCCTGTGTGGTCTAATTTAATGGATGTAAGCACTGTGTATAAACTTCGTACAAAAGAAATAACTAGTAGTATAAGTTAGATATAGCAGGACAATCGCCCCTGCATGTATCATATTGGCATCGGTCCTGACTGAGTACATTATGGTTAATTAAGCATTTAATAAAAAAAATAAACAAAATTACGCTACTGGCTTGCCATACATGAGTTGTATATCATGTCACAGAGTAAGAAACCCGGCAGCAATTCGTGCTATATTGGCCATGTCTGCCATGCCACATCCACCCACATGCTGCTTTGCCCGGCTGTTTATGCCCTGCTGTGTGCTCTCAAATGCTGTACATGGCCATGGTTGCTGTACTAGTCACCAGTCATGTTATCATACCACACACATACTGTAGTGTTGTGTTACATTATGGTATAGAAGGAGCACTAGTATGGATAAAACCTGCCTACCTAACTCAAACACAGACTGGGCACGTGGTAGACCAGGGTTCACTTTGGTCCACACATTTTTGGTCTGGGCTATACCTTTAATAACAGTGACCATGCTTGCAAATATAAATTAGGTAACAGAGCAAATGTAGGCAGAATCCTGTTTACCATGAAGTCTAATTGATTGAGGTAGAATTTGAAACATAATTAAACATGGTCAAAGTTTTGTTCCGAGATTTGATTAATTGAATAACCATCTTTGATGTATTTAATTTATCCTTTCCTCCCTTCATGATCTTAGAACACAGCCCTTTTAACCAGATGCTTCCTTCCGCTCTTTTAATCAGTGGTCTTTAAATTAGATTACACTGATGTATTATAGGAGACTTTGAGAAGTCAGAAGAATGAGTGATGTCTTAGAAGTCAAGGGCCGCCATTATGGTTGTTCTCCTGTAATCAGACTTCTCTTAGTCTATCCAGCTAAACAAAGGTTACTCCCACGTCAATTGGCTTATCGTTCATGAGGGCCTGTCCCAACTGGCCCCAGCTCACATTCAAATATGGTCATCTCATGGCATAATACACATCACCTTCGCCTCCTGACTATTTGATCAAGTAAACTCTGCCAATCTTCTTTCCCTTATATGGGGCGATTTGGGACCAGGAAAAATATAGGGAAAACTTGGTATTTCAAAATGGTGGTATCAGCCCCTAACAGTCGGTAATACACTGATGTAATGCAGTCTCTACTAGTTACCATAGTGATGAGTTGCTCTCTAAGAACAAGCAATTGGTCACTAGGGTGCAAGATGTTGATCAACAGTGGTAGCCAGTCTGTACATTGTATGCAGAGCACACTTCACCTGCTAGACCACTCATGTAGAGGAGTAGCCTGTATAGCAATTGGTATGCAGACCTCACTTGATACCTCCCTTAACATCCACCTCATCTACTTCTTCATCCCTCATCTATCCCTCATCCTTCCCTCATTGCCTCCCTTATCCCCCATTTCCTCAGAAGATTTACAAACTGACAGTGGCTATAACGTCATGGCCAGACACTACATCGAGTTTGGGTTCCATCTAGCTGGTATTTTATGACAAAGGGCTTGGGTCGCTGTGTGATCCTCTCTTGCCACTGTGAAGGCTTACATGTAAAGACACTAAAATCTAGTGTGGCTCAAACTCCTCAAGGATGTCAATGATGTCTAATTAAAGCAAACAAAGTGTTGACTACAAAAAAAAGCATTCATGCCACAAAGAAATGCCAGTTGCAGTTTTTCTACATACAAACTGCATTCAACAACAACCCTTCTTGACTCTAAGAAAAAAAGAGGTCTTTATGAATTAAATACTGTTTTGTCACTTGTCAGGGAATCCCCCTATGGCCATACTTTTGTGTGCAATTTTCTGTAAAGGAGACTAATTGAATATGGAGGAGGTCTCTAGGGCGGGGTAGGGAGTGTAACTTATCCCCCCAACTCCAGTGGGGGAAGTTCCACAAACATATCTTCATTAAAACTGTGTTGCCACACCTCATATTAGCACAAATAATGCTCAGTTGTTAAAAATGACCACCCCCTGAGGAGCTGGGGATATAGAACCCACTGGTCAGCCATAGTGGGTAGTGGGAAGCCTCATGGGTGTGACAAATCAATGTGTCGGCTGCCCACTGCTTAACGGTCAGCGTGGGAGAGGGAGCTCCGAGGGTGATGAGGACGGGGAGCTTAGTAGGATAGTTGGCCATCTCCATGGCCCCTACGCCTGAGCCTTCTTTCTGTCCTTAACCCTTTGATGGCTGAATATTGGTTTAATATGGTATCCCCTTTGTCTTCATGATGTATGAATGTGGTTATTGTAAGTCTATTTGCCACAGTTGCATCCCTGCATCAAAAAAGTGCTTTATGGATGTATCCAGCCTGTCAGATCTGAATGATAAATGTGGGCAGCACTGGTGAGTTAGCTATCTAGACCATATTAATACAGAAACATAGCAGATTTAAGCAGATTGCGGCCCTTAAAGAGTTACCTTCCGCTGAAGGACTGGTCTATATCCTGATGGTGGTGAGGCCAGTCCCAAAGAGGATGGACGCTGACAGTCTGAGTGCCCGGAGGGTAAGAGACTCGGGCAGGTACTGGAGAGGCTACCTACAGGGGTGTTGCAGATCGCCTCCAGCACCATCCTGGTAGTGGCCAGAAAAGGCGCTGAAGTTGAATATTAAGCTACCTCAGGTTTGTATTGGCAAGGGAATTTGTGTACTTATTACACACCACCAGAATTTTAGTTAAATTATTCTGATATCAGATGGCTTTTTGTACCTTAATGTAAAAGTGCTGTTTTTTTAAAGAGGGCTAGTTTTTAGACAGGTTACTAGTAGAGGGGACTTGAAATATTCCATGTTCAATGTATGTGTTGCAAAAGCAGCAGTAATTAGCATGGCAAATGTTAATGTCCAGAGGCATCTAAAGCTCATGATACAGTATCAGCCTATTGGCATTAAATAGCCGTTGACGTTGACTCTAACAGGTCAAAGGTGGTACTATGTCTGAAACAATATCAACATTGTGAACAAGATGGTGGATAGATGCCCACCAGATACAGTATCACTGAGGGGAGGGAGATCGAGAGGAAGATTGGGTCCAGCTAGGATTTGTGTGCAGAGTTCGAGAAGGAGGCTGCTGGGAGTGCAAGAAGAGGGGCTTTAAGGCCAACTAAGAGCCGGGCTGGAGGGACGGAAATCATTATTGTGATCAAAGGCTGAGAGCTCTACTTTAGGGACCGAGACAGACAAGAGGCAAGCTGGGTGGACTAGACATGTACTTCTGAGTTACCTTTCTACACCACTCTATAGTTTGAAAACAGAGATCAATGTATACCTACTCTTAAATGAGTTATGACTTCCTTAAAAGCTGAGTGGAGCCTCTAAGGACTGCATAATGTTTTAGGGTATCATGTACATTTTTTTGTCATGGTACACTAGTGCAGCACTTCTGAGTATTTTTACCAATGCTGTTGTTATAATACATGAGTGCATGATGCAGTGCTGTATTAATGTCTATCAAAGAGTCTATTTCAACACAGCAAGTGCAGGAAACCAATGGTGGCCTCATGTATGAAATGTGTCCTATGGCCCCAGCAGAATTCTCATTTGGATACACTTATTTCTGACCTTTATATCATTCTATTCCCAGCCCCAAATCCAATACCTGGGGCGTTACAGACCACTTTACGTAAGATCCTGTCAGGGCTATGGCCCCGGGGAAATATGGAAGTGTCACACAGCATGTGTGAGTGAGAGGGTGGAGGATCCACCTCTAATGCACTTAGACAGGTATATGGACAGAGACGTCTAAGACATCAAGATACAGCTATCTTCAACCCCCTAGAGCAGTTACACTATCTAGTTTACTATAGAGTGCCCCCAGACACAGGTTGTTTCTCCTCTTAGCCAAGGGTCTGTGAATTTAGTAGTTTCAGGCTCTATTGTGTTTTCTTTTTTAAGATGAAGCCGTTATATTATGATTTCTGTGCAGAGAAGGAGGAAAAGGCTTTCTAATTCACTATGACTTCCCTCTATGTTTACTTTGCTGCACAACTTCTAGCATTTTAACAGTTGCAGCAAAAAGCCTAAAGGAGAATAACACACTATCATACTTTTAATGTCCAAGGGTTCAATGAGAAAAATGTTTTGAACAGTACTGTGTTTTACCGCCAGGGTTTTCATACCTGAGAGGGGCTGATGAATTGATAGTAACTCTAATTACATTGCTATATGAAACAATTAATATATTCACTTGCCTTGATACTCTTTATTTGGCCTTCATTCATGTACTATCATAGCTCCATGTAGATTTAACAAACCAGTAGAACCTAGGAACTGTGTAGCATTGAGTGACCTCATGTCAGCTAACCTTCAATCTGACCTTCACCTCTTTGACCTCGACCCATTTACATACACTAGCTTTAAATCCCTTATTTAAAAGCCTGGCTGACCCTGGGTGCACTATGTCTGACTATGGGGAGGTAGTGTATGACCTATGGCAGACATGGCATTACTTAAAGATGGTGGATGTACAGCAGTATAAGTTTCAGTGAAGAATCAGCGTTTCTGCTCTCTAAGTTTATGATTTAGAAGGTTATAGATAACCAGTGGGCACATAATGCAGTTCAATGCTCAATCAACGCCAAATTCTGTGCCCACTGGGAAAGGGATATGTATAATAGTGAGTACAACCAAAAGTATTTTAAGAAAGCAAACCTCTAATTTGTAAAGGTGATAGCCCAGTGAAGCAAAAACATGATACCACATTATTTAACATTGCTTTATGGCTCCTTATCATGGCAAAACGTTATATGATGTTAAAACGTTATTTTGATGTAAAATAACGTATATTCCTGTTAGCTGGGAGTCCAGTGAATTAAATATAAGGTGTCTTTCCAAAATTTATTGTGGAGACCGCATCAGTTGGGGGAAGTTTACTATGCATGTTACACGAAACAAAGATTTCAGCCTCATATTCTAAACTAAATATGACCCAGCAGTGTCTGGTGAATAGCAGGGTCAGATTTCATCTCAAGGTTGTAGACGGAAATGTCTGACACGATGAAATGGGTGTGGTGCAAGATGGATCACGAAAGGCATATTTTCAGGCCTCTTTATACAAGAATCTAGCTACATACCCCATGGGTCCGCCATGATAAATTTCGCTGGTTGAGGTTAAACCCACTGATAAGACATACCACTATGGGTACAAAAAGGGGGCAAACAGGGGACATGCTTGTCACAGTCTTATCAACTCTTATATACAGTGCTTGTCACCGTAACCAGAGCCCTATAGCAATATGATATCATCTTAACTCCATGGTTCTGCAGCTTAAAATTCGTTAGAGATGCCTTTATGAACACCCACGAAAAGGTCAATAGTATTCAATTTAAAAAAAGAGTCTTCTAGTTATATCAAGATTATATAGGATTCAGAAATGTAGCAGATGAGGTTTGATCTCCAATCAACCTGGAGGATTGGCTGCCTGCACAGTATAATTAGCAGGCAAGGACTTTTGCCATAAGTCGGCTGAACTACTATCCCTTCCTTATAATTCTGTCACAACCGACACAAGTGGTTTAACTGACTTAAGTCAGATTTTATCTAAACCTCAGTATCGTCACCTCAGGCCGATCTGTACTTGATCATGAATAGCTGTAATGTTACCATTACCAAGTGTTATACTACAGTAGGCCTATGCTTGATGGACATCCTGCATAAATGTTTTCTATACAAAGAGGTATATCACACAGCCAGAGCTCCTACATTCATTAAATATTGCCCTCAGTCATGACTGCGTTTACTGAGCTTTGACCATGATTGAAGTTGGCTGTAGCTGTACTTTATCTACAATTTATTGCTCTACTTTATATACAATGTTTTCTTGATGAAAACTTACCCAACTGGCTTGACATACACAATGTCATGTTTTATACCATGTCCCAAAGTAAGAAACCCAGCTGCAACTTGTGCTGTATTGGTCGTGCCATGTCTTTTCAATGAGGTAAGGGGGTCCGCTTTATAGCGATGTACCAGGTGTGAACTTGTTCCCGCGACCACTACACTGACACCGCCAATCTCGTGAGATCTTGGTTCTGCTCTTGGAATGAAACTTGTTCCAGGCAGGCTATGGATTCTAGTACCCAGTTGAATCTAGCGAGAGATTCCATGGACAGAACTTCTATGGCCACCCATACAGAGAAACCAGAATCATCGCTATACCCCCTTCCCCCAAGACCGTGGATCGTTCTACAAACACCTAGTCATTGAAATCCTGTTGCTACACCTCATATACACAAATGATGGTCAGTTGTTCAGAATAACCACCCTCAGGAGGCAGGGATATAGTACCCATTCGTCAGCCATAGTAGGTAGTGGGAAGCCTCATGAGTATGACAAATCAATTCGTCGACTGCCCACTGCTTAACTGAGCCTGGGCGAAGGGGCTCTGAAGGTAATGGAGATAGTAGGAAGGGAGGAAAGGAGTAGAGCTCAGTAGGATAGGTGCCTGTCTTCAGGGTCGTCCTCCTGACCCTTTTCTTTATCTTTAACCCTTTGAGAGATATATAGTAATTTAACATGCAATGCCATTTATTACCATAATGCATGAATGCAGCCCTGGCAAGCCTACCTGCCAAGGCTGCATTCATGCATTATTGTCTTTTTCAGAATACATCAAATAAACCTTTAGGGTTAATGTACATATATTCATATATTATGACCACCACAGACATAACATATTATAGCAGTATGCATTAATGGTTAACTTGCACTGGGGGACTGGTCCATATTCTGATGGTGGTGCAGCCAGTCCCAAAGAGGATGGACGCTGACAGTCTGAGTGCCCAGAGGGTGAGAGACTCAGGCAGGTACTGCAGTAGTGTAGGGATGTCTCAGGTCGCCTGGGGTGTCCATCCATTATGTTAGTCATGCAGGGGGGTTACTAGATGGACAGGTGGACAAACCTGACAGTCAGGTCATTCCTCACGTCCATCTGTCCAGTCCATCCTTAACAGAGATGTCTGAATTGGCCCACATGCACGAAAAACATCAGTTCTTAATGGGAATATGTCAAATTTCATGAAAATGCTATGAACTCTAAGTTTGCATGTATGCAAAGGTATTCCAACATTTTTAACAAATGATCAAGCCCCAGTCATTTAATATCCTAGTGTAGCTGCAAGAATTGGCGTTGAATGTCACAAGTCTAGTGGTACTGAATAAAATGGGAGATAGATGCTCACCAGATACAGTGTCAGTGAGGAAAGGGGAAGAGGAGAGGAAGATTGGGTCTAGCTAGGATTTGTGTGCTGAGGAGGAGAAGGAGGCTTGTGGGAGTGGAGGGAGAACGGTGGGGGCTCTAGGACCAACTAAGAGCCAGACTGGAGGCACGGAAATCATTATTGTGATCAAAGGCTGAGAGCCCTACTTTAGGGACCAAGACAGACAAGGGGCGGACTGTGTGGACATGACTTAAAAGGCGAATCACTTTTCTATACAACTCTGTAGTTTACATACAGAGATCAATGTATACCCACTTTTAAATGAGGTAATGACTTCTGGTCAGCACCTTTTAATATGGAATATTTCCCTTGCTCCAGCCGAACAGTTTGCATACACTTATTCCTGACCTTTACGTCATTCCATACCCAGCCCCAAAGCCAACACCTGACACGTTAAGACCACTTTAGGTGAGATCCTGTCTGGGCCCTGGCCCAAGGGAAATGTGTAAGTGTCACAATGGGTGCATGATTGGGAGTGGGGGAGCACCGTCTCAGTTACTCAGACATGTATATGGACAGAGAAGTCTAAGACATCAACATACTGCTATCCTTTACTCCCTAGAGCAGCTACACTATCTAGTTTACGATAGGGTACTCCTAGACACTGGCTATTTCATTCCTGACCTAGGGCCTGGAAATCTAGTACCTCCGGGTACAGAACCCATTGTGATTTCCTTGTGTTTCTGTTCTATTGATACATTTTCTTTTGATACACCAATATTCCTATACACTTTGATATACACCTTGATATTCCAATTTGGCTTCCCTCAATATTTATTCTGCTCGTCTTCTAGTATTTCTTTAGTATTCTAACAGTTTTAGCACAGGCCTACAGTATATTGGCAAATGATAACCTATGGTTTACTAAGACACACTGGACGAAATAAGTGAGAAACATGCAAACATACAAACTTTGCAACAGCAGAAAATAATATCATTTTAAACATCACTGCCAGCCCTTTCATCCATGAGAGGGGCTAATGTATCAGAAAGGTAACTCTAATAATATTGTGTATAGTTTGCCTGGTTAAATAAACTTTATTTGGCCTTTATATAATGTATACATGTCATGTTCTATTACAGCTCCATGCACATTTAACAGAGCCGTAGACATTACACACGGGCAGTATTGAGTGACCTCAGGTCATTTGACCTTCAATCTGACCTTCACCCCTATGACCCTGCCCCATTTACATACACCAGCTTTAAATCTTTTATTTAAAAGCCTGGCTGACCCGGAGTAACCTGCTGTCTGAGCATGTGGAGGTAGTAAATCTCCTATGCCAGGGGTGTCCATGGATTACTTAAAGCTGTTGGCTATAAGATATAAATTTCACTAAGGAATCAGTGTCTCTGGTGTTAATGTTTGATATATGGAGGGTTACATTATACACATGTGTGAAATATTGAAAAAAACAAAGAGTTCACTATTTCAAGACCATAGACTCTCTATATATAATATATCTCGCCATCTGCTTTAATTTGATGTACAGCGTCTTTCATTCTAAAGCACTCTGGATTGAGGAGGTGGTGTCAAAAGAGGGAAGGAGAAGGAAATTGACTGTACATGTTATATGAAGCACTGCATCATAAAACGCTACCAATTCTACTCTGAATATAACCCAGCAGTATCTGGTGAATAGCAGGCTTAGATTTCACCTTTATGCTGTACAGGGAAATGTCAGATGCTACAGATGTGGTGCTAGAGGGATTCCGAAAGGCATATTTTCAGGCCTTCTTAGATATAAGCGCATCTGAACCGCGTGGATCAGCACCTTCAGAGTATAGTATATCAGTGCCTCAAATCAAGTAGCCAAAATCTGCATAGTAGTTAGAAATATTATTATATGCATAGAATCCTCTGGTTATATTTTAGAGATTCAGCCATGCGGGTATAGTGTATTATTTCTATGGGGAACAATTGGCACCTAGTTAGATATACCCTGAACTGGATGGATCAGGATCTTTCACCGAGAAATATTGCCCATCTTTTTTGAAAAAGCATGAGCCAGTTTCTGCTCTCAATCAGGATCATCTGTAGCTGCTGCCTTCTCCCAGCTACATTGTCCCATTCCTAAAACCTTCACATCTCTGCTAAATGAAGTATTAAATACCATTTAGGAGACTCACTGCACAGTGGTTAGCCAGTCACAACAAATATCCAGACTGCTCTCTTGGGTATCATTAGATAAGAAAGGCCCATTCTAATAGGAGGCAGAGTTATTTTTAAAGCACCTCACCGGGCCCTTGAACCTCATAAGTCATGGTTTCTGTTTTTTCATAACAATGATTTATTGTCGTTAACTAACTTTGTATTGATCATCCCCGATCGCCGAACCGGAACTGATCAGGCTTGTATTTTTGTACATCGTTATATTCCATTGTTTTGCAGTGAAGTAAAGAAAATAAATACTAGCAAGAACAGTTCATGATTGCAACACAAAGTTCTTGGCATTTGATGTTACAGCTTGAGATGAGGATTTTGTTCTACTAATCCCTTTTTTTGTTGGTTTCTCCTCCTCTCTCCCCTTCTCTTCTTTTCCAGTTTCAAACCACCATTCTATCACCATTGTATGGTTACTGGGGCTATCGCAAAATAATCTCAACTACTATTATTCAGTCACATAATGGACAGACCTGCTAGTATGTAGGATTGTGAAGGTATTTTTACAAGTATTACCCAGGCCTGGAAGAAGATGGGATGAGATGAGGGGTATGGGAGTATTTAAGGTGGTTACATGACAGAACTGGATATAGAGGTGCCAGCCTGTGTGAGTTGAACTCATTGAGTTGGACAGGTATCAGATGCTGAGATATGCAGGTGAAAGGGTCTCAGAGCGACAGAGTGAGATGACAGAAATGACAAGGAGTGCATGCAAAGCGATAGGATTTGGGCGAGGAAAGAATATAGGATGGAGTACACAGATAATCTGAATGCCACGGCCTTTAGTCTGTAGTGGCTATCCCAGGCTGGTCATAGGGACATTGGTCAGGCATGACTAAGTGTTATTTGAAAAATAACTGAGGCAAAACAGCATATGACTAATGCCTTACTCTAAATGACTAAAATGGAAAGGCTAAAGTGAGTTTGTCAGTACTGACCAACCTGACAATTTTAACTAAACTATGTTGCTCAAGAATGACTAACTTGGTTAGGCTATAGTGACTGAGAGATTGATCGTATAGGGAGCTAAAGAATATCAGTGTAAGGAGGAGCACATTTATGGAGGTTGATATAAGAAATTGTCACAGAAGCATGTTAAGTGGCCTCATAAGCTAATTCTGACAGCTGATTGGCTTTCTGCCTATCAGCAAGAGGCTAAATGAGTGACTGCTCAAGTAAGCCTTGGGAGGATGATTGAAAGGATAGGGTGACTTGGAGACTGTGGTCAGATGCAAAGATGTGTGGAGGATCGAAAATGGAGATGAGGTGTTACAGTGAGACAGGAGGCTGGTGGGCAGGGTGACTGACACTGATAAGGGTCAGGGGAGAGTAGTAGGTGGGAGGGGCCTAATCTCCGGGTGGTGGTGACAGGGTGTGGGAGGCAGTGAATATTGTACACTGGAAGTCTTTGGCTCCCCATACGACCAATCTAGGTTTGTTGATATTGTCGGGTTAGTCAGTGCTGACCAACTGCCCTTAGTCTTTCAATTTTAGGCTGAATTCTTTTGAGTAAGACATTAGTCATGTATGTTGTTTAGCCTCAGTCATTCTTGAATAGCATGCCGAAGCAGTGTCCCTATGACCAACCCTGGATAGCTACTGCAGGGCATATTGATTATCTGTTTAGGAAAGCCCAGTTCACCTTCAGCATTGTCCAATTGTTATAATCCTATTGGGGATGCAACTTCTAGATAGTTAGTTGTATGGATTGATATATCAGAATTATTTGATGTGTGCTAAAATGAGAGACAATATGGCTCACACAACTAGCCTATAGGAAATTCGTGCGGTGTTGTGTTAGGAATCTAAGATAGCATCCCCATCACCCCGACCATCCCCGCACAAGGAAGGCAGGTGGACAGCTATCAAGACTGGGTCATAGGGGGGATGGCAGGGTTGAGAGAGAGAGAGGAAATGATGGGTGGTCCGGAGAGAGGAGCTTCCAAGAGTGGGTTAGTGGGCGGGGGGGAGAAGACAGAGAGCTTGGGGTGGGTAAAGAGGGGGGGCAGGTTAATGGCGAAAGGAGAGAGAGATAGGTAGCTAAAAGGTGAGTGCCGGGATGTACTTGAGGGAGGTAAAGGTTGGGAGGATAACACTGTAAACAGTTGGTGTAGGTACACAGTACAATATATTGAAGATCTACAGTAGACTATACTGTAGAATAGCTTTATAGTAGAATCTACTGTAGATCTACAGTAGAATATACTGTAGAATTGATTTACAGTAGAATCTACTGTAGATTTACAGTAGATTCAACTGTTTACCTACAATAAGCTGTACACCTACAGTAGAATCTACTCTTCACCTACGAAGACCTTTTGCAGTGTAGGAGGTTTGAGGGGACAGGAGTAACCGGCAGTAAATACCCTGTAAGGCCGACAGGGGATGTCTGGATGCCACCTGTTCATGTCCACTACACCACAAGGTATTGGACACCAGCTTAACCACAGACAGAGATATGCTGTCCGTGTATAATATGGGTGGAATGCAGTTTGGTGGGTGCTCATTTTATGACACAAGCAGTAGAAAAGTGTCCAGCCAGATGTCGGGTTTGAGGCAGATAAAACTCTGGAAGTCTTTTTTATGGATATCTAAGCCAGAATTCAAATTGGCTTTGAATAAGGATTTGCTTTGCCTGAAGCTGCAATCGACCTATTTTCTGGCTGATACTGTGTTGATTGCAATCGTAGCGTTTGCATTTATTGGTGAGTTTCCAGCCCTGGTTTAGAAAGGAAGTTTGATCCAAATAGTGTTTATTCCATCATCAATGCATTTATAAGTTAACGGCTCAAACTCCTGACTTATGTTGTTTTAGGATAGAGGAAGGACAAATCAGAAAGTTCTTAATATATCTAAACAAGTTCATATTATTGAAAGGTATAAATTTATATCTCGGCTCCTTGGAACACTTTTTGATATAACTCTAACCCTAGCGGTTCATTTTTTATTGCCTCACGAACTCGATTGTCCGTTTTCGGGTGACTCCGAGACCAAAATAAGGTGATTATGTACATAATGTCTTAAAGTACATAACAGCAACTAATAACTTTGTTTACACACTGGGACAACATATATCTTAAGGCATACCAAGAATGGATACCCTCAGAAAAATAGTTTTTGAGATGCAGCTCGATGAATACTGAAGATTTATCAAAAATATTAAAATTTTAACAACATACTCTCATTTTACCCTAGTTCACTCAAAATGGTTCAATTAATTGTCAAAATCACTCTACAATATCCTGATGGTATATACTTTAGGAAATATGGACCATTAGGATCCTTCGTTGAACCTACTTGGCACAGTACTGGCCTAAAAAGCGACTATTTCACCTTATTTCGGTCTCGGAGTCACCAAAATAAAATATTGTATAAATGTAGGTTAAATTAATGGAATCATCAGATTTCTGGTTTAGAGCATTAGAGGGGGTGGATAGGAAGCAGTGGCACTAAATAAAGATAACTAAAATATATAGGATATTAACAATTCTGTGTGGGTTTTACTATAATCAGCAAGGCAAGTGACTCCGGGACTAAAATAAGAGGGTGACTCCGGGACCAAAATAAGTATCACAATACACATTTGGTCGTGGAGGCTGGAATATTAGATTTTTTTTCAAAATTTCTTTTTTCTGGAAAAAGACACAATAGTTACCTCAGGATCTGGGGTACAAGGGATACTGTTTGGATCTGGTTTATTTACTGTATAGTGGTATCAAAATGAAAGGACATTTGAAAATGTTGCTGACAATATACACTTAAATGGCTGTGGAGAAAAAAATATGGTACATATCTAGTGAAATCCTTGTGAATCAATTGACTATACCATAGGCCTAATAGAAAATGATATTAGGGATAGGCTGTTACTGTCTTAGTAGACATGGGAGAGATGTAAAACATGTCATTTAAAGGGGTTTTGACATTTTTAAGGGTTTTTGGACCGTTGGAGGGCCTAAAAACGAAAAATATTGGGCCAATACACAAAAAAAAGAAAAATCCTGAATTGTTGGGATGTTTCTCACATATACCAAATCTTTGAAAAAATTGGTGCAAAACTGGTTATTCTGTAAGGCTATAAGCCTGCAAAGGGCCAGAAATAGCCAAAACAACATAGGTCAGAGGTTTGAGCTTAACATTGGTCTATTCAAAAATGTCACCATTTTTTCTATATTGAATAGCATCTAAGGCTCAGTGACGTGATCGTGAAGATTTAACTCTAGATTACACTTTACCAGTTTCTAGAATTTGCATCTGTACTAGCTGGTGCCAAGTATCCTTCCTGGTGCCCAGTGGGCACACAATACAGTTCAACATTGAACAATTGGCACACAATGCAGTTCAACATCGAATCAACTTTGAAACAACCAATGTTGGCTCAAAGTTCTGTGCCCACTGATTAGATGGAAATCTGTGACTGAACGAAAACATTCAAGAGCAAAGAACAGACGGAATTACTGGAATGGGGGTGAAAGACATCAAGTTAGTGGAACAGACAATCCATATCCATTGAAAACACTCTTGAATGAAAAGAACAAAAAAAAAACAGGATAACAGCTTTTAAACAATGCAAGCTGACAAAGGTCCAAAAATGGAATCATCTGAAGTTCTTAAAGCGAAACAATAAAGGTTTGTAGGCCATAATCGGGACGAAAAGAAGGAATTGTAACTTCCCCTTTGAGATGAAAATATGAGATAAAAAAGTGAAATGAAGGCCGTTGAGATCATGTTTCTTTAAACAACAGCTCCCAGATCATGCAATCTTCTAAGTGAGTGAGAGCAAACAACACTTGCAAGAGGTTATTCAAAGAAGGGCAGATCTGCAGAACATCCTCTGACATTTTGAACAAATTGAAACACAGTGATAATCATCATACTGTAACAGAGATCCTATGAACGATTGATGCTAATAAACGAGGAGAGACTCACCCTCTTAGCAGATTGATACGTATAGGTGGTAGTACTAGTAGTGGCAGTAGTAGTAGAAGCATTGATAAATACGAATTTGAGTCAGGCATAGTCTACATTGGACGAATACTTGTCAGGTGCTATATTTGGATCCTCTCGCGGCCACAGTGAGCTCCCTACCACCCCACCCCAACTCCTCTCCAACCCTCACACATGCTTAACTACTTTATGTTTTCCACAGGGTAGAACCCAAGCATGGGTTTCAATTACAGTGCCCTGGTTATTCTCAGCAAGAAATGTCATGGTTTGGGGTTTCATATCCCCTGTCTATCACTCACATTCTGACAGACAGTTTTACGACTAGAAATATTATCTATTCATATTATGTATAATTTTAAATACTTTCCAAGTCTCTTGTGTATTTACTTTGGTTAGTCATCCCCTGTTGAATTCGTATTTCCCGGCCATTGCCTGCCGAACAAACCTTTACATGAATTGGCTATTGACCGATGGCTAATCAATGACAGCCCGCCTACATTAAATGTATTCTGTTTTCAGGTTGCTTAAAGTCTAACAAAGATTGGTGGTTTTGGTGAAAGAATGCATTAAGCATGCTAACATTTTGTACTAGTGTCCAATATATATCTAGCTCGATGCAGCTAATGACAATTATTCTTCTTTAATTTGACAATTATTTGCCACAATATATATATATATGGGTACGAAATATGTTAAGATGAAGAATACGATTTATCAAAGACAATTTATATGCGAGGATTTGAGCTTGCTAATGGATATTTGTGATAAGCAAAACTACTGTCAATAATTGTTTGAGAGTAATGAGATTTTCTTCAAAATTGAATCGATTACAGCTGTTATTCAAACATGCATATTCCTTAAGCTGGGTATTCTTCTGATAATACTTGAGTTTACTTTGAAAGGCCATAAGAGTTTCTCTCCTCAATTTTTTTATATCTTTGGGTGGAGGATAATAATATCAATCATGTATCATTTTGCCCAAAACAATAGTTACGTACAAACTGTGTCTGCATCAACTACCTCCCTCTCTCTCTCTCTCTCTCTCTCTCTCTATCTCTCTCTCTCTCTCTCTCTCTCTCTCTCTCTCTCTCCATCCCTATCTTTCTCTCTCACTGCTTTGCCTAATCTAGCTCTGGGGAGCTCAGCAAGTCCTGTAAAATTCAGAAGAAGTGCACCCATCCATGATTATGTTTGCAAGCTTTGAATACTGCACTTGTCCATGGCTGAATGATGTGCTTTGGGTCAGAGGTAATCAAACGTACTATTTCCTTTTGGCTGACCATCCTAGTATACTCGGGTCTAGTCAAGTATGAAATAACACTTAACAATTTGGGAAGCAGCCTAGAATATAACTTATATCGTAGAAGATAAAAGCCATATGAGATATAAGTCAGAGGCAACCTATAATATTATCAATTGCCTTTTGATCCAATATTTGTCATTCCACCAGAATCAATCAATAATATTATAGGATATTTTTGCATAAAAAATGAAAAATAAGGTTGATTAGCATGGTTTCAGCAAAAAGCTTGACTGCAGTGGAGGTGCAACAACTGCATAATAAGACTAATATAATTCTCCAGGGCTATGCCTCTCTCCTGTCTCCTTCGCTATTCGATCCTTTCACTAGCCTCACTATTGATACATATTGCACGCGCCACAGGAAATGGACCCACATGGATTTCTTTCAGAGGAGTATCTGAGATACTATAAGGTCTGTAAGAGAGGCACCAGAGATGCTTCCACCCCAAGCCTCCCAGCACAAGAAGGCATGTATTATTACCGTGCTATAAGTAGACCACACCTGCATAGGAAGTAGAAAATGCAATTCTGCATCTTTTGACTGTGTGCAAGGACCTCTTAGTTCCCTTCTATCTTTACAGTGCTAGGTTCATATCACGCTCATAATTATGCGCATAAAATATGGCTTGAGCACCTAGCTTATAGTCAACTACAAAATAAATGGAAGCTAACACAGCACAAAACAGATGTATAAACCTCAAAACGTAAAAACGGTTCCAAACGATGTTAAGTGTTTGTACTGTGTGCATAAATGACTGATTTCAATGGGGTAGATTTGTAGTCCAATCCCTCAAATTGATATAACCCATCCTTTTTGAAAAGGCATATAGATTCACGATGAACACACATACTGAGGCTGCTGATGGGTTGGGGACATTAGAACGCTTTTTCATAGCCAACAGAGAATGCATTTTAAGCTGTTGATGCTGTCAGACTGTCTCTGTCCCGGAGCCATTTGCTGAATATAAAGGGGATAATCTTCCCAAAGTGTCATTGTTGCAATAGCAGGAAGAACTATAGTGTTATTTAAGCTCATCCTGCTGTTCATATTGTGGAACCAGAAAAACTGGCAGGAGGACAAAATTGTGACAATACTGGATGATCGTTTATGGCAAGAAAGGAAATGAGACTGCAACGACCCACAGAGACCGAGCAACTCACACAGCAACTCACACAGCAACTCACACAGCAACTCACACAGCAACTCACACAGCAACTCACACAGCATCACACACAGCAACTCACACAACAACTCACACAACAACTCACACAGCACCTCACACAGCAACTCACACAGCATCACACACAGCAACTCACACAACAACTCACACAGCAACTCACACAGCAACTCACACAGCAACTCACACAGCAACTCACACAGCAACTCACACAGCAACTCACACAGCATCACACACAGCAACTCACACAGCAACTCACACAGCAACTCACACAGCAACTCACACAGCAACTCACCCAGCAACTCACCCAGCAACTCACACAGCATCACACACAGCAACTCACACAGCAACTCACACAGCAACTCACACAGCAACTCACACAGCAACTCACACAGCAGCACACACAGCAACTCACACAGCAACTCACACAGCAGCACACACATTCGGCATCAAAGCAGCTCATAGTAAAGCCCTGCAAGGCTAATTTGGCATTGATCCAAACAGAAAAAGTCTGTCACCCACTCCCTGTTGGCCAGCTATGTATTTAATCCAACCCAACTCCCCGCATCCTTTCCTCTACTCCTATATTATTCCATTCAGTCTAAGCCACTCCTTGGCATTCTCCGTTCTCCTCCATACTCATTCAAGCTCTGGGTGAAATCCTTGGAATTGTCATTTACCCGTTGATTACTTGACACACTTTTGGTGGAGCCATCTGTTTACTGGTGTATCATCAGGAACTCACTTTCTACAATAGGCCACACTACCGAATCAGGTCAGATAGTACTTCCCCTGTTGCATGGCGAGGTGAATGCTATTGTTGTCATTGCTCCTATAGATGTCCATGGGAGACCGAGCCAGAACATTTGTCGACCAGGAACTCACATTTATCTCATGATCGATATTTACCTGCATTCCCACTTTTTGGAATATACTATGTATATACATCACTTCTATCTAAAGAGGGGTACATGTAAATGATTATTTGGCCCTACTTTCATGACTAGATTATTACCCTCTTGATATTTCAATTAACCAACTAATCTATTTGATAACCTGAGGATGGGATTTTGTAACTGCACACACCTTCCCCAATATACGATATCAACCTCATACTTTCTTCAGATCTAAATATGTATTATAGCCACACTGTAAGAAGTTACTGTATTTAAACAGCAAAATGTGCTGTACATTTACAGCACTTTTTGCTGTAGTTGGTATTACAGCAAGTTGCCAGCAACTTTTGCTGTAGGTGTACAGTACTTACTTCTTACAGTGCATGCAATCTCAGAAAGGTAAATCATTAACAGCAAATATATCAAGACTGCGCTTTTTCGGAGAGCATTAAATTGAAAGAGTCTACTGGAATGATGGCAGAATTTCAGAGATACACACGGGGCCTTAGAACGTAATACATCCATTTTGTTTGGGCTTTTCATAACAACGATGTATTGTGTTTTAATCGCCTGATATTGATTGTTTCTGATCTCATCATTGGAACCAATCAGCCCCGGCTTTCTCTCGAGTACTCTGAGAAAGAGTGCAGCAAATACAGATAAAACAATATAGCAAAGGGATTGATTCTTTTTGTCTCCCATTTCAGACAGAGCCTGAGATTACTTTATTTTGTCTCAGCTAGTTGGTTCCCCTCGTATGGTCTCTAGTAGCAACCAACATCCTTTATTTAGCACCTAGAGCCTATAGATTACTTATAAGATGACTCCTTATACACATATAATTGTCCCATTTAACAGAAGTCAAGAGTGGTGGTATGCTTGATCATATATTATATTTAATACATTAGCCTCCAAACTACATTAGGATTTCCTCTGGCACTGGCATATTTTCCTGATTCTAGATGTTGAATTCACTTGATTTGATCATGTACATGGACAAGTCCTGGACACCACTTGGATCAACAGCTGTCTGCAGAGAAGGAGAGGCAGAATAATTGGAGTCTTGATTGTGATTAATGCTGTGAGAACCATCAGGGGTATTCGGAATGTAGAGGCCCAACAGTAGAACTAGAACCTACTGCCATCGTTAAAGTCTAGTTAGAAGTGCAACCATTCTTATTGAATATCTATTGACTTTCTGTAGGGAATTGTCACTGTTGTGCATATTTACCTCTAGATGACTTCTGTGCTACTAGTTCCCTTCATATTCTCCTCTCTGGGCGCCGTGGCATTTTCATAATTTCGACACAGCTACTAGGACCTCTTCCTTATGGATGAAGGTCTGTGGAAGGCCTAAGATATTCACAGGCATTGAAAGGAGGAAATAGTTGGAATGGGAATGACAGACGTCAAATTAGTGGAACAGACAATGAAATGCTGCTGAATAAAAGGACAAGGGAAACCAGGATCACTCCTTTAAAACAATACCAGCTGACAAAAATGCTAAGACGAGCGCATCTGCACGTCTCAGAGGGGGAACGATGATGGTTTGCAGGTCAGAATTGGGAAGAAAAGAAGGAATTTAAACTTCCTCATGAAGATGAAAATACAAAGGGAAATGGGAGATGAGGGCGGTTGAGATCCTGTTTCTTCAAACAACAGCTACCAGATCATGCAATCTCCTGATTGTGTGTGAGTGAGAGGAGGGGGGGGGGTGGTTGAGTAAGACTGTCCAATAGAAGACAGACACTGAACTGCAGAAGATAATCCTTTAATTGCAGGTTGAAAGAATAATACACAATAATTGCTCTATAATTATATTGGTGGTGTGGATATTACCCACCAGATAATAACCAGATATATTCTGGACAGAAGCGCCAACTTCAATAGTTCAATATATCCCCGTCTCTGTGTGTGAACGCCACCTGAGCTAAGTGCCCACTTCCACTGCCATAGTGTATCATAGACAACTCTACTCAATAACTTATATGTTTCTAGGAACCAGGTTTGAGACTACCCTCAAATGAAGGACGTATCTCAAAGGAACCCCGTACTTCGATTGTGCAACGCCCTCGAACTGAGACCAGGAGTTTTAGATTCCAAATTACTGTATTTTGATTTCGAATTTAATTTCAATTGGTATCTCCATTTTAAAGAGTTTGATTTTCTCTTGCAACCACTGTTTTCAAATTCAAAATTGAGGAACTAGGGCCTTACTTAATTGAATGAACACCATAAAGAAAATAAAGAAGTGTGGTGTGTTGTCTAACATAATCCTATTTGCTAAGTTAGACTCACATCTAATTAAATCGACATTACCCATATCATGAAGGGTGTTAAATGCCTGTTTAATGTATGTTGGGATCATTCTCATTTTCATTACTGAGAAAACAGATATAAACTAATTTCAATGTCTGAAATGCAGCCTTCAGTAGATATATTCAAAACATGACTGTTGTCCTGTATGTGTTTTGGGCCTGGTGTCATGATCATCAGACCATGACCACTGCTGATAAGGGCTAGTTAGGCCATACCACAAAGGAGCAACACCCCTTAAGCTGTTATATAACCATACTTCCATTGAGGGACGTCCCTCAATGGAGGTACATTGCTCCTTTCAGTGTTGGGACTCAACCTGGAAACTTTCCAGCATGATAGGGCCTAATCCGAAAATGTGTGAGTATTGTCAGAGACAGTTCGATTGGAGGAAATCTAGGTGTCTTTATTGTCAGAAGACAAAAGAAGTGAAGCAGGAGGCAAATGACTTGTCGAGGAGGACACAATGTCATGAGAGTCGGAAGCAGAGTGGGCCCATACACAAATTGTGACTGCAGGTTACTAAATAAGGAATTATGCTATAAAGGGAGACTAAATTCGGAAAAATCAGTATAATTATATCAAAGGTTGTCTTCAATAAAGCCCCCTCAGTTGTGTTGCACATGTCCCTTCCTTTCAACATACAAGTGGATTTGGTGGGCAGCTATGGTAGTGCTAGTAGTGGAAGAATTGATGAATATGGATTTAAGATAGGTACAGTCTCCTCTAACTCTGCCATTCAGAATTGACCAAGTGCTATATTTAGATCCACTCCCTACCAGACTGAGGTCCAAACCACCAACTTCTCTCCATTTATGCTTAACCAATATAATCATCTCCACAGTTTAAGGGTTGGGCATGGTTTGAGAAGTTTGGTTAAATAAAGGAAAGCTACTTTATGGACATAACATAATTGATTGCCACATCTCAGGGCTCAAAAACTACAATTATTGTTTGAGTCCCCGGGCTCACTATAGGATTTCCCTACACACAAAACTGCTTTCAAATTAGTTTAATGAACATGACATAATTGAATTCTACACCTCAGGGGTTTAACAAAACAATCATTAATTAAGGCTCCGCTAATGGATATTTTCACAAACAAAACCACTCTAAAGAAACTTTAAGAGTAATGATAGATTCCTCTCAATTTTCTGAATGAATTGGTTTACTTTTGGCTGGTATATATTTAACCAATAATATATGAATATCGCCGACCGCGGGGTGTGTATTGATGAATAACGACCGAGGGGCGTAGCCCCGAGGTTGTTATTCATCTATACACACCCCAAGGTCGGCGATATTCATATAATATATGAATATCGCCGACCTTGGGGTGTGTTTATTATTATTAGGTTTATTATACGATATTTCGATTTATATGTCCTTATTTACCTTATATGAGTCCTAATTTGGCCATTTTGAAGGATTATTGACTGAATATCACTCGTACACCAGTAGCGCCATGTTGTTTTGACATCCCACCAACCCTGCTCGCTGATTGGTGGAGCCTGGTGACGTCATGCCCTCAATCTCCAACACTGAGTCCAACATAGAATTTGTAAGGGGGCCAGCTTGGGGCGATGTTATAACCTAACCAGCGTTTCCCTCCACATTCACCACAGCCGGATAGGCATGGGCGCTAGCGACTTCGCCTCACACACCAGGGGTACCCGGATCGAGCCTGGGTGGAAACGAACCATTTTTAAAGGGCCTATATGTATGTGAAAAAAAGCCCCTAGAATTATTTTAACGAATGAGTAAGTAAAGTCTAACTTCTACCTTTATAGTAAAAAATAAATTAGAAAAAAATATTGATTTTCAAAGAAACTATACCAAAAAATGTCTTTTCTTCTGTAACTCGGTAAATAATGGTCCTACAGGGCTGGAAATCCGCCTGTAGACTCCTTGTTTCGCCACCTCCCTCTACCAGCGCCTCCACGGCGTGGTGGTTAGCACGTCGGACTTCAAGTCTTGATGTAGCGTGTTAGAGTCTCCATAGAACCTCGGATTTTATGGCTGATGATTCCCATTCAGAATCGTTCTGATTCTGAATGGGGAATTCAGAATCGTTCTGATATCCAGAATATCAGAACGATTTCACCTCCCCAAGTGTGCGCTATGCACCAATATCAGAACGGGAATATCACCTAAAAAGCACGGTGTAAGCCCATATCGTATAATAAATATATATATCAAGTATTGTTATCAACATTAATGAGAAGACACACTCGTCCCCTTTGTCACTACCTTTGCATTATATATTTCCCTGTCGGACAGTTTTAAACTCTCTCTCTACCGTGTTTTCTTTTTCGAGCTATTTATTTCTCATTTGCTCATTTCTGGATAATCATTTGTTCCAAACAGGAGAGAGCCACCATTGAACAATGGTGTATACGGGATATGATATGCTATGGGTTAGAGGCAATCAAATGCACTAGTTTTGTGGCTAATAATTCTTGTGTACTAAGATTGGGAGGCAGCCTATCCTGGTATGTGATATTTATCAACTTTGAGTAGTATTAGATTGGTCTTGCCCAAATTAAAAGTTTGCCTCAGTAGAAGTAGAACATCTGCATATTAAGAACATCAAAGGAATATTTCTCAAGGATGTTTCTGGGCCGCCCTGTCTCCTTTGGCCCTTTCACTGGCCATACTGACAATACATAATGCATGTGCCACGGGAAATGGACCCACATGGATTTCTTATATAAAAGAGGATCTGAGCCACTATAGGGTGTAAGGCAGGCACCAGGGAAGCCCCCCCCCCATCTGTCAGTACCAGCAGGCATGTATTAATACTGTGGCATGGTATAAGTAGACTACGCCCTTGGTTATACAGAACCACTGCACACAATTCTCTACTTTATCTTTAGACACCACACTTGAGCTATAATACCAGTATGTCTTTCGGACGTTTTTCAGCTAAGATTTATAACTATAAGATTGATATTGGTAGAATGCATCTTTTTAAGTAGTATTGCTATTTAAGGGGGCGCAGTAGGAAAGATCAGGACAACAGTGGATTGTGTTTAATTATACTGAAATAAAAGTGCTCAACTGTTTTACTGTATCTACCCTGTTGTGCCCCCTTAATCATATTGAGCAATATGATCATAATTATACAAATAGTTTTTTAATCTGTAGCCATGTAACAGTGTGACTGCAAGGTTCATTGACAATGTCTACTTACCTTATACTGATAATAAGATACATATAAAACACCATCACTTGACCTCGAAACTCCTCATGTAGTATTATAGTGAAGTGTAAAGTTCAAATTGAAGTGCAGATACAATACAAATTCAAAACCCAAACACTTCAAGATGTTAAGTGCTTATAATCATTGTGTCAATGAGGACACTTGTAGTGTAATGCCTCTAATTCCTGTTTATTTTTTTCCCCAATTTCAAGGCCTGTTTAGACTATTTAGATCCCCCCATCCCCCACCCTGAGGCTGTTGATGGTTTGGAAACATCAAAAGGCTTTTTCTAGGCCAACAGAGAAATTGTTAGAAGCTGTTGATGTTGCCAAACTGCCTCCGTCCTACAGCTATTTGCAAAGTCTACATGGGAGTAATCTATTGAGTGCAGTATCATGGTGGCATTAGCAGTCTGACTAGGTTTAGTTCATCTCATTACCGGTTTCCTTGAACTAGTACATCAGCCTTGCTACTCACATGGATGAGAATGTCATTGGTTGGAACCAGCAAAATTGGCTATGGGACAAAATGGCGACACTAGGGTGATACCATGTACGACAGTGTATAGAGAAAGGAATTGGAACTGCAACCAACTAACAGAGCAACTCATGGAGCAGCCTTCAGAGCACCTCACGGAGCAGCCCTTACTGTATTTGCTGCAGTCCCTCCTCAAACACTGCCATAGAATACTGAACAAAAAACCCATGTCTGATTGGTTCCTGTGATGAGATCAGAAACAATCAATACTCAGCTAGTTAAACACAATAGATCATTGTTATGAAAAGCAAAAGAACTGGATGTATTGGGTTCTAAGGCCCTGTGTGGACTTAAAATAACTCTCCTTAGAGTTGGCCTTTCTGGCTATTTGTTATGACTGTCTAGCCAATTAGTATTGTCATATAGATTTCCCAGATTGCATACCTATAATGAATGGGAGGGATTGAGAAAGATTAATGAAGGATTCAAATTAAAAAAACTTTAGAAAAACGGATTGTTGATATTTGCTCTTAATTAAGTCGAAGCCTAAGATTATACTTCTTTCTTCCATCTGTTCTCTCTTTATTTGTGATGGTGTCTAGTTGAAACTAGCATCCATTACTCAGCGTGAAAAACCTATGAATTATTACTTTTTACTGACTTACAGCTACAAATGTAATTGTATCATTTATCAGGTTCAATAACCATTGTATGGAATGGCGAGGCAGACATGGATGTCAAGAGAGCGAAAATAGCTATATTTATTTACTGAGAGAGCAAGGTTGTGAGTTGGTAAGTAATCCAACCCACAGTGACAATTGACTCTCCACAGAAGGTGGAGATGGCAAAGTATGGGATTAAGTAGTAGGTGGGAGCTAGGGTTCTAATACCCTTGTGCTACTGACAGGTGGCAGTAACAAGAATGTTAGCCCTGCATGTAAGAGTCATTTTTATTTGACTGAGGACACATGCAACACACAATGACCTTAGGTTGGGTGAACAATGAGAGAGCTGTGAACAAATGCCAGCAGAATAGTACCAAAGTGCCTTGGCTAGGTTTGGTTGCGAGACCAATTAGCCTCAATACAAAACGGTTGACATAACTGCCATTTGGGAAATTGTTGCAACATCACATAACTGCACCTTTGCCATCTATAGGCCATAACACATTAGGAGAATCGGGAAGGATTATTATGTGTTCTCCCCTAGGGGGAACGGTCAGGGAGGAGCTTCAGACAGCAGGAGTAGGGGGGAGGAGAAAGATTGCAGCTTTAGTGAGGAATTGAGGGAAGGGGAGGGGGTGCCAGAGGTGGTGTGCAGATGAGAGGGGGGAGGGTGTGATTTATAGAGGGGAGAGAGGTAAGACTGACAAGGGACAGGAGTAACTGGCAGTAAATACCCTGTAAGGCCGACAGGGGATGTCCGGATGCCACCTGTTCATGTCCACTACACCACAAGGTATTGGACACCAGCTCAACCACAGACAGAGATATGCTTTCTGTGTATAATATGGTTTGAAGAGGGTGGATACTTGTTTGTGATCATTTATTTTTCTATAGTATATTTGTCATAGAGCATGGGTAGACAAAGATTGTAAAAGGTAGTAAAATCTCACATTAATTCATAAAGGTTAGCTGAAGTGTTTGCTTGAAAAGCCTGAAGCAAAACATGCCTACCACAATTCTATGAATGAGGATGTTATCAAATTGAATTTAACAAGATTGCAAGACTCAAACATAAAAGTGTGTCAAGTATGAAATGGACCATATAATAGAGCGGAAGAGTGAGAGAGATAGGCGGCCACAGCAACCCGCAATGAAATCCAGGCATGAATGTAAAAAGAGATTTCCAATGTCAATCAACAAATCACATTGGCATACAATGTAACATCAGTCAATATGTGATGAGCCTACGCAACGACAAATAACCCCAAACAGAAAAGCGATAAGTACCTCAAATAGCATTCGGTCAATAACAGAGCTGCCAGACACTCAGCCAAAAAGGGAGACAGAGGACATTAGGCCTTGTGATGAATGCAATACATACCATATATATGTATATATATATATATATTATGTGATATATTCAGACCCAATATTCAGTCACAGGTGTCAAACTGAATGATACTATTCTTGTGGGAAATACCCTTCAGTGGCGATATCCTTCGGCTCCTTAACATAGTCATAATTGATGTATATAGGTTGTTCCAGCTCCTCCACTCTATAGGGTATGATATATGACCTTGCCTATTATATGGTGAAGTATATTGGTGCATCTATATGGCACGACATTTGTCCCGGGTGCTCCTCTTTTGCCTCCAACCTCAAGAGGATAAGAAGAATAGTATGAAATGACGGAAAGGTGGGACATTGCCATTGATGCGTGAGGCCAAACCAAATCTGTGATTCTGTCACATTATGTAGCAGTTATACCACAGCCAGACCCCTGTACTGAGGATATCCATGACAGTCAAGTCAGATCATGAATTGCAGACGACTTATACAGGCACGGGGTGTCGTTTGTCTTTCAATCCGAGTGTGGTATAAAGTAGTGTTTGAGACAGGTACAAACCATACTGGGCACCTTCAACACTGTTCTCACACTAAATTCTAGCTCTTCCCTGTGTCAAGGTTACACCTTACCAATAATCTCCTACCTCACCAATCACACATACATCGCTTAACCACCGTCCTTGATTATCAAATACTAAAACTCCCATATTGGTTTCAAGTATGGTGCTTATTGCATTGGGATTGGCATGGTTTTGGATATTGTTTCAGCGATCAGTCACTGATCTGACACTCAACGCCTCCGCTAATATCTTTTTATATATTGAATTATTAGGTTCTGACAGTTTTACATTTCCGCCTTGCCTGCTAGGCCAGTGTTTTCGCCAGACGCAATATGGTCTAGTCAGGTTTTTGTAATTTTGACTGATTTTGTCAGTTTGATTGTGTATCATATATGGATACTGGAATGATTCAACTACTCATTTCAACAAGAGGCCCATCAGCATTATCCCAGGATGCTCCATAAATCTTTAATGATTATAGACATTAAGAAGCAACCGAACCCGTTTGACTGTATAAGTGTAAACTTGCTTTCCCAAAATATATAGTTATTTGTTAATTTTTCCTTAATTTAATTTGAATATGTCTATACTTTAGAGACCATATTTGTGTAAAGATTAGAAAAATCTTCTGGTGAAGTCTAAATTGTTGGGCAGTTTTTATATACATCCACTATGTAGCATGTCTGGGAATGCGGAGCGATTTCCAGATAAACGAACGATGTCAAATTAGTTTCATAAGGATATATGCCCACATGAGAAAAGTCCTAAAAGTTCAGTATAACAAAGACAATTATTTTCCAAATGAATCTTCTACAAAATAAAACCACATGCAAATATTTAGTAATGATAAATAATACTGTTCTCTTTTTTTCTAGGTGAGAGTATTTTTAAGCTGAGCGATCGATGACCTGAGCATTTGCGGATAATCATGCACAAGTAAATATTAGCCCCATTTCATATCTGCCTGTCTTTTCTTTTAAGCAGAATCCAAATCTTTCTATCTTTCCCTGTCTCTCACTTCCTCCGTTTCTCTCACAGTGTTTGTTTCTGTATCTGCACCTCTATCTGCATCTCTATCTATGTCTTTCTGATTGTCTATCTTTCTTTCTTTCTCTCAATGTCTCTCAGTTTAATATAGTATGTCCTGATGGCTTTCTATCTTTCTGTTTGCCCTTAATGCATCAGCTCAGCCTCTGTATGTGAACACTTTGTTCACCAAACAGTAGGGTACTAATGGAAATAAAGTAACAGTTTTTACGAATGTAGCTATAATCATGTTCACAAACTTACTCTATGGCATTTGCCCATAGTGCAGAGAGGTGCTCTGGCTCAAAAGCAATAGGAAGAGATCAGCTATATTCTGATATTTGACTGACTATTTAACCAATAATGTATGGCTGACGGGGTCACAAGGGGTTGTATCACTCAATATCGGCACCAGTGCGTAGCACGAGTGACGATATTGAGTGATACATAGACAAAGGTGCACGAGTTTCAGTCTGTTGACTGGGTTATTTCACGAGTTGACCTTGGGCCGTATTTCACAAGGCCGTAGGCCGAGTGAAATACGGCCCAAGGGTCAACAAGTGAAATAACCCAGTCAAAAGACTTAAACGAGTGTACCTTTGTGTTTATTTTTTATCTTTTTCGATTCAAAATACCAAAATTATGGTAGGGGGGAGCCTAAAAGGGCTAAATTGGCTTCTTTCTACGCCGTTCAAATGTAAACAAACCGCCATTTTGATGACGTCACAGGGCCGTGAAATACGGCCATGGGTTATTTCACAGGGGGTGTGTAATACGGCGTTCTTTGGTTAAGTCAATGGGACTGTTGTATTTAGTAAAAAATAAAACCCCGAGTGACCCCGTTAGCCATACAATATTAGGTTTATTATACGATTTTTCAACTCAAATGTGATTAATTACCTTAAATTAAGTCCTAATTTGGCCATTTTGAAGGATATATAGGTAGACTAGATCCAGCAAGGTGGGCGCCATGTTGATTTTGACATCCCACCAACCTGCTCGCTGATTGGTGGAATTAAAACGGGACAGCCAATGAGAGGACGCGATACAAAAAGGCTTTGGCACCTGAGCGCGGGGCGCATACATTAGATAGACTAGAAGATAACCAGCGTTTCCCCTGCTTTGTACCATATCCGTTGTGGCCGAGTGGTTAGAGCGTTCGGCTCACACACCAGAGGTCCCCGGATCGAATCTGGGTGGAAAAGTACGATTTTTAAAGTGCCTATATGTATGTGAAAAAAAATCCCTAGAATTATTTTAACGAATAGGTAAGTAAATTCCAACTACTACCTTTATAGTAAAAAAAAAATTATAAAGAAATTTTGATTTTAGGAGAAATTACATCAAAAAGAGTGTTTTCTTCCATAACTCGCTAAATAATGCCCCTACAGGGGTGAAACTCCGTCTGTAGACTCCTTGTTTTGTACCCTACTATACCCAGTGCCCCCACGGCATGGTACGTAGAGCATGTGACTTCAAGTCTTGGGGTAGCGTGTTCGAATCACCATGAAACCTCGGATTTTATGGGTGACGAAATTTCGGAATGACTCCTGTCTACCGGAAGAGTGCCGATATCCACTGGAAGAGTGCCGATATCACCAGATATGAGCACGGGGATATCCCAGAAAAAGCATGATGAGTCGTCCGATCATATAATAACCCAATATAGTGAGTTATTTGCAAGCATATATTGGCACGCATAGATGGTGATAGCTAATTTGTACCCTGTCAACAAATTGTTTGTTTTTAGAAAGCAACTCATCCCTGTCATAACTAGCACAGAATGTTAAAGTGTATTACATCCGTCACATGATCAAAAAGGTAGAATATGAAATTTTTGTGAGATGACCATAATTCAATGTGAGTTGGGGCCAGTGGGGGCAAGCCCTTCTTCATAAACTTTAGGGCAATTGATATGGGAGTATGTTTAGCTTGATAGACTAAGAGAAAGTCTGATTACAGGAGAACAGCCATAATGACAGTCCCTTGATTTCTGAGACATCACACATTCTTCTGACTTCTCAAGGTCTCCCATAATACATCAGTGCAATTTCATTTAAACAGCACTGATTAAAAGGGTGGAAGGAAGCATCTGGTTAAAAGGACTATCTTCTAAGATCATGAAGCACAGAGAGGATAAATTAGATACATCAAAGATGGTTATTCAATTAGTCATATCTCGGAACAAGGCTTCAACCAATTTGATTATATTTCAAATTCTACCTAATTAATTAGATTTATGTAGTAAGCCATGTAAGCATAACATGGTTCTTCCTACATTTTCTCTGTTCATTTTTATCACCAACACATTCTACATTTGCCTTTTCCTTTTAGGGAACATAATCAGTAAATACAATGTCATGTATGTAATAATTATTCACCATTCATAGATAAGATTACTTAACCCAACCCAGCTTCCCACATTACACTTGAATATCAACCCCATCTAAGGGCATCGGGCTTTATCCATACAAGAATGAAGTGGGGGCTTTTAAGACGAGTGGCACAGTGTTTGACAGTATAGAGCAAGGCATTGGACGGCTGCAAATCCACAAACCAGCTCACAGACCAGCTGACTCACCCGGTTGTAGACCAGCTCTCAGAGCAGCTCTCAGGGCAGCCCACAGGGCGGCCTACAGAGCAGCTAACAGGGAAGCCCACAGACCAGTTCACAGACCAGCGCACAGAACCACCCACAGAGCAGCCCACAGAGCAACCCACAGAGTAGCCCACAGAGCAGCTCACAGAGCAGCTCACTGGCCAGCTCACAGAGCAGCTCACAGACCAACTTACAGACCAACTCACAGACCAGCCTCCAGTCCACACATTGCACAGCTCTGGGATGGAGCTAATTTGCCATGGATTCTGGCAAAGGAGTCTCTCACCCACTCCTGTCTGACCAGCTACCAAATCAAACTCAACTCCCTCTGTATGGTGGGTTTAAGCCTACTTCTATCATCCAGCCATGTGTCACTGAATTAGGTCACAGTTTGATAGCAGTGAAAGGATGTATTATATTTCCCTCTCTCTCAACCTACTCCAAAACTAGACCTCGCAATACCCATATGAGTCTAGAGAACTTCCTTTAATCCCCTTTTTGTCACCAACATCCTAACCTCAGCTTGATTTTCATCAAAGTCAGGTGACAATCTTAGACCAGAGGATATTGAGATCTTAGCACCAAGGTGATGATTGGCAGTCTATGTTCTAAGGACATCACAGCAGTTGGTAGTCTACCAGGGCTGTGGTATGAGGGTGTGGGTCAATCTCAGAGGCTTTCGTTACTTCTTATTCCCTTTGAGCAAGTCCTTTCTCCATCTACACCTCCCACCGACTTCTCTCTATGCAGGCCTTCTTTGAGCAGCGACTGTCTTTGGATTGGGCTTTAGTTCCAATGATTGCCACATTGTACATTGGTGTTGCCTAGCATCAAATTAAAGATGGTGGCATGTATAGTGAGGAGTAACTGTGCAATTATTAACTGGGCAACAGAATCCGTGGATCTTTGCTGTCTTGTAGGTACACTAGATGAAAGAAGATGTGGAGGGAAGTTAGTGATGGTGAATTGTAAGTTGTTTGGTTAAGAGTTTTGGATGCTTTATGCTTGGGTAAACCGTGGAGCTCTTCTCAAAGATGATGGTGGTAACTGAACATGTGAGGCGTTATAGAAGTATAGAAATCTTTTCTCTAGGGATAGGGTATGCTCCTATCAGACCACATCAATTGTCACTTGTAAATTGGATAATGGCGTAGAACCAAAGAGAACCTTGGCTCATAAGATCTTAAGTGTGGCCCGGACTGGGCTAACCGATGGGTGCCCGTTGGTTTAGGGCACTGGGCTTTGGTGTGGCCCCAAGTGGGCTGCCTGAATTGGGCTTACATCGGATTTTGGACGGGCTTACCGAATTTGGCCCAGATGGGTTTTGGACGGGTTGAAAGCAGGCTCAGATTGGTTTTGGACGGGCTGAAAGCGGGTGCAGATCGGGTTTTAAACGGGCTGGCCGCTTCGGGCTTAGATCAGGTTTTGGAGGGGCTGATCAATTTGCTGTCGCAGCACCACCTGATAATTATGGGCTCATGGCATCTATTTAATCATGCCCAATATTTTCTTGTATTTGTTGAATAGCATATCCTAGGTCCTGCTAATCAACCCTAAGGCATGAAGCATACTCTATCTAATATCTAACTGTGGAAGTATCAAGCAGGCCTATTATCATAGGTTTAAGCCACATACAGCATAGACAAGTGTCTATGGTGTACATTGGCCTTCAAAGCCGTAGTTCATACCTACATGGGGCACATGAGTCTGGTATTAAGCAAATTGTTATGCCAAAGAAATAGTGTTTTCACTGGATAGCTGCTTAGAGAACCTCCTTTTCATCATTCAAATATATAGTCTATCTTATTTCCAAACTGTGAGAACATCTATTTATTGTTTCATATTCTGCATCACTTTAACATTTTATTGTGTTATTTTATAATGTCAATTTCATGTGGCTTTGTTGGAAAACTCTATATATTGTATAGTCGTGACATCTGGTGTCAATCATCAGAACTACTAGACCAGTTGCCCTGTCCAAACCCAACCTCAGCCCTCATCGGCCCGGAGTGGGCCAAATGATGGGTGCCCGTTGGTTTAGGGCACTGGGCTTTGGTGTGACCCCAAGTGGGCTGCCCGAATTGGGCTTGCAGCAGGTTTTGGACAGGCTTCCTGTCATCTGCCGAACATGAACCCAAAGTGGGCAGCCCACTTTGAAACTGATCTGAGCCCAAATTGGGCAGCCCGCTTTGAAACTGATATGAGCCCAAATGGGCAGCCAGATCGGGGCCACACTTCAGCCCAGCCATCTGCCCAACATGTCTTCTAATTTTCAGTAGAGGTATGGACAGTCATGATTATGTGCACAAGTTTTAAATTCATCAATCTTCCATGATGTTCTACATGTCAGAGCCAAAGAAATGCCCTAGTTTTGTTTGTCTGACAATTCTTGTGTCCTCAAATCGGGAGGTAGCCTATTCTTGTATATTATATGTGTTTCAGCCTTGAGGAATATTAGTTCAGCATAGTTTCACCCATATTAAAAGTAGAACATGGGCATACTAGGAGCACCATAGGAATATTTCTCATGTATGTTTCCCCACCTTGTCTCCTTTGGCCCTTTCACTGGCCATAATGCATGTGACATGGGAAATGAACCCACATGCATGTCTTATATAAAAGAGGATCCCAACCAGGGAGGCACCAGAGAACCACCCTCCCCCCATCTGTCAGTACCAGCAGGCATATATTAATACCTTGGTGTAGTATAAGTAGACTACGCCCTTGGTTATACAGAACCACTGCACACAATTCTCTACTTCATCTTTGGACACCATACTTGAGCTTTAGTACCAGTATCTCTTTCAAACTGTTTTTCAGCTAAGATTTACAACTATAAGATTGATATTGGTAAAGTGCATGTTTTTGAGTAGTATTGATATTTAACCCTTACGTGCCCAAGCACGCCAATTGGCGCGGTTTTAGGCATTATAACAACTATATTGAAGTAGAAGATCATCCAGACACTTCTATTGGATCAATTTTTAAGGTTATACCCTCATATTAAACCCCATGACTTCACGACTTCAATGAGACCATCCTTCTTGCTGTGAATTGTATATATGAGGAATAGTGCAAACTTAACTAAAATATATGTAATCAGATATGTGAATTATTGTAGTTATCCAAAATTCACCCAAAATGCAAAACGTTCACTAAAATGACCTTAATACACGTGAAAAATATGATTTTATATATAAAATCATCTTGTATCAAATTTTCCTGTAGATAATTTATATAGTATCAATACACTTCGATTTTCATTCAGAAGGTTCTTATTTGGAATGTTTTCTGTGCTAGGAATAGGCTTTTCATAGTAAAAAAAAGACACCTCTTTGACCCTAAAAATACAGTATATTGCTTATAACTGCTAATGGAAGGTTTCAGGTTGCCATGGCAACAGAGTTAGATAATCTTCTATAGTTTTAAGAAGATAAATATAAAGTCCATTTCAAGACCTTTCAGGAAATGTTTTATGACCCTCATCTTAAAATAAGGGATGAAGTAAGAGCTTGATTTCCAACATCAGAATAATCATGTTGAATACATCATATATTGATCAAATAGTTCTGGGCACCAAAGGGTTAAGGGGCACAATAGGGAAGATTAAGACAACAGTTGATTGTGTTTAAATCTACTGAAATAAAAATACTCAACTGTTTTACTGGATCTACCCTATTGTGCCCCTTTAACCATATTGAGCAATATGATTATACACAAAATGTTTATTAATCTGAAGCTGTGTAATATTGTGACTGCCAGGTTCATTGACAATGTCTACTTACCTTATACTGATAATAAGATGCATATAAAACACCATCACTTGACCTCAAAGCTGCTAATGTATTGTTATAGTGAAGTGCAAAATCCGAAAGGGAAGTGCAGATACAACACAAATTCCAAACCAAAACACTTCAAGATGTTAAGTGCTTATAATCATTGTGTCCATAGCTGTGATGAGGACAATTTGTAGTGTAATGCCTCTAGTTCCTGTTTCTGTTTTTTCCTCTATTTCAAGTCCTGTTTATACGCTTTGGATCCCCCAACCCCCAGCCTGAGGCTGTTGATGGTTTTGGAACATCAAAAGGCTTTTTCTAGACCAACAGAGAAATTGTTAGAAGCTGTTGATGTTGCCAAACTGCCTCTGTCCTACAGCAATTTGCAGAGTCTACATGGGAGTAATCTACTGAGTGCAGTATCATTGTGGCATTAGCAGTCTGACTAGATTTAAATCATTGCATTTCTGATTTCCTTGAACTAGTACTTCAGCCTTGCTAGTCTCATGGATGAGAATGTAATTGTTCGTAACCAGCAAAATTGGCAATGGGACAAAATGGCGACACTAGAGTGAGACCATGTACAACAGTGTATACAGAAAGGAATGGGAACTGCAACCAACTAACGGAGCAACTCATGGGGCAGCCTTCAGAGCACCTCACGGAGCAGCCCTTGGAGGGGGCTAATTTGGCATTGATCCCAATGGAAGGGTCTGTCACCCACTCCCTGCCTGGCCAGCTACCATCAAATCAAGCCCAACTGCCCCCATGCTCTTCCCTATTCCTACATTTCAATTCATCCCAGTCACTCCTCAGCATTCTCCCTCCTCCTTCATCCCCACTTAAGTTCTGTATGGAATCCTGGGAATTGGCATTCACCTGTGGACCACTTTACCCACTTCTAGTAGAGCCATGCGCTTTTCATTCATTCACCAGTGTATTAGGAATTCACTTATATTGGTGCAATAGGTCACACTAATGAATTATACCACATAGTTCTGTATTTCACCCCAATCACCTGGAGGGGCAAGGTGATGCTGCCAACCGTTGGAGGACATAGTGGGCAAATATGTCGACCACTCATTCACATTCACCTCATCACCTGCAAGCCACAAACCAGAATCCAAACTACATTATACCCTTTTATCTAAAAAGGGCCAAATATAGGGAGTTAAATGTCCCTACCTGTATGTATATTAAGTCTAGTTATGCGTTCCCCAATTTTTATCAACTAAACCTGGCATCTAAATGTCTAAAGTTGAGTGTCTACTATGAAATTCTGCTGGTATTTACTTGAGTTATTCACTAATTATTTTTTTTCAATCCCTCCCATTCATTATAGGTATGCAATCTTGGAAATCTATATAACAATACTAATTGGCAAGCCAGTCATAACAAATATCCAGACTGCTCCCTTGGGGAGCATAAGAAAGGCCTGAGATCTAGAGTTATTTCAAGAAGTCCACACAGGGCCTTAGAACCCAATACATCAGGTTATTTTGCTTTTCATAACAATGATGTATTGTGTGTAACTAGCTGAGTATTGATTGTTTCTGATCTCATCACAGGAACCAATCAGGCTTGGGTTTTTTGTTCAAGTATTCTATGGCAGTGTTCGAGGAGGGACTGCAGCAAATACAGATTAAAAAACACCAGAAAAACGGATTACTGATATTTGTTCTTCATTAAGTCGAAGCCTAAGATTATACTACTTTCTTCCATCTATTCTCTCCTTTTTTGTGATGGTGTCTAGTTGATACTAGCATTCATTACTCAACATGAAAAACATATGAATTATTGCTTTCTACTAATTTACAGCAAAAAATGTAATCATTTATCAGATCCAATAACCATAGAAGGGTATGGCAAGGCAGACAAGGATGTCACGAGAGGGAATATAGCTATATCTATTTACTGAGAGAGCAAGGTTGTGAGTTGGTAAGTAATCCAACCCACAGTGACAATTGACTCTCCACAGAAGGTGGAGATGGCAAAGTATGGGATTAAGTAGTAGGTGGGAGCTAGGGTTATAATACCCTTGTGCTAGTGACAGGTGGGAGTAACAAGAATGCCAGCCCTGCATGTAAGAGTCGTTTTTTTTTTGACTGAGGGCGCATGCAACACACAATTAATGATCTTAGGTTGGGTGAACAATGAGAGAGCTGTGAATAAATGCCAGCAGAATGGTAAAGTGCCTTAGCTAGGTTTGGTGCCATTTGGGAAATCGTTTAAACATCAAATAGCTGCACCTTTACCATCTATAGGCTATAACACATTAGGAGAATTGGAAAGGATGGCTATGTGTTCCTCCCTGGGGAATCGGTAAGGGAGAGCTTCAGACGGTGGGAGTAGGGGGGAGGAGAGACTGAGCGGCTTTAGTGTGAATTTGGAGGGGGAGGGGGGAAGGTGCCAGAGATGGTGTGCAGAGGGAAGGGGGAAGGGTGCGATGTATAGAGGGGAGAGGGGTAAGACTGACAAGGACCAGGAGTAACTGGTAGTAAATACCTTGTAAGGCCAACAGGGGATGTCTGGATGCCACCTGTTCATGTCCACTACACCACAAGGTATTGGACACCAGCTTAACTACAGACAGAGATATGCTGTCTGTGTATAATATGTTTTCGAAGAAGGTGGAGGTTAATACTAATTCATGATCATTTATTTTTCTATGGTAAATTTTTCATAGAGCATTGGTAGACACAATTCGTAAAAGGTTGTAAATCTCACATTAATTCATGAAGGCTAGCTGTAGTGTTTGCTTGAAAAGCCTATAGCCCAACATGCCAACCACAATTACATGAACGAGGATGTAGTCAAATTGAATTTAACCAGATTGCAAGACTCAAACATAAAAGCGTGTCAGGTAGGAAATAGACCATGAAATAGAGTGGAAGAGTGAAAGAGGTAGGCGGGCACAGCAACCCTCAATAAAATCCAGGCATGAATGTAAAAAAAAGATTTCCAATGTCAATCAACAAATCACATTGGCATACAATGGAAAATCAGTCAATATGTGATGAGCCTCGAAAAGGACAAATAACCCCAAACAGACAAGCGATAAGTATCTCAATTAGCTTTCGTTGAATAACAGAACTGCCAGACACTCAGCCAAAAAGGGACACAAAGGACATAAGGCCTTGTGATGAATGCAATATGTACCATATATATGTGATATATTCAGACCCAATATTCAGTCACAGGTGTCACACTGAATGATGCTATTCTTCTGGGAAATACCCTTCGGTGGTGACATCTTTTGGCTGCTTAACATAGTTATAATAGGTGTATATAGCTTGTTTTAGCCCCTCCACTCTATATGGTATGAAATATGACCTTGCCTATCATATGGTGAAGTATATTGATGCATCTATATAGCTTAAACCAACTTTAATGTGGGATATTGCCAATGATGCGTTACGCGAAACCAAATCTGTGATTCTGTCACATTATGTAGCAGTTAAACCACAGCCAGACCCCTGTACTGAGAATATTCAGGACAGTCAAGTCTGATCATGGATAGCAGAGAACTTATAGAGGCAGGGAGTGTCTTTTGTCTTTCAACCCAAGTGTGATATAAGGTAGTATTTGAGACAGGTACAAACAAACCACACTGGGCACCTTCAATACTGTTCTCACACTAAATTCTAGCTCTTCTTTCTGTCAAGCTTACAGCATACCAATAAAATCCTACCTCACCAATCACACATACATGCTTAACCACTGTTCTTGATTATCAAATACTAAAGCTCCCATATTGGTTTCAAGTATGGTGCTCATTGCATCAGGAATTGGCATGGTTTTGGATAGCATTTCAGCGATCAGTCACTGATCTGACAGTCAACGCCTCCGCTAGTATCTTTTTATATATTGAATAATTAGGTCCTGACAGTTTTACATTTGTGCCTTGCCTGCTGGGCCAGTGTTTCGGCCAGACGCAATATGGTCTAGTCAGGTTTTTGTAATTTTGACTGATTTTGTCAGTTTGATTTTTATATCATATGGAGGCTGGAAAGATTCAAGTACTCATTTCAGCGAGAGGCCCATCAGCATTATCCCAGGATGCTCCATAAATCTTTAATGATTATAGACATTATGAAGCAACAGAACCTGTTTGACTGTACATGTGTAAACCTTTTTTTCCCAACATATAGTTATTTGTTAAATTTTCCTCAATATAATTGGAATATGTCTATACTTTAGAAACCATATTTGTGCAAAGATTAGAAAAATAAATTTCTGTTGAAGTCTACACTGTTGGGCAGTTTTTATATACATCCACTTTGTAGCATGTCTGGGAATCCAGAGCTATTTCCACTTTAATGGATGAAGTCAAATTAGTTTCGTAACGATATGCCCACATGAGAAAAGTACTAACATTTCAGTATAACAAAGACAATTATTTTCCAAATGAATCTTCCGCAAAATAAAACCACATGAAGATATTTGGTAATGATAAATAATATTGTTCTCTTTTCTATTTCTAGGTGAGAGTATTTTTAAGCTAAGCGATCAATGACCTGAACATTTGCAGATAATCATGCGCAAGTAAATATTAGCCTCATTTTATATCTGCCTGTCTTTCCATTTACCAGTATCCAAATCTTCTTATCTTTCCCTGTCTCTCACTTCCTCCCAGTTTTCACGAATGTAGCTATAATTATGTTCACAAACTTACATTATACCATTTGCCGTTAGTGCAGAGAGGTGCTCTGCCTCAAACGCAATAGGAAGAGACTAGCTATATTCTGATATTTAGCTGACTATCCTAATAATTATAGTGAGTTATATGCAAGCATAAATTGGCACCCATAGATGGGTAAGCAGTCGACTCTGCCACTGGTGATCGCCATCTTGTATCCTGTCGACAAATTATTTGTTTTTAGAAAGCAACTCATCCCTGCCGTAACTAGCACAGAATGTTTGAAATACACACCATTTTGAAATACCAAGGTTTCCCTATATCTATACTGGCCCAGACTCACCCCATATAAGGGAATGATGTTTGAGGTCACATGATCAAATAGGTAGAATATGAATCTATTCATAGAAGGTCACATGTATAATGATATGAGGTGACCATATTTCAATTCCAGTTGGGGCCAGTGGGGACAAGCCCTTGCTCAGAAACTTTAGGGCAATTGATGTGGGAGTATGTTCAGCTCAACAGACTAAGAGAAAGTCTGATTACAGGAGAACAGCCATAATAGCAGTCCCTTGAGTTCTCAGACATCACTCACTCTTCTGACCTCTCAAGGTCTCCCATAATACATCAGTGTAATTTGATTTAAACACCACTGATTAAAAGGGTGGAAGGAAGCATCTGGTTAAAATGTCTATCTTCCAAGATCATGAAGGGAGGAAAGAATAGATTAAATACATCAAAGATTGATTATTTAATTAGTCAAATCTCAGAACAAGGCTTTAACCAAATTGATTATATTTCAAATTCTATCTAATTATTTGGGCTTGCATAGTGAGCCAGGTAAGCATAACACGGTTCTGCCAACATTTGCTTTGTTCATTTGTATTACCTACACATTCTACATTTGCCTTTTCCTTTTAGGGAACATAATCAGTAAATACAATGTCGTGTATGTAATAAATATTCACCATTCATAAATGAGATTACATAACCCAAGCAAGCTTCCCGCTTTACCCTTGAATATCAACCCAGTCTAAGGCCATCAGTTTTATCCATACTAGGATAAAGTGGGTGCTTTTAAGGCCAGTGGCATAGTGTTTTGACAGTATAGAGCCAGGCATTGGATGGCTACAAATCCACAAACCAGCTCACAGACCAGCTGACTCACGAGCTTGCAGACCAGCTCACACAGCAGCTCTCAGAGCAGCTCACAGGGCAGCTCACAGGGCAGCTCACAGGGCAGCTCACAGACCAGCTCACGGACCAGCTCACAGACCAGTTCACAGACCAGCTCACAAACCCACCCACAGAGCAGCCCACAGAGCAGCCCGCAGAGCAGCTCACTGGCCAACTCACAGACCAGCTCACTGAGCAGCTTACAGACCAACTCACAGACCAGCCTCCAGTCCACACATTGAACAGCTCTGGGATGGAGCTAATTTGCCATGGATTCTGACAAAAAGGTCTCTCACCCACTCCTGTCTGACCAGCAACCATCAAATTAAACCCAACTCCCTCTGTATAGCTCTTCTTCTACTGAGAACCTGTACTTAGAACCTGTACACTGTCCATAAAGGCCGAAATGTTGGTACTCTTAAAGGGAGCACTTCAACCAGGATAGGTACTCAAGTCTTTGAATGTAGGCTTGGTGGGTTTAAGCCTACTTCTATCATCCAGCCATGGGTCACTGAATCAGGTCACAGTTTGATAGCAGTGAAAGGATGCATTATATTTCCCTCTCTCTCAACCTACTCCCAAACTATACCTCACAATACCCATATGAGTCTAGAGAACCTCCTTTTATCCCCTTTTTGTCACCAACATCCTGATCTCAGCTTGATTTTCATCAAAGTCAGGAGACAATCTGAGACCAGAATATATTGAGATCTTAGCACCAAGGTGATGATTGGCAGTCTATGTTCTGAGGACATCACAGCAGTTGGTAGTCTACCAGGGGTGTGGTATGAGGGTGTGGGTCAATCCCAGAGGCTTTTGTTACTTCTTATTCCCTTTGAGCGAGTCCTTTCTCCATCTACACCTCCCACCGACTTCTCTCTATGCAGGCCTTCTTTGAGCAGTGACTGTCTTTGGATTGGGCTTTAGTACCAATGATTGCCACATTGTACACTGGTGTTGCCAAGCATCAAATCAAAGATGGTGGCACATATAGTGAGGAGTAACTGTGCACTTCTTAACTGGGCATCAGAATCCATGGATTTTTGCTGTCTTGAAGATACACTAGATGAAAGGAGATGTGGAGGGAAGTTAGTGATGGCGAATTGTAAGTTGTTTGGTTAGGGGTACAGTCAACTCCCTCTATTGCGACCACCCTGGGGACTATCTAAAAGTGGTCGCAATGGCGAGGTGGTCGCAGTAGGGGGAGTTTGAAATAAATATATGGGCTATTTGAAAATTTGGCTATATTTTGAAGCAATACTTTCGGATGGAAGCATGGTTCAAAGTCACAGAAATGAGTCTTTTTTTTCCTTTATCAACGATTTGGCCCTCTGATGTGCGACCACTGGTCAGGCGGATGAGTAAGGGGGGGGGGTGCGAGGGTTTCTGGCCCTTTGATGTGCGACCACTGGTCAGGTGGATGAGTGAGGGGGGGGGGGGCGAGGGCTTCTGGCCCTTTAATGTGCGACCACTGGTCAGGGGGATGAGTGGGGGGAGGGGGGCGAGGGCTTCTGGCCCTTTGATGTGCGACCACTAGTCATGTGAGGAGGGGGGGGGGTCTTCTGACCTGAGGTGAGGTGCGGGTAAGTGGTTTCTGGGTTAAGATTGAATTTTTTATATTTTATTCTTGGACACAGTGGTCGCATTATAGGGAGAAAAAGCTTCTTTGGGACTTGAATTTTAGTGGTCGGAGGGTGGGGTGGTCGCATTAGAGGGATGGTCGCATTGGAGGGAGTTTAATATATTAAAACAAAGGGGAAAATGTTTGGGACTTTCCCAAACTGGTCGCAATGACGAGGTGGTCGTTATAGAGGGGTGGTCGTTAGGAGGGAGTTGACTGTATTGGATGCTTTATGCTTGGGTGAACTGCTGGAGCCCTTCTCAAAGATGATGGTTGTAACTGAACATGTGAGGCGTTATAGAAGTATAGAAATCTTTTCTCTAGGGATAGGGTATGCTTCTCTCAGATCACATCAATTGTCACTTGTAAATTGGATAATGGCGTAGAACCAAAGAGAACCTTGGCTCATAATTTAAATATGTAAAAAGAATTAGAGATCTTAAAATATAAGGATACTATATATGTATTAGGGCAGTCATGATTTTCATATCAAATATATGGCAGCCTAATAAACGATGCTGGAAAATAAACAGGTAAGATGACAAACACTTGTGATAAGCCTGCAATGTCCTGGAGTCCTGAGTCCTAGAACCCAGGTGGTGGCTGATTCACAACTAACGATTATGGACTAATGAATCATTGCAAGAGAAAGCTGTGTTTCAGGTCACCAGCTGACCTTGCTTTTCAAAGATATATTTAGCAGATGCATTTCAAGTAAGAGCATACCATGACAATTGTTTCCCTAGACTCTATGGTAGAAAAAGTAAAGAAAAATGTCAAATTTGCACCAACCAACTTCTGTTGTTTCTGACCGTATCACTTCCACCTTATTGACTGCTGGCTCCAGAGTCCTTATCTGTCTGGATCCTGATGGTGTTTGTCTCTAAATTGACTAAATTACTGTCAATTGGCCTTTTTCAGCCTAACCATCAGATAACAATTGGGAATGGCAGTAACCTTTGGCGCCAGACAGAACTACCACCAAAAAAGTACTTTTCTGTTAGGTTTTGAATACTGTTGGTTGATTTAGGCATCACTTCCTCTGCAAAGTTAAAGGTCATAATCACACCATGGTAATCCCTCTGTGTAGCCTATTTTCCCTGATGAGAGATCTGTAGCATTAGGATGCTCTATGGTGCTTTAGTTTGTCGTTTAGGTTAGCGTAAAGTTACAATCAGGCAATTACTGTTTGAACTAGTGTAATAAATGCTACTTTAGATAAAAATGTAATGTGTCAATCTTAACCCTGGACGCCAATATATTATATATTTAGAAACATGTTTTCTCAAGGGTTAAAAATCAATGATGCTGAAATTTACAATTTTAAAGCAGTTTTAGGCCATACACAGCTATTTGAAATACAAAATACATTTGGTACAATTCGTTTTTTGGAAACAAGCTGCACCCCTTTTGAAACAGATGATGTTCAATATTGGTAACATAGTAGTTGGGTACCTCTAATAGCAATATGATTATTCCTTTAGTTAATGAAACTGGAGGAGAATAATATAAAACTACTTTGAATGTAACAACAGCCCAACAGCCCTAAATATAGATGGCCTGTCCTAAAAATCCCAGACAGGCACTGGCAGGCTGTCATCTTAATTACATAATTTCTAAAATTCAATAATGAGGAGATAATGATAATAATTCATGGTAGATGATGCCGCAGGAGGATAGTGCCCCTTCGGGCATTCTGTATTTCGAGTGGGAGGATGATAGAGAATGTTGAAATCAGCTGCTAAATTAAATGATAATGAATATTGACACTGGGAATCAGTACGTTGTAAGGAATTCAGGAATTATACAATGGTTTATCATAATATTGTAAAGGGAAACCACCCAATGTTGGTTAAAGGGATTCTGGAAAACAGCTGGCTAGGTTATTTCACATCTTCATCTAGTAGGCATGTATATATATATATATATATATATATATATATATATATATATATATATATATACTGAATGAATACGGACTCCTTAGTTATCCTATCCACAGAGGATGAATCAAAAACATATGAGACACAATCAGCAGATAATAGATTGACCTCATAGAAATAGATGTATTTGGTGACCTGACTTTTTATTAAACCACCTACTCTGAGACGCTCCAGACTATGGAAAGTTCTTGTGACGCTTTCCATTCATGACGCTCTTTGAATAATTGCTTCTCCCACAAATATCACAGCAGAGAAAGGCATGTGCCACCACCACTGCCATCACCCAATTAAACACCACAAAAACATTCACAGGAACCGGGGGATACTTGTCACCTTCCTGCTCATTCAACTTGAAATATCAGTTTATTTTGCCAAATTCTCCCATATTTGTGGATGTGAGTAGTCTGTCAGTTGACCTATCTCTTTAGTATCTCCATCACCATTAGAAGACTCTCTAATAGCCTTAATTATGCATATGTATCTAAGTTGTCTTATTTGGAAAAGCAGTGCTGCAACATGATTTTATAGACAAAGGTGCACGAGTAGAGTTCCTCACTGAGGGTTATTAACAATATTTGTCAAAATTTTACTTAATTGCTCTAAAAAAGCTATTTTATCGTGGTTAAATCAACAATTTTGATGATTTGACAGGCCGTTAAATACGGGCAAGGCTTAAGTGAATGGGAGTGCCGTATTCACCATGAAATAAAAACAATTCATGTGTGACCCCTGGAAGGAAAATATATGATATGTATTATCCAATCTATAAAATGCTACTCCCATCCACCAGGTGGTGCTCCCTACATAATTATTATCTAATATTCAAATTGTTACCTGTAACCTGTCCAGGTGTTCATATCCTACTCCACCACATTGACCTGGTTGGTTCTCCATTCAACTTTGGTTATCCATTTACCGTTAACAGTGTTCTATGTGTAAAATGTATGTCTCATTTTTTCTATCGCTTCATAGTTTAATTCATTATATACTAATCAAAAGCTACCTATATCTATAGGTGTGTAATATGTTATAAATGGGGTGTATTCCTAAAATCTATCAAATACAATAAATTTCATAGCCTGACTTCCTCGACATATTATCATCTTACGGGGTTCCCATTAGTGACTTGATAGAAAAACTGTTTTACGCACCAACATATTGCCCTAGGTCTTGAAATGAAAGAAATAAGGCCATACCACACAGGAATTAGGCTAACAAGATCAATAAAAAAGTTCCCTTCCTGGTGCTTCAATCTCCTTTTTCCTGTTATGGTACACTGAAACCACTGAACACACTTAAATAACTTTTTACAAGTTAGGAGTGACCTTCTTGTGCTCAACCTTTTGAGGCCTTATTTCATCAGGTTTATATATATATACATTGGGAACCATGCACAGGTTGATATTATATGCAGAAATTGAACCAGTAGTCTACCCAGTAAACAAAAAAATTGTACAACGTTATATAACGTTTCTCTATGGCTCCTTATCGTGGCGAAACAGTATAAAAGGTTAAAAACATTATTTTTGACGTAAAATAATGTATTTATGTTAGCTGGGTAGGACTTAGCTGACCATCCCCGTAAGCTGAGTTTCACATAAAATGCACCCAGTGATACTGATTTTTTTTTATTCTGGTGAAGTCATGTGATATCATGTAAAATCATAAAATATAAAACATGATTACCGTATTCGACGTAATAAAATTATTTCATGGCATTCTTAGTACTTAAGAGTTTAATTGTCACCAAAATCGTGAAAGTTGAGCCTTTGTTCTAGTCTAAAAATGGCCCAAAAAGGGGGGGGGGGGCGCTTATAACGTCAGATGCGGTTATCACAATTAATCAGCAGCCTTTATAACTTAACACGGCTGCATTGTCTTATGTGTGAACTCAGTCCAATAACATTGACATCGCAGTAAACAAAAAAAACAATATACAACGTTATATAACGTTTATCTATGCCTCCTTGATATGGCAAAACGCTATATAACGTTAAATATAGCGGGATACCTAGAAATAGGGGCTTTACAGTAGAACCACTTATGAGGTATAGGACCGAGCAATGTGACTGCAACCTCTTCACAGAGCAACTCACAGAGCAACTCACAAAGCAACTCACAGAGCAGCCTTCAGAGCTACTCACGGAGCAGCTCTGGGATGGAGCTAATTTAGCATTGATTCTAACAAAAGGGCCTCTCGACCAGTTCTGACTTGCCAGCTAGCATCAAATCAAACCCAGCTCCCTTTATGACCTTCTTCCCTTTCTACCATCAATTGACTCTGCACGACTGCTTGCCCCCCCCCCCCCCTCTTATAGCTTCCCTAGGCTGTGTATGGAATTCTAGAGTGTAGACCATTTTATTACCTACGTCTGGCAGATCTTCACTACTTCCCTTCATTCATTTGCCAATGAATCAGAAACTAGCTTGGCACTATGGATCATGCCAATTAACTAGGTCACAACTGCAGACTCCCTTTTCTATGTAATAAGTACAATAGTAAAGGAAGATACTGATATAAATATAAACTGTATACTGTGAAACCTCGCTTATAATCCTAACACCTGACATAAGGGCAATTCTATAAGCCACATCAGCAATCTGATTATCGTGACGTTTATATACTATTATGATTATAGCAAAAACTAACATATAAGCCACCTCCTGACTCTGTGCCGATTGGCTGATTCTATAAGCTGCACTGGCAATCTAACTTGCAGCGGCCTATACGCAAGGTTTTTTTGCGATGAAAGTAGTACCAGATTGGTAGCTTATTCTGTAAATATCACTTCTGTACCTGCCCCTTCACTCTGTGGTGTAGCCTACATTCTGACCTCTGCTTGGCTTTGATCATAGTCTTACCAGGCAGCACAAGAAAATGTGAGACCGGAAGAGGAAGTAAATGGGTGATATTTCTCGCCCTGACGACGATTGCCAGTACATGTTCTGAGGACATCACAGCAGTTAGTGGTCTACCAGGGGTGTGGTGTGGAGATTTGGATCAATATTAGAGGCTTTTGTTACTTCTCATTCACTTTGAGCAAGTCCTTTCTCCGTCTACACCTCCCACTGAATTATCTCTATGCAGACCTTCTTTGAGTTCCTGGATGCTTGTGTTGGGACTAGGCTATAGTTCTGACGATCACTGCAGCGTTTGTTGGCTTTCAGTAGACCAAATCAAAGATGGTGGCATGTATCGTGAGGGGTAACTGTGCAAAACTGGGTATCAGAGGTCGTGGAACCTTGCTTTCCTGTTGATACACTTGATGAAAGAAAGCACAAGTGGAGTGAAGTGAGTGAGGGCAGATTGTAAGTGGTTTTGTAGTTTTCTTGGGGGTACTTAATGCTTAATGCTTGGGTTAGCAACTGGATGTTGTCTCAAAAGTGATGATGGTAACTAAACACATGAGGTGTCATGAAGCTTACTCTATGTGTCACACCACAGAGGTTAGTATGGGAACAATTGGTCATTTGCATACTGTATGTTGCAGGTTATATCTGTCTTTTGCGGATTCCTGTAATTAGACACTTTAATTCAATACTGCATAATATTCTGTACATATAATTATTCGCATCTTTTTTAATTCTGCAAAGATTTCTATGTAATATAAAGATTAAACTGGCAATGTCCCGCATCCCAAGTGCAGGAACCCAGGTGGTGTCTGGAGGACACCTTATGATAAGATTAATGAACAATTAAAGCTAAAAAGGTGTGCTTTAGTTCATCTGGCCTTCCTCAGCAAAACAAGGCCATCATTAATTGAATTTCTGTGTAAAACAATTTTAGCAACAGCTTCTGGTATGGGGGAATTATTTCTCATACTGTAGGAAAAGGGAAACAATATAATCCTAGCTATCCTCAGCTTTTCTGACCGTGTTACCTTCCACCTATACCTTTTACCCTGACCATTGACTGCTGGAGCTTTTTATCTATGTGGATCCTGATGGTGTTTGTCTCTAAATTGACTAAATTACTGTCAAATGGCTGTTTTTAGCCTAACATTCAGATAACGAGCACGGGAGCCAGTAAAGCTCTGATGCCAGATTGTAGTGCCACCAACATTGAGCCGCTGTCTGTCTTTTTTTAAACATAGTTCGGTTATCTAGGAATCACTTCCTCTTTATAGTTGAAAGGTCATGAGGAAACCTTCCTAGTGTCCCTCCGGGTATTTTGGTGTCCTGGTAGGGACATGCCATTAGGATTCCCAAAGGTTCTTTATATAGCTAGTCGTTTAGAGTTGGCTTTGTAGCAAATTAAAGATTGTTTTTATCAGTTAATGCTTTCTTGGAAATCTGTGCGGATTGGGATCACTGTTGGTTTACATAAAAATTAAGGGTAGTTGCAGCCAATTTTTAGAGCCATATTCAAACTCGGACTTCGATTCTTTTATAAACCTACGGCGTTTGGGTTATAAATCGTGGTTAGGCTGTCTCCTTTAAACTATATGCAATATTTCAAGAAAAGGGACCTTAGTTTAGCCTCCATTATAGGCACTTCTCATTGATCATGCCATCTGTTAATTGGGATAATATGTCAGTTGTTTGTACTATAGATCTATTGTCTATCCTTCCATATCTGTAATATTCAATGTTGGTTACATAGTGGTTCATTACCTCTCTGAGTAATAATAAGCTTATTCCTATTGGTAATGACTGAAGGAGAATAATATGAAACAACAATAAATGTAAGGACAATGCTACAGTGCTAAATATAACCTGCTTGTTCTAAATACCCAGACAGGTGGCGGTGGGCTGTCATCTTCATGACATCATTTCTGAAATTCAATAATGAGGAGAATAGTGCCTGCCTAGGAAGATTATCAAGAATATTGAAATGAAAAATCAACAACTGGTTTAAATGATAAAGAATATTGACATTGGCAATAAACACAAAGTAACCATTAAACTGGCTAATCATTCATTGGTATGTCATAATATTGAAAAGGAAACTATACAATTAGTTAAAATGATTCTGGGGAACTCCCCAGGTTATTTTATATCCATTAGGCATTTACTGAATAAAAACTGATGTATGCCTATCACATGGAAGATGAACGAGAAATGTGCCTCTACATGGGTACCCCCAATTTTGACCGTGTCGACGTGTCGAATTTTAGCAGTAGGGCAGTGGCATTGTGTCGATTTTTAGCTATATAAGAACATAGAAAAAAAAACCTGTGGGTCGATTTTATCCCCGATTTTCCTGTGTCCTTCGATTTTAAAAAGGGCCTAAAAGGGCCGTGTCGCTGTGTAGCCCGTGTCGATTTTCACCCATGTAGAGGCACATAAATAATAATGCAGAGATAAAGCATTGACTTCATAGAAATAGGTGTGCTTGGTGACCTGACTTTTTTATTAAACCACACATTCAATTGAACTCTCAGAGGCTCGAGAATACCGAGAATTCTTGTGACGTTTTCAATTCCTGACGCTCTTTGGATAATTGCTTCCCAAAAATATCCCAGCAGAGAAAGGCATGTGCCACCACCACTGCCACCACCCAATTAAACACCACAAAAAGTTCCACTGAAACTGGGGGAGACCTGTCACGTTCCCACACATTAAAGTTGAGATACCACCTGACCGGGCAATTTCTTCCTTGTCTTTATTCGTGTTAGGACCATCTGTATCCCATACTAGGTGGCTCTTAATGCCTAAAGAGACAGATGTCCCTATCTTACACCCACTGAGCAGAAACATCAAAACGCACATTTGAGAGAGAAATAAATATAATCTATGTGGTAAATAGCTCATATCCTATCTTAAACACACGTTGTTGAAAAAAACACAATTTACTCACTTGATTATGGCACTATGTTCTAAGACGTCAGAGATCAATAAATAAAGAAATACCAGACCACACAGGAAATAAGCTTTTTCTATTCCAGCTTTTCTGCAGCACCAAAACCAGTTAATAGTAACAACCCACTGCGTCATGACTCAAAACCCATTTCATACGCAGTAGATATGGTAGAAGTGACCTGCTGTATAAGTGTTATAAGCCAAGGGTAATTTTCCAAGGCGCAAGCCACAGATGATTACAATTGTCCAAGGTTTAGAACACTAATGCAGCTAGTCACACACATCATATCTGACTTACACTCACAGTAGGAGAGTGTGCTCAATGAACCGCATCAACATACAGCCATGTATGTAAAATATGGTAAGGCATTTCTTTTGTTCCCTCAGTCAACTGCGGTGTAAGATTACATGTGCTACGGGACGCTTTTTTTTAATGGAATACAACAGAGCCGTTGCCTTACACATTGAAAGCAATATGTCGACATGCTTGTGAAAACCCCACTGCCATAATATTATGTCACAGGCTTGTACTGCATACAATTTTCCTACATGATACTAGTTCCTCTGTGATAATTTGATTTGATAGATAGAACAGATAAATGCAAAGGTTTAAGTAGTAGGGAGAATATGTTATTCTATCTTTTAAAGGTGGGGCCCCATTCTACTTCAATGGTCTGCTGTTGCATGGAACACGGCCCAACTCTCGACTCGTTGAATATCCCACTCTCCCTACTTAAACTCGATGACGTTTGTCTAGTTAGTTGATACATGAGGCTTAATCGGACCAGTGGGAACCAAGCTATCAGCTGCCTCCAATTAGGTCTTGACTTCTGGTTTATTACACAGAAAATCTAGCTGCCCCTGCTCTCAGTCTGAAGTGGCTATCCCAGGTTGGTCATAGGGACATTTGGTGCTATTGAAAAATTACTGATATAAAACAACATATGAGTAATGTCTTACTCAAAAGATATCGGGGAGTTGCTATAGCCAGTGCTGAATTATTATGACAAAGGTCATAGAGCGTTAAAGCACTATGCGGTTCAAAAAGAGTTCGAAATCAGGCTCTTCTCAATTAAGCTCAACATGAGCTTTGTTTGCATGAGACTCAGATGGTTGACAAAAATGCGACAAATAAAACACACTCAAGATCGGAGCCGCGCCATTTAGAAGGATTTTCTTTGGCGGCAAGAAAAACACAGCTTCCTCTTCACTTTCATTGTAAAGAACCCCTCCACTGGGGCTTTTAGGTCTCTACTCCTAATTAGGCTGTATTTGGTTGCTTTCCAAATGGCCTCCCACCATTGTGGGCAACCATTTTGGTTTTGGGATGACTATTTTTGTCTGGAAACTGGAGCTGTTGAAAGTGGAAATAACCGTTATCATGTTACTAAGATTACCAGGGTAGCCCACAAAATAATCTGAATGAAAACAATTCCCAGGTTTTTTTTCATCACCTTTCCACTGAGGCGTTTTATCACCTTTAAATTCAAAGATTAAATTTAGATATGTAAATATGTTATTTGAGTTATTTATGTTAAGTGTGAGGGTATACAGCAGCACGCAAGATACCTGATAACAGAAATCAACATTCTATCTGATTTACATTTGTGCCATGGTGTGGCCATTTGTGTCATTAATCTGTAGCCCAACCCTGCCACAATTGTACGTAGGTACACAGATAAGCTAAATGCCCCGGCCCTTAGTTTGAGGTGGCAATCCCAGGTTAGTCAGAGGGACATTGGTCAGGCATGACTAGGTGCTATTCAAAAAGAACTGAGGCATAACAACATATGACTAACGCCTTACTCAAAAGAACACAAAAGAGCCTAAAACTCATTGAAATAGAGAAGACTAAGGTGAGTTGGTCAGTACTTGCTAACCTGACAATAATAACTAGCCTAGGCTGGTCGTATGGGGAGCCAAAAAATTACTGACTTGGTTAGGCTATAGTGACTGATTGATTGGTCGTATATAGTGGGCCTAAGAATATCAGTGTAGACACTCTGGACAATGGGAAATTACTACAATGTAGTTCTCCTTGAATCAGGGTGTTTCCAAGGAAAATAACCCCGTAGAACTATCCATAACGCAGCAGGAAAAAATACACACACAAACTATTGACTAAGGTTTCTTCTGGTAACAACCCAAGATCACTACACTTTAGGGAGAGAAAGCTGTGTTCCCCGATAGGATAGGCATAAATCATGGCCCATGCCCAAGGCAAACGATGCATTTACGTGTTGTATGGCCTACTATTACAGGCATGGACGGCTAATGGGTAGGCTGCCTGAGGGAGGGGGTGTGGGTGGCATGGGGCTTTGGTTTTAGCCCTTGTAACATGATATGCAGCACTTTATAGTAAAAGGCCAAAGCACTGTTTACTTTTGGGGACAGATTTCATTGAAATCTAACAGTGAGCAGGAAATGGAAATGTATCTTGTTGAATTTTGATTTTGAATTTGGTATTGCAATCAGAGAAATCGGGCTCATTGAGCCTTAAGTGGTTTGCATACTATGCCTATATATGTACGAATCTATGCAAGAAGTGGGCATGCCATTGTGGCAGCAATTTGAAGATAAACTGGCCCTTTAAAGACTTTGCAGTTCAGCATAACATTATATCTCTTTCTCTGAGAGAAGATAAATTTACTGCTGACATTTTTAGTTGCTTGGCTTTGACAGTATCTGAATATTCTGATGTTCCCGATGAATATCGACAATCTGCCTCATACACAATCACTAGACTATGCATGGATTATAGAGACATGCAAAAATATATACTATAAACGGCTCTTATCTTTGCAGGAAGTAGTATATATACATATAGGCAGATGCACTAAGTTAAGACTCTAGGATTCCACTAGCTCGATATTGTCATGCTTTGGCTGTAATGGAAAGCGCCCCACGCTATATGATATTTATGGTCAAATAAAAAAATTAAACTACAACTTCAAACTACAAACTACAAGATTCTACTATTACCTTTGACATTCCAATTAGGGTTGATATCAATAGTCTTTTATAATGAGAGGTTCAGGTGTGTTCTAAGATCACCTCATTTTAATCAGGAAATTAGTGTGGCCTGTAATTGGGAGTCATTAACCATTTTGTTCAATTTTAGGCTTGGCTTGAGGCCCTTCTATAAATGAGGTTAGGAAAGAATTATGACTGAATTAATCTGCATTGAACATCAAGCCAGAAGGCAGAGATGGAAACAAAGACCCACCTCACCGTTCAGCTAGAACTGCAGGCTAGATAATCTCAAAACTGCGAGTAAGTCTCAAAACACACGTCAGGCTAGATAGTCTCAAAACCTTGAGACTTTCATGCAACCTTCAGGCTAGATAGTCTCAAAATTGGAAGATAGTCTCAAAATACTATCTGTTAGGATTTTGAGACCATCTTGCAATTTTGGGACTGATGTTTGCGAGATACTAACAAAGCTATAGTCTTTTGAGACTATCTTGCAGTTTTGATCTTGAGTTTCTAGCCTAACACTTTCTCTTCCACTACAAGTACTGTGGAATATCTATTATGACATTGTAGTACTGTTCCCCATACAAGAATATAAATTTAACATTGATTGATGGAAAAATTGCTGCACTGCCATATTCTGTAGAGATCGGCTCTAATAATCTATCAAACTTTCATGGCTAGTTGTTACAGACTGCTTTTGAAAGTTTGATTTCCATGTTTATTGTGAGGGGGGGGTTCGTGTGGGTGGGCAAAAAATCCTATGGGGTTCACATTTGTTTGCCCCCCCCCCCCCCCCAAAAGGGTTAAAATCTACCGCAGCCGACCCATAGTACGCACAGGCCCTTTCACTAAGAAGGGGTCCAAATATTTTTGCCCCCTCCCCCCACTTGAAGGAGCCCAAAAAATTGTTGGTTCCCCTCTATTCAGTTTACACACACCCCTCGCCCCAATGGTAAAATATGACCACTCCCTGCTTTAGGATCTTTGATAGGACAATGGTGACCCTACCCCACCCCACCTCCCCCTAGCTGATCTACTGTTCTAGCTGACACAAAGCTAATGGGATTCTAGCCTGCACGCCACCATCAAAGCACAGGAGTTAGTCATTGAGAAGCCAACTATAATTGTGGTTAACCGGTCGTAAAGTACTGTGTTTCAGTTTGATACGGTTTTATCAGAGACCCCTCTTGAGAAACGCCTCTACCTGAAGATGAAATGGACTCCACTTAAAAGCTCATCACAGGGACAAAGAGAGCTGGAAAGTGATCTGGCTCTCTTGAGAAAGTTTGCAGCTAACTTGGATAAAATATTGGCTCTAGACTAGTTGGCTTCAGGGAGTGATATTAGAAATTATGTCAAGCCTTGAAAAGACTTTGGATCATATTAGCACGAGGTGATTAGAATTGGGATTAGAAGAAATGATATTGAGCAATTGAGGTTGGACTTATGCCCATGGCACTAGCTGGAAACTCATGGTGAAAATTGATCAATGCAGTTAGAATATAATTCTGTCCAAGAAAGGTCCGCGAAAGGCCATACTAATTGCTGCTCTTAAGCTTAGAAGCCATTGTTCCTTTTTTTCTTTTTTAAAACAAATTTGATTCAATTTCTTGATTTTCGACAAATTTGTGTCAGACAGGATTCGTCATGGCAATTCAACATTTATAATGAATATAATAAGGTATAATAGAAATTTGGACGTGTGTCCTTTTAGTAATAGAAATCCTTATTAGATTCTTCGCTTTGTAGGAAATCCTACTTGTCATAGCAGATTCTTTGACTAAAATCTATCTAAATACCCTTGCACTGTTCATTGACCCTGTTTGCCTGCGTCTCCTCTATGGTTCAGATTTCTCAGAATTATTGATCAGCAAGGCACAGGTGGGCCGTTCCTATTGCAATTGCAGCTTTAGTTCTAAGTAAAGGTACTTCTACCTGTATATATTATACATATGGCCACTCTAAATAACATAATCTCCGCGCTCATCACCAAAGTCCCTCTCTAGGATTATTTTTTCTTTTGCAAATACTAGTGAAAAAACATGACAAAATTAGAAAAGATTCATCATATTTGGTATCAAATTAAAGCTTACAGTGCAGCAAATGTAATGTAAACGTGCATGTTTACAACTTTCGCAAATCCTCAACTGCCGAGTTACTAAAATGTGAATTCGGTTCCCCGAAAGACTGTAATACCTTTTACGATTTAGGCCTCAGGAAAAAAAAGAAAAAAAGCGTATTTATCATTGCTTAGTGATGAGAAAGAAGTATGTTATTTGCAGCTCTTCTTGTAGTATGTAATATTATATAACCCTAAACGCGTCACATCAATAGGCTGCCATTTGAGAGCGTTATCATCAAGGCTTATTCATCGATGTTGGCATGTAGCGTGTTCGTTAGCAGGCAGTGGCTTCTTATATCTACTAATGAGTTGGAGTAGAATCCAATGTTTAATGTTGGCCATTTAGTTTGACAAGCAGCCCAAACCCCTGCTATTGTATAACTAGTAGTTAACATGAATACGTTTGGCCACTTGTCACTATTTTACGTCAAAATAACGTTTTCAACGTCATATACAACGTTCTGCCACAATAAGGAGCCATAGAGAAACGCTATATAACGTTGTTATTTTACTAGGCCTTTGAGGAAGGCATAATGCATCATGCCATTTGTTGTCATGATGCATGAATACAGCCATGCCATAATGGTGAGTAACCCGCCCAGGCTCGGAAGGGTTGGCATGATGCACCAATGCAGCACTGGTGTGTTACTTGCTGGGGCTGCATTGGTGCATCATGATTACAAATGTAATCTTTTAGCGATATCAGTCCTTATAGGGTTAAAGCTCTAGCAGGACACATGCACTCTCCCCCGGGAGGAGCTGGTCATAGAGAGTTGGATAATACCTGTTGATGAGCAATATCTAGTTAGCATCCCCTACCTGAAAAGCATCCCCTTTTGTGCAATCACCTCTGCTCTTCCACGGGCACTACCGTTGCACCTGTGTTGCAAAAAGGATGGTATCAAACTATAGCAGCTCCTAGCATAAAACGCTTGCTACTTATCCAGCGGTGACACTTTAAGCTGTGAACCAACTTGGGCCAATGTTTTGTCTTTGACCGGGTGGCATTATGACCGGATGGCGTCTATGACCGGGTGGCGTCTATGACCGGCCACCTTAAAATATAAGATTTAGAAGAAATAAATTTCTTCTTTGATATGTAAGGGATAAAATAAAGAAAATGGCGGTGGTTACATATCCATATATATATATATCTTCACCTGCCCTAGATAAACCTTTTTCTCTCAGGAGGTCATAGACGCGTACGGCATCTGGTCATAGATGCCACCCGGTCATATACGCCACCCAGTCATAGACAAAACATTGGCCCAAGTTGGTGAGACACAGCCTTTAAATATGTAGGATGGGGCTTGAACTCACGAATCTGACACTTGACAGTTTATACTAAATCCACAAAAAACCGTTCAAAGAGCACCTGATGTGACAACTCACTGGATGGCTAAGGGAGCAGCTCTCAAGGCATTTAATGAGGTAGTTTATATATAGAGAAATCATAGAACAACTCACAGAACAACTCCAGAATAACTCACAGAATAACTTGCCGAATGACTCACAGAATAGTTCAAATGGCGGTTCAAAGAGCATCCTACAACGTATCCAGGGCCAGGCATCAGATCAGCCCACAGAAAGCAGAGAGAGCAGCACACAGAACAACACATAGCTGCTCACAGAGCACCACACAGCACAAAACTACACATAAATGCTCACAGAACAGTTCACAGAACAGTACACCCCAGCATCCCAGCGATCACCCCCAACAGCAGCTCATAGAGCAGCTCCTGATCCTAGCCTTAGTAAGAGGCCTTTAAGTGTTTATGATTTGTTGACGAGGAGGCTGTCTTCCCACTCCCTGTCTGTACCCAGATGTCACATCCCAATGCGCTCTATGACTTTTAGCCTGGCCCACTCCAATCTAATTAATCGTCCTGAGATTAGGCCCATTAAGCCATTTAGCGAGTTTCTCGTAATTAGAGGATGATGACTGACATTCGCGCGCCGCCTTCAGATAAAGGTTAATTGAGGTGAAAATTCTTCAAAATCCTTTCCGAGAGAAGAAATTGTGATTTCGGATCTAAAGCCAGTTAGATAATAAGGGGTTGTTCCTAGGTTCGGTCAATATCCTTTGGTTTGTTATTACGTAACAACCGTACTCATCACCCACTGACTGCACGACAGAAAGAGACGCGAACAGAGAAATTTTCTTTTTTTGGTTCGGTGACATTTTTGTCACATGATATGGACGTCAGTAAGGACAGGAATAGAGGCCAGGTGGAGTGGCAGGTGCCCAAACTGAGACTTCCGGTGGTAGTCTCCTATTATGGACTATGCTGGGATATTGCTCCCTATGAAGGAGGAGAGAGAGAGAAAGAGAGAGATGGGGGAGGGAGTTGGTGAGTGGGGGAGTACAGTAGTTCTGCGTATTTCCTGTAGGCGGCGCTTCTCTCCATCCGGGTCCTGTGCCAGAAATACCTGCGCGGCCTGTGGTGGTGGTGGTGGTGGCCGCATCACGCCTGTTGGTGGACGTGTCCCAGTGCGCGCTCACAATGTAGTCCCGCCCTACTGCTGCTTCTGACCAGGCAGAGCACAACGCTGAGAGGAGTAGCTCAGTCAGGTAGTAGGTCGAGTCACTCATGAGGAGTTGCCGTTCGGATCAGTGAGGATATTACCTATTAGGGATATTAGCCTGGACTTACACTGCAGGAGGTAGGTGAGGATTTGATATAACTAGGTATCAGATTATATATTATTGCTCTTGATGTTTATTCTGTCTGTAGAAATGGAATCATGGGGTATTACAGGTATGGCCTTAAATAAGGGATCGATAGTGTTATTATTTAATTTTGCCAGAAGAATGCTGTAGGCAATGATACATGAACCTCCATCCCGGTAAACAGAAAACGTTATACAACGTGACATATCGTTGCCCTATGGCTCCTTATTATGACAAAACTTTATTTTGACGTACAATAATGTATCTCTGTCAGCTGGAATATCTAGGGTATTAATGTATGTACAAAAAATTGCCCAGTAAACAAAAAACGTTATACAACATTTTATAACGTTATTTAACGTTATATAACGTTTCTCTAAGACTCCTTACTATGGCATAACGTTATGTAAAATGTTAAAACGTTAATTTGACGTTAACTGTTTTTTATTGTTAGCTGGGTGCCTACATGCATATCACGAGGAGGTAAACAGCTTACAAAACAAGTATAGTGTCATTTTATCTGAGGTTATGGATATTCATGTAATACCGCTGCTCATCTTGTTCTTCCAATGGGCGTTGTCTTAGTTATAACAATACGTAGTAGAGTATAACCATGTCACAGCCAGAGGCTTGTACTCATTATATTGGCAACAGTCGAGGCTTATCACGAATCGCATACGAATGTGTTCAGCTGTGCCTAGTTGTGGTTTAACTGGCTGTGGTTTAACTGACTTATACCACACCAGTGGTGAGTGGTTTGTACGCTATATATATAGCCTTTGGGGGGTAGATCCCTAAATTGGACATGGCAACATGGCCTTTTCTTATAATTAACATGCGACATGGGACCGACTGACATGTGGCACGAGGTTATAAAAGTAAGTGACAGGGGACATGGACATTTTAAAAAATCGACATGGGACAGGAGCATTATAAAGAATCATAGACGTGTGACATGGTCATTTCTTAAAATCGACATGTGACATGGGGACCCCCCCCCCCTCCCGCGCATCTTTACCCCCAAACAGGCTATTTCTCTTGTTCGGCCAGCCAAGTGTGGTACAACAGTACACAAAGTATGACAGTGTACAGAGTCATAATACAGAATCACTGCAAAGGGAAATAATGTTTCGACAATTCACCATGGAACCACTTGGCGGTAATCTCAGCAGCGATCTACACCTGTATGCCTGGTCAACTGCCTCTAATGACATGGAATTACCATCCAACACATGTTGGGCCAACCCTCATTGGATACCGTTTGTTGAGGCTCGTGTCGGCAAACAAGAACAAATTAGTTGTGAGTGGTTCCCCCTGGGGTATACCTACATAGAAGGCATGCTAATGACCTACAGGTATACTGTATGTGTAGTGCTGTACCACCGCATATATATATATATATATATATATATATATATATATATATATATATATATATATATATATATATATTTATATATATATTTATATATATATGTATATAAAGAGAGACAGAGAGAGAGACAGAGACAGAGAGACAGAGACAGAGACAGAGACAGACAGAGACAGATAGAGAGACAGACAGAGAGAGCGAGAGACAGACAGACAGAGAGAGAAACAGAGAGAGAGTAACAAAGCCCCATAATGGTGTATATATACATCGTTATGAGGTTATTCTCCAGGGGCTGACTTGTATACTTTGGCCATCGATTAGCAAGCAGCGCTGTAGCTATAGCCCATTTGCGCATATGATTACATTTACTCAGCCCCCTGGATGTTTACTGTATCTTAACTAATGTTCGATAATGGTTAACGAATGGCAGTATAAATCTGGGGGGGGTCTCCATGACGCATGTCGATTTTAAGAAATGGCCATGTGGCTTGTCACAACCTTTTCAAGCCTTATGTCGCATGTCACGAGTCCTAATGCCACAGTTTTAAGAAAAGGCTTATTGCCATGTCAAATTTGCTCCCATATAGTTAACTGGTTAAGGTTTGTTAAAATATGTTGTTTCAACGTTGACATGCTGTCTTGAGAAAAATGTTTTTTTTTTTAAAAACGTCAGTTTAATTTTAGAATACAGTTGGGAAATGAACTTGTCTCCAGATCAGCTCATTTTAACATTACTCAATGTTCAGAACGTTGACTCGAACCAACTTTGATATAACATAATTATTTTGATTAAACACTGACCAAACGTTTTGTAGAGATTCTAGTCTAACTCACCAGAAGGCATTTTAGCTGTTGATGAAACTGGATTTCATGCTTTCCTCTTAGGTTAGTCTAAAATGAGCTATTATAATGATCGACATTCAGTGTTTAAATATATCTACGCTAAAATGTTATGGTCTGGTAAAATGATAATATCAGGCCTTATTCTCTCTATTGGAGAGTAATCTGAGCTGGCTAGATGCATCTAACTTAATATCAACATCCACAAGGACAAGACTGGTGTGTAGAGAAGATAAGCACTGGGATGTCTCTACAGGGTAGATTAGGCTGTCTTTTCTTAAGACCCACGGATTGGATAAATGACAGCCTCTGGAGTTGTCCCAAGCAGGGACTGACATGTTTCTTACATCTTTCTGAAATGTATGTACACGTAAATGCATTTTGTTTTCGGCATGGCTGTCACTGGATAATATTAGAATATTCATAATACTGGTAATGACTGCACATACATGTATCATGAGAAATAATTGTAATTGCAATCAACCAGTAGAGATAATCCGGATGAAAATAGGAGTGTACCTTACGTCTTTATGCTCAGTCAGGTCGACCCTGGTCAGTATATATTATGCACAATAACCTGGTTAAATCGGCAACGGTGGTAAGAGTCAGGCATTATCGAGCTCTCGAAACGATTAAAGGGACTTTCTACTTGTCGTAGGATTACTCATGTTCTATTGACTATAGGATCCTATGGGTGTCCGAGCAGTGCATATATGTGAACAAGGGAGGTATACTCTCCAAATAGCAAATACAAGTAGTTGATTTAGGGAAAGTGATCTATACAATATGAATACAGCTTAAATAATACTTTTCATGAGCTTCGATTTCTGCCACCAGGTTGCTTCTGTGTAGGAATTAGCAATTCCCTTTAAGGATGCCCAGTCAGGACTCAGAAAGTGGGGAGGGGTCAGTCCTCCAAGATTCAAGCTGTACCATATATATGCGGTTAACATGAGGCACACTGTTGGACTCAAATCATGAGCTCCAAAGCAATTAGTTCAGCCTCCAATGACGTGCGTCCTCGTGCGGTACACACTATCGTTAACCATTTAGGGGACACATAGTGCTTTAATGCATTACACCCTCATTATGATGTATGAATACAGCCCTGGCGAGTAACTCACCAGGACTACATTTACACATTATTGCGATCCTTGGTGTCGCGTAGGGTCGGAATGATGCATGAATGCAGCCCTGACGAGTTGCTCACCAGGGCTGCATTCATGTATGGTGACGACCAAGGTATAGAGTATATTTATACACTCTGCTGCCCTAACAGGGTTAACACTTGCCCGTATGTTACAATGTGCGACATAACGTTAGGTAAGACCTGCTTCGAGGCAGTAGCATGGCTATAGCACCTCCAGGCTGTATTCTCTCACACCAATCACCCCTTTAAGGACTGCATGCAGCAGTACTGTTATGCATTAAGCCCATTCTGATGTAGGACTGCAACCCTGGCAAGTAACTGACCAGTGCTGCATTCAATGTGGCGGTTCATGGTACACTCCCATAGAGTTAGCATCATGTGTGAATGCAGCCCTGCCTATAATGTGCAGCAAACTCACCAGGATTGCATCATGACGGCAAAGGCCATAGCACCAAAATCCACTATGCTGCCCTTAAAGGGTCAAGTGCAATTGGACTAGTACTGATTAGAGTGCCAATACTGCACTGACCAACATCTGGCAATTATCTGAGACAGGATTTTATCTGATAATCTCAATTGATTGGGTCCGGTGCTGTAGAGAGATGTGGACAGATTGTATGGGTCGTTAAGTCAGTCACCCACGCATTCGGGTTATACATGGTCATGTTGTGGGACAACTATTACATTTAGAATAATGTGCTGAATATCTTTTTAATTATCTTGGCTATTACAGCATATATAAGCCTACGTCATGTCTTCCCAGTGGGCACAAAATTCATTTCAATGTTGAATCAACATTGAATCAACATTGAATCAACATTGTCACCCTGTATCAATGTTGATTTGATGTTCTATGTCCACTGGATTACTAGCATCCAGCTAATTTGTTTGAAAATATGCTATATATATAGAAGAATGGTAGAATCAAATACTTTTACATCTAGATAATGTTTTTAAAAGGGTGTGCTTGGTGCTATGACACATGCCTGATGTAATGTCCTTTTTGATGAGTCGAACAATTGATGCATGCCAGGGATAGCTCTCCCAGGTGCGCGGACAAAAGTTTAAAGCGTTATCTTAATTGCATTATTAAGATGCTCTTACTTGTCTTAACTTTAGTACCTCAAGTTCAAAAGAGAAGGCGCCACCTTTCCTCATATAGCAGTACGCAGCAGGGATAGGCTAGTTATTAGTATGTTATTCTCTGTCCCCGATCCACGTTTTTTTCTTTTCTTTTCTTTTAGATGTATATGCTGTCTCATCTGGGTGTAGGGTATATATACTATAAAGACAAACCTCAGGTACCATAGTTTGGGTATGTGACATTAAGTGGATGGCAGTGTGTCAAAACAAAACAGCCATGCCAAACTTTAAGACAGTTGATTAAGATTTAAGATTAAGATAACGCTCTAAACATTTGTTCGCACACCTAAGAGAGCTCTCCCGTATTTGCACAATAAATAGCCTTTGGGCTGTGTGGTAGCATGATTCCGCTTTTTGACTTCAACAGCAATGCCTATATTGAGGTGTTCATTATCATTGTTGATAGGTTTATGTTGGACCAATCGGTTGACCTGTGAATAACGTGGTAAATATGATATAGACCGTAATCTGAGTATCGCTTTGTGACCACAACAGTATGTTTTGAGGATTAAAAGAGCACCCTGTTATCCCTTAAGAACACGTCTAAGAATAAGTTCTAAATTTATCAGATTGGTCACTAATACCAGACTTCATTCCCTACATTCTTAATTTACTCCCTATTATGCCAAATCTGGCATGCCAACTTTAATATTTCTGGATTGGACCGAAACAGGTTGACTCCAAAGCTAATCACGAAATCGGTTTTAGTGGGGGCGTACTCTATCTTCTAATGGGATAACAGGTAGTCACATCTCTTTAGAATTTGTCCTTGGGGTCTTATATAATGCAGATAACTAATTTACCCCATCCTTTCAGAACCCAATTTCCACTTAATCAAATTAATCATGAGCTCCTTTGATTGTCCAGTACAGCATTACATTAGTCGTACATTATCCAGCAAAGGGTGGATTATATCACATTTGACCTGATTACAGATGGCATTAAAAGATGACCTAACCATTTAACATTAATGAGGGTTTTCTCATCTGGCATTACAGAGGGAATGTTACATAGGGAAATAAAATAGGGTCAAAAAGAATTAAGGGATCCTAGGAGAGAGACAGCTCAAAGATTAAGGCTCATTCTGGAGGTAGCTTGGACTCCCATTTTATCTTATTTTATTTCTCTGTGCAACATTATTTTCTCTGTGTATATATATATATATATATATATATATATTTATATGTATATATATATAAATAAATATATAGACAGAGCTGCACGCTAAAGTCGCTGAGTCAGTGGTTATCCCACGAGGGGTGCCTGGCCCGTATTGCAAGCTGGCCGCAGGCCTAGTGCAATGGGGGCCAGGCACCCCAAGTGGGATAACCACTGATGAGGGGACTTTTAAGTGACGCTCTGTATTTATTTCAGGGTATTTCAGTCTTAAATAGATACAAAATCCATGTTTGTTTACTTCCGCGATGTTTGTTCACTTCCGCGGCGTTTGTTTACTTCCGTCGGCCGCCATTTTAAATTCCTCGCAGGGCACGTGACCCTCGGTAGCGTAGCAACCCCATGGAGACCCCATGACGACCCCTAGCAGCGTGAAATACAGCCACAGCGTGAAATACGACATAGGGTTATTTCACGCTTCACTCGCATACGGTTCTCCCATAGGTTTAACCTTGATAGATCGTATTCACCATGAAATAAATATATATATACGAGTATATATAAGAGTCTGATGTCTGCCGAAATAGGATAGAATGGTAAAGTCATAACTGAGCACACAGACACAGTAAACCTTGCTGCTTACTTTGTTAGGTTCATTGATTTCTTCTCCTTTATACCCTAACATGCACATAGATTTATGTTGCATAAGAATCATAGTTATTCAAAACTGTGTGCAGGGCATGAATGCAATGCTAGTTATGTGTCTCAGGACTGGACCAATGTATTGATACTTACATATGAACCACATTGAGGGCTGTATGCTGCTCTAAACAGGGCTGCATTCAGGCATCGTGACGACAAAGGGCAGAACCCATTGACGCTTTTGCGGTCATTCAATGGATAACGAGCAGCCATTCAATTACTACAACAGGGTTTGGCAGCACGCTCATATGACGCTAACGGAGATAATATGGGTAACTCAAATTCACTTTGGGATACACACACCTGCATGACACCTCTGAGAATATCGGATTGGTTGGTTTTCCTCACTATTTAGGCTAGTATTGGGTTCAGCTTTGGCTATTAGAGAAATTAACCACTGCAGTGCATGCTTTTTGGAATGGAGGGTTTTCTCTAGCCATTCAAGGAGAGCATGATGCATCAAGGTTTCATCTTCCTCATGGGTGCATCATGCAGCACTCCTCCAGAACTTATCCCCCCCCCCCGCCCACTGCATTCATGCATCATGCCACCCCCTCTTTTCACTCCGGTCCCGAAGGGACCGGCAGGCGTATATCGCCGCTAAGGCTATGCCGATCCCAGGCAGCCGTCTGCGGCTCCTTTTATACTGGGGTTGCGGACCACATCCCGGAAATCCGGCATCAGTGTCAGCATAGCCCTTCAGGTTTCGGAAAATGTCACTATTTTCCAACTTTGACGGTTCATAAACCGGACTAAGGATTTAAAGTGAATACTTTGAAATCAGGCCTAAACAGGTGGAAGGCAAAAGAAAAAATATTATAAAAGAAAGAGAATATCAGCCAGCCGGGCCTAGCTGTTCAGGCCATGTTACTGGAAACCAACCTTTTTGGGGGCCTTAGTAGTGCGAGATCCGCCTTGAGGGCGGTCTATCAGTCAATCCCTAACTGAGCGGCTGAACTGCTCATGAGGTGCCTAAAATGTATCTGTTCCCTTTTTAGTATTGCTAATATTACCTTATATGTTGCATTGTTTGAACATTGGGATCTACTCGACCAAATTTGCAGAACATGACTTTCATGATTATGCCTCTTTAAATGGCAAATCAGCAGATTATGTCCATTGTAGTCGGAAACAATCAGAACAAACCCCTAACGAATAATAAACAATTTCTCTAATTTCTCTGTAAAGCGAGTTCCTTATGCTGCAAATCTGTCGGCTCTGCTGTGAGCCCAAATTTTATACACTCGCTTGAAAATATTGGTGGTGTGTTGAGGTTACTGCTGTGTCACGCGTGCCTTTTAGTAGCTGCACCATGTACCCTTGTGTTGAGTCAGGGCCTCTTACAGCTTTATAATTGATGTTTGTGTTTACTTTACCTCACAGGAGCAGCTCGCCGTTCACAGCTTCATACTGTAAACGTAGACATTTTCGAGTATAGATATTTTCGCGAATCGGCTATATAGTACAATTTCACGCGGATTTAAATTCTCTGATTTTGGAATGTAGTAGTTACATGACTCGATAAATATTCACACTGTACATATTTTCGCGGATTTGCATTTCTGCAAAAATAGCGAAAATATCTACAGTGTGAATTAAAAAAATGTTTACAGTAATTGATGTTTGTGTTTACTTTACCTCACAGGAGCAGCTCGCCGTTTACAGCTTTATACTTTAACGTAGATATTTTCGAGCATAGATATTTTCGCGAATCGGCTATATAGTACGCCGATTGAAATTCTCGGATTTTGGAATGCAGTAGCTACATAACTCGATGAATATTCGCACTGTACATATTTTCGCGGATTTGTATTTCTGCAAAAATAGGGAAAATATCTACAGTGCAAAAATAAAATATGTTTACAGTAATTGACGTTTGTGTTTACTTTACCTTACAGGAGCAGCTCCCCGTACCTGAGCAGCTCGTGGTATCAGGCCTAACCCTCACCGAGCAGCTCGTCTCTACCAGGTAGGTACTAACTGTGTAACCCTTTATGGACTGTTAACCCTCTCACTGCTAGAAGGCACCACTTGTTGCTTAACCCTTTAACCCTATTAGGACGGTATCATGCCTTAATATATCATGCCCTTGGTCATCATGATGCATGAATGCAGCCCTGGCAAGCAACTCACCAGGGCTGCATTCAAGCATCATGCTGATCCGACAGGGTTGAGACACTGTCATAGGGACTGCATGATACACCAATGCAGCACCGGCGAGTTACTCACCAATTAAGGAACCCGAAGTGTATCAACCCCGTTTAGATATCTGCATAATGCATTAGTGCAGCCCTGGCGAGAGTACTGTGTTAGCACAGAGCATTTGCTATCCGTGGCTTTTACTAAAGCCCTCCAGTTTATTATAGATGGAACTCCTTTCCAGTAAGGGTGTAACTACTGACTCAGCCACTACCGTGAGAGGAGACCTGGCAACATACATTGTAATATGATTATACGAGCCAACACTGAGAACATAACATGTAAAAGTATTATGTTATTCTATATGATATTACACAACAATACTCTATATTCCTATTACATTATGATATCATATCGTAATATATTCACATCATTTTATAATGTACATTGCATCGATTATGGCTTCAAAGGGTATCTATCTAGCAGTAAAAAAGGGTCCCTCATACCAATAAAAAGAGTCCCTCAGGAATATCATTTCCCAGCTGTTTTCCCCTTTGTCAGCAATAGGAGGGACACATGTGTCTTACTGCAGAGCATTGCAATGGTACACGATAGAATGGAAAATACTACGTCAGCATTAATCATAGGTAGGTATATACATGTGGGTGGAATGCTATACATTACTATAGGAAAATCTGTCAGAGATGGTCATCAAAGGTATGTCATTAGGGCCAGATACAGGTGTCCAAGGCTACTCGAAGGTCACCTCTTAACGGATGTCTCTGATATTGATGGTCTCCTGTGCTAACATCTACAAAAGGAAAGCATTTTCTTTATTTTCTACTCCTTCTGTCCAGCTGTCTCTGTACATGTTTGGCTGTATTCATCTGTCTATATATTATAGTTGCTCGTCTCTATTCTTATCTTTGTCTGAACAGTGCCTGGCTATGCTTATTTGACTCTAACCTTAGGCATGTGCTTTCTCACTCCTTGTCAGGCAGTCGCTGTCTCTTTGTATATCTGTGTGTATGTGTCTCCCTTTTTTCTCACATGCATATAATATAAATCTTGCACTGTAGTGTAGCTGCACAGTTAGTTATACTGTAGATTATACTGTAAATCTACAGTATAACTCACTGTGCAGCTACCCTTACTTCTGACAGTGCAGTCACTGCCTGTCTCTCAGTAAACAAAAAACGGTATACAGAATTTTATAACATTATATAACGTTTCTCTAAGGCTCCTTACTATGGCATAACGTTATATAAAGTTTTAAAACGTTATTCTGACGTAAAATAACGTGTTTTTTTGTTAGCTGGGCTATCTGCCCCCCTCTATACATACATACTTACCACACACACACACACACACACATACACACCCTCCCTGTCCAGCGCTACACCTATAGATCTGTTTATTACATTTCTCTCATGTTTCTGTCCCTATATATATAGAGGTTCCTGTTACCTTGCAGACAATGACAGCCTGTCAGGACTTCTTGAACAGCCTATGACATCTGCTGTCAGGTAGGCATGGTATTTCCTCCTGGCGGACATTATGCAGACAAGGCATGTGAGGCTTTCTTCACATCTGACATCTCCCCTTCACCAATATTGCATGCACATGTCTTGGATATTAAAGCACAGGTACAAGCCTTTATAGAAGGGATGAGCAACAATTGTCGTAAGAATACACCATTGTCGCACCAGCGAGACATTTTCTTGAGCTGAATTGGTGCATCGTAAATCGACCCTTTGGGAGGGTATCAACCCCAAAGGGTAGGTATGATACATAAATGCAGTGATGCATCCATGCATATTGTAGACTAAGGTGCTTGCTGCATTAAGCACTATACTGACCTCACAGAGTTAAAACCAATATCTTCAGCTGTTTTTGGAAACAACGAAAAAAGGTTCCCCGGCAACTTATATTGCGTCCGTCTGTCCATCCTTCTGCGTATTACATACAAGATGGACAGCACGATGAAACTGACGGATTATCTTCCACTTTCAAAGTTAACTATGTGATGAATTGATTGGATGGGGGACCGCTGTGGATACAGAAAACGTCCGTCCATCACCTCAAACTGGACGGATGCATTAAATTGTGAGGTCGGATTGTGGACAGACGGAAGAACAGGTCTACATTCAGTCATACATGGAGTCACCCCTTTAACGTCCACTTTTCAATTTTACCGAGCTCTGAAGTTAAGACAGGCAAATCAAAGTTGGTTTGGTATTTCTAGTTTTACATTTGAGCCAAGATGCATCATCTTTCCTGGAAAGGTGGAGTACCAGTTGATGTCAACCTTGCAAGAAAATACGCAGATTTGAGTATTTTAGTTTTCCCTCTAATGTCAATTAGTAGTTTTTGGTTATTTTTCAACATTAGTCATCAGTGATCGAGGTGGCTTATGACCTGCAAGTGTCAATAGGTAAAGAAAATGACATTTGACAAGAGACTTTTATGAATAATTAGAATCCAATTTCAGAATTACATTCAGGCCCCTGGAAAACCTTATATTTATCTATCTGAAGCTCATCAGAAGCAAATAACCTGAACAAGCAGTGACTAGTTAAACCACTGATTGTTTTGTTGAAACACCGATACCTTTCAATTTAAAAACTTAAGCCGTGTAATTAGAAAATTGAATAAGGCCACCAAAACCTCTCATAAAAGCGGCAAAATTTAACAGTTTCCTAATGAGGTGAAAACCATTTAAGGACAGCATTTAGCATAGTGATTTAACGTGCCATGGCATTTGTCGTCGTAAGAAAAGAATGGATCTACTCAACAGTGCTTCATTCACGTATCATACAGAGGTTTCAGGAATGTATCATCCCAACAGGGTGGACATGATGCATGCATACAGCCATTGCGAGTTGATTCGCATCATGACAACAATCACGCATACCGCATTAAAGCACTATGTAGTACTTAAATGGTTAATGTAATACGTTTTAGTACTTCTGGTGTCTCGTTTTTCCACCTTTGAAATTCGAGAAACATGAGAATGCCATGTTGCTTAAAGAAGATCCTCACAGCTGTGAATGCTTTGCCGCAGGTAAAACTATGAATCAGACAATAGAATTAGGTGGAAAACACCCAGGGGAGTGAAATGAACTCATCTCATAATGTCATTAGGGACTATCAAGGAAACAAAAAACGTTATGCAACGTTATATAACGTTTCTCTATGGCTCCTTATTGTGCCAAAACGTTAATTTATGTCAAAAACGTGATTTTGACGTAAAATAACATGTTCTTGTTAGCTGGGTGTTCATTATCGAACAACAGCAGGGCTGGGGAATTTGGAAGGCTTGGGCAAATCCGACGAGAATAGGACTGGTTAAACTCACTAAGAATAAATATGTATATGGTTACTGTAGCAATGCAGGTATCTGAGACACCTATCTCACAAAATGTTGAGGTTTGCAACGTTTTTGTCATGGCACATTTTATAACAATAATACTTTGCTCTTGATTTACTGTTATAATTATTTGATGTGATGTTGTGTAACAAAACTTTGCTGGGGTGCCTTTTCCAATTTAAACCCATGCATATATACACGTGTATATTGCCTTGTTTCCTTCGACATCCCAGTTAAACTATGGTTTTTATTGTGGCAAAACGTTATATAATGTAAAAAAAAGTTATTTTGATGTAAAAAAAAACAGGCATTTTTGTTAGCTGGGATATGACAAAAGCAAATAACCCTACATGTATGTAAACCTGAGCAAAGCTGTGAAAGCTATGAAAGCTGTAAAACACAATCCATACAAGAAAATAAATCTTCTTTTTTTTTACATTGCACGACTCGATAGCTGAGCTGCTCACAATTACTCGTCCACTCATTGATCTGCTCAGCCTGTAGCTCAGTCCACACAGCCTAATAAGGACAACAGGTGTGGCCACACTGCTATGTAAACCGTACAGAGCAGGGAACAAGGCATCAGCAAACAAATTATGGAATAATCAGGCGCTGCCCAACAACTGCGGCATTGTGCCCACATGGAGTTATGGGGAAGCACTCAACTAGACTAGCCAGAGTCTCTGAAGCCACGGTTTAAATTTTTGTGGGTGTTTTTTTCTATACAGTGTTGCAATGCACTTGAATGCAGGCAGCCCGGTGACCCAGCTAACGAAAATTCGTTATTTTACTATTTCAAAATAACGTCTCTAATGTCTAAGGAGCCATAGAGAAACATTATATAACATTGTAAAACATTAACCAGGGAGTATCTCACCAGGGCTGTATGGGTCAAGTATTCGCTAGCATAACTTTGACAAAAGGTCATTCTATCCTCCAAGGGTTAAGGGCTGCTGTCCGTGTGTGTACCACCTTAAAGGTTTGCCCACTAGTCTTTTTGATTAAAAGGCTTAACGCTTGAACTCAACTACTCTGTGTCCTTATTACCGAGTTCTGGGCAGACGTGCAGTCAGTGGATGTATATCAACATACACAATCATCAATACCAGCCTAGTGTATGGCGAGCAATGCAACAGGGCAATATCCCAGTAAACAGAAAACGTTACACAATGTTATATAAACGTTTCTTTATGGCTCCTTGTCGTGGCAAAACGTTATATAACGTTAAAAACGTTGTTTGGACGTAAACTAAGGTATTTTTGTTGCTGTGACGCATTGCGCAAGTCTATTCGCTAGCAGGACAGGTGGATTCAGAGTTAGGGTCAGCTGTGTGGACTTAGTGTTAAAACATGGCAGTATTGGGGAGAGAGGATCCCATTGTTAAGGAAGCTAATCTGTACAAAACTGTACCTTAAATATGCCATTTCCTCCCATAGACTATAACCGAGCTCTTACAAGGTTACCATAACGATACAATACCTGAACAATGAACTCAGGCTGTTCAGACGAAACCAAGATTGTATGAATAGGTCGATTACCATACAAACCGACCTCCCTATACTTTTGTTGCCATCTGTGACCAACATTTTTCATTGTGTTGAATTACAACTTGGCTTTTCAAATCCTGCTTTCATATAAGTATTCGACGTAATAAGCACCCCTACCCATTTGGGGCATTTTTGTAGACTAGAAGAAAGCCCTAATTTTTACGATTTTGCAGACAATTAAACTCTTACATACCAGAAAACATAAAAACATTTTTAGGTGCCTCGGGCGCTTTTTATGTTGAATACAGTAATCACCATCTACACAGTACCGTATAAGGGAGTGGTCATTTATTAACAGCATGGCGGTTTGGTGGACTGGGGGGGCCAAAAAGATTAGGACCCCTCTTGAGGGAGGGACCAAAAAAACCATTTTTAGTCAAAAAGCCCGAGCGTTACCATAGCTCAAAGGGGTCGGCCACGCTCAATTTCAACCTGCCTGAGGGGGGGACCCAAAAAATTTCAACCCCTCCGGTGGAGGGGGACCAAAAAATGTTTGACTAGCTCACACGAAAATCCACCGATCCCCCCTTGTTGTTAAAAATGACCACTCCCTAAGAAAGAACTTCATTGCACATCATCTCTAAGCACAATTTTGAGCAGCTTTACTTCCATAGAGCTATGGGGAGTGGTCTCATTAGTGAGTTTGTGTATGTTGTGCATGATGTGTGTCTTTCATGACATCGACACAGGTGTGTTTGGTCAGGATATTTATCTGAGGTTTCGCCACAACCACTGCGCAAACAGAATACTAGATAGAATACTAATTGGTTTAAACATTGACTCCTAGTGAATCGATTTGATAGCGCCATGGATACTTTCAGATAGACTTCCCCAAGAATGGATTTGCATACCTGGCTGCTATGAAAGGGTATATTTAAAGTAATGCTATTGTAATACACACTATGTGCATTCATGGTTATGTAGGGTACTAGGGCCTAGAATTCACAATGACAACCCCTCCCCTTTGTGCTTGTCATCCCTGCATGGTTTTCACTAATTATGTTGGCCAACATCTTATCAGTTCTCATTACATATAATTATGTAAATGGGCCACTCTAGACTCTGCACACCCCCCTCCCTATGCAATGGTGCACGATGCGACGTCCACGCTCTGGTCAGTGACCAAATGACCTAACTTAGACTGGTGCCCTAGTTACATAGCGTTAGGGCGTGACCTAGTTGGTCGCGTGGATAGGACATCATAGCTCCGTATTTTGCACTTTTATCAAAGTTCCAAATTAATGATACATCTTTAGGTAGTTATGCTTGAGATGAGTATTAAATGAGAATTGAATCGATGCGTAAGGTTAGTTCGGAGGAAATCTAAAAAATAAACGAAAAAAACACGCCAGATTTTCCAAGAGTCCAATGTACATGGCTGCCTCCATAGAGAATCTGGTCATGTGTTTCCTGGGAGAAGATATAATAGTATATGGAATCATCTTGCACCAACAGGGTTAGAACAAAGACACGTCACCCTGGCATAATCATAATATAGACGGGCAACAGAGACGGTGGTAATTTCCGGGGCCGAAAATCGTGTTAGCTTCCATGGTAATTTCCCTAGGGACATGCACAGTGGTCCCGGCTGTCGTCAACTGGCACTCGAGTACCTGAATCTACCTGTGATTATCATGGCATACCTGCGACTGGTCGTTAGGGGGACAACATACCATGTAAGGCGGCTGCTCGGTGAGTTGCTCGGTGCAGGGGTGAGCGACTCAGAGCTCTCGGAAATGAAGGTAACGGGACGGGTCTGACTGAGAGCGATAGAAAATTGACACCCATAGTGGTAAAACAGGGTTATTACCCTAGCAACTAGAATGGGAGCAACTATGGGGATTATCTATATGATCAGTAGAGAAATGCCCAGGGTAAGGGAGCAGCTCGCTTGGTGCATGGTATGGTGATCTGGTCAGTAAAAGGAGGGACTCAGTTAAAAGGATGATGAGGGGTTGGACCTTGACTAAACGGGGGTATTTAACCAGTAGGAAATTGACCGTTGTTGCAGCAACGTAGGGATGTTTACTTCATAAGTACAATGGGAAAGCCAGTGGGTCCTGTAATAGTCGGAACTAATTGTTGTCCATTTTACGGTACGTGTCATTACATGATGACCTTCCCAGTAAACGTTGCTTAGTGGGACCTATAATATGGGTATTTACTCGGGCAAGCTGATATGCCTATATCTGTGTTATGGTAGTTTTTGTCCAGGGCTATTTTGTTCCCTTGTCATATGCACAAAGTGGATAAAGGTGAGTTACTCACATGTGTGTATAATGATGGAAAAGTGATAGAGCTCATTGAGCACCATACTTGGGTCATATTGGGGATTGGTGAGAGAGTTGGGAACTACCGTTGTGCTAAGGACTATACAGACTGACAGTCAATGGAGGTCTATATTGGAAGGGAGTGTGAAGGCTAGTTGCTATATACAGTAAACAATGATCCAGTGGGTGAACTTTACTTGCTTCTGCGCATGGCACCACTCATAGGGCGGCCAAGTCTCGTCACATGATCACCAACTTCTGGGCTCCCCCTATTATCACCAGCAGGCTTGAAGGATGCGCGAAATTTTTCATCTCCATATATCTCCACAAATATGGAGAGCTGAGCTATAAAATCTCAGATCTTGGACCTCTTTAGACTAACTTAGATGCAGATATTTTTAGTTAAAACCAGCGGAAAAATTACAACAGCAGTTTATCGCGAGACTTAGGTCCCCTATTCCCCTGTTTTTTTTTCACCTGACGCTACAAGCAAGGCAAATACTCTGCTATTTCCAATTTTACCTTCGCTTCATTTAAAATTACTTTGCCAACGGTCAATGACCCCTGAATACAATATACCTGATGAAGAGAAGCTTAGCCTCCACCCACTCACCTGGTAGAGTGGTAATTTCCTGGATATAAATCGAGGTAGTTTCCTTGGTAATTTCCCTGGGGTAATCATGGCATACTTGAGACTGGTCATCATGGGATCAACAAACTTTAAAGTGTCTTTAAACCAAACTTGAACTTTGACTTCTCTAGTTTACTGCAACTATACTAATAGCATGTGACTCAGTTTCCAATTTTAACGTTTGAATTTTAATTAAGTGGCTGCCTTACTGCCATAGATTGCAGACTAATTAGTCAGCTTTGTCTCAGTAATATAATCATAATTAAATACCTCTTGTGATAACCTTCCTAACATGGCAGAATTAGTCCAGTCTCATAAATAATGGCATTTAAAAGGTTCATAATGTATAGGTTCCACCTTGAAACTGTGTTGCATCTCACTTGACTTCTCATCATGGGACAAGGAGTGTTCCTGTAGGTGCATAGAATTATAATATAATAAAGCACATTGAAGTTCTACTGATGTAAAATATATCAAAATGAGATCAAGGGTCAGATGATTGGCTGCATATTACTCGGACAGTATAATAATAGTCAACTTTAAAATATCTCAAATCCTACAAGCTCGTTATTAGTATTTCTAAAACTATTCTGATAATATGCATCATCTTATGTGTGAATGCAAAGATTTGTTAACTAAATGATTAAGGAAGCAGAGGCTTCCAAATTATGTGATCCGGGGCGCGATATCAGTTGTATGGTATAGGCCTGCAATGCTGTCTTCATCGTGGGACATGGTCAAGTCATGGTCAGCCCAAGCTGAACACACACAGCTAATGAGTCCCTCAGAGCCCCTCACAGAGTCCCTCACAGACGGGAGCCTTACATCGCTCTCCGACCCCAACCCCTCACTCTCCTGCCACAGCCCTGCTAAATATAGACCGCTTCATCAGGTGTTCACTCTCCTACCAGAGTCTATACATAGCCTCTGTTTTAGTCTTAATTAGTGTGGTTGTATAGCTGGAGGCCTCTGGGAATAGCTACGGTATACAGAGTTAGGTTTAGCCAAATCCTAGACATATACTACTGTGCTAATTGATTTAGGACTTGGCAAATCTAGTTTGTCTTAACCTGAAGAAGAATAGTTTCTAATTGGCAAATAAGTGGGGACTTCTCTTTTCGGATAGGGATGTCTTAGGTGGCATTGCTTAGTTGGCCAAGCTAACTTGAAGGTACCAACAGTGTTTATCATTTATATGAGTTACAGTTGGACGTGGAAACTTTATGTGGAACTATTTATGAAAAATTGGATTTAGTCCTTGTCATTGACAATTGCATCCTCCTCTAGAAAGGAGTATCTCTAACAAACAAGATTCATACAGTACACACATAATGCCTATTCCACTTGTTGAAGATGCCATTCCCCTCCTCCTACATGACAGTGTATGTGTATACACTCTACCATTGGATCTTCCAGCTGACAGCCCGGGATGATGCTCCCTATGCCCCCTAAGGGGCTCCAGACAGGGAGGTACACGCTTGGATTCTCATCAATAGAAAGTTGGCACAACGGCCTTCAGAGAGTGTGTCCCTGACAATACCTTGAAATAGAGCCTCCATGACGCCTTGGGGAGCTGGAGTATTGGACTATGATAGGGAGCCTTAGAATGAGTGTGTGGAGGGGCAGAGGGGAGGGTATAGAGGGAGATGAAAGGGAGGGGAAGGGAGTTGCATAGAAGAGGGATGGATAAAGTTAATTCAAGTATATAGTCCATAATGACAGTTAAAGGACCCTCCTCAGTGGATGGATGTGTAATTTGTAACCCCCTGGAGACTGGCCTATAGGTGTAATTTCATTCAAAAGTGGTCATGAATTAATCTAGACCAATCGGAGACAACAACGGGGAGTGAGTGGGGGTTGGTAATGCAAAATGGCAGCAGAAGCTGTTGACCACTTAGACACTGGCTGAATCACACAATCAGTTTTTTTTCATTCCTCATCCTCTCTCTATTGTTTTTATTTTCTATAATTCTCTGGATCAAAATTCCTTATGTGTTTTGTCCTGGTGGAATCATGTTCTACATCAGGCAGTTGAATTTCGAAAAGTCTGATAGGGACTGAAATAAGGAATTCATGGACATCCATGCCCCAAAACTCAGCCAATGTGGCTTCTGTTATTTACTTAATCACACCAAGATGTTTGTCTGTTCAGACCCTTAACACTTAAAACAATGTGTGCCAAAACACAACTACCAGATCTCCATAAAGGCAAAGAGTGGGAAATTAAAACCAGTTCCTTTAGGGAGAAAACATTTTTTTTTTTTGAAGTATATTTATTGGATCTAATTAACCCGTGAGGGTCAAAAACTAGCTTGGGCGCATTGCCCTTCTGCCGCCAGCACCCCTGACTATTACATGTATATTAGCGGTCTTGTTTTGATATGCTATGACTCCAATCATCGTTCAAAATGTTATAAAAGCGGTACAAGTGTATATCTTATAAAAACTTTCTGTTGCTTAACAGTAAGAAACAGACGTAATGATGAGATGAGATGAGATGGGTTTTGACAGATGTATGTTAAATAAAATGATTTTAAATAGCATTTATAAAACAATTAGGGTAGTCCTTTTCAATAGCTAATTTGAATTTCCAAAGCGTCTCTATCTTAGTGTATAGCGGTCTGAGGTTGTTCCACCTGGTGATAGCTCTATACATGCAACTCCTTATTACAATTGGTCTTAAGGACCTTAGCACTCGTAGCCTTTTTCCTTGGTGGAACCTGGTGGCAATGGCTCTTACATCTAAATATTTCTCACATTGGGCTAACGTATATGCATAAAACAACAAATGCTTATCCCTTCTATGAATAAGCCAATCACAGTTACTTTTTTCATGTATTTGTACAGTATTCATCACCGGATTTTTCTCAAGTTTAACATTATATACCGTGCGCAAACCCTTATTTTGTAACCCTTGAATTTCTTCTGATTCCCCTTTATTTTCCCTATCCCAAACAAAATCAGCGTAGTCAAGAGAGGGGAGTACCATAGAGGTATATATAGTTAAAGCTGTGTCACAATCTGTGTGATATCTAATTTTCCCTAACTGTCTTAATTTATGTCGAGTGTTGGCCAGTACATTCTTCCTATGCTCTAGGAACTTTAAGCTTGAATCTATGGTCACACCAAGATACGGGAATGATTCAACTCTTTCTAAAACAACATTATTTAGTGTTAAAACAGGATTCAAATTTCTAAAATTATTATAGTACATCCACTTTGTCTTATTTTCATTAACAGTGAGGCTATTTTTCTTGCACCATACAGCTAATGCATTAAGGCTTGATTGCATCTTCTCAGGAGAATGCACAGATATGACTGCATCGTCTGCATATAAAGTTATGTCAAAATTATCAATATCAGGCAATGAATTTATATATATTGAAAATAATATTGGGCCACAGACGGACCCCTGTGGTACACCATATGAGACAGATTTAAAAGATGAAACACTATCATTGGCTATCGTGCGCTGCGATCGTCCAGATAAGTAGCTATTGAACCAACGGCATGTGTTTTCACTGAGACCGAAACCTGCAAGTTTTTTTATAAGTATTGGGTGGGATACTGTATCAAAAGCCTTTTTATAATCTAGATAGAGGGATAGGGTTGATTTATTATTAATTATATTCTCTATTATGTTATTAAGGTGTGCTGTTATAGCAGTTATAGTAGAGTGGCCAGCTCTGTATCCATGTTGAAATTTCGTAAGAAGTCCATAAGTTTCCATATATTGTTGTAATCTGGAGCAAATTATTTTTTCATACAGTTTACCAGGGAGGGGGAGGAGACTAATTGGTCTCAAATCACTTACATTTAATGAATTAGCTTTCTTGGGGATGGGTACAATCGTTGCAGATTTCCAGTCTCCAGGGAAGTGACACTCGCTTAGGCATTTATTGTACAAACACATAATAATATCTGGTATACACAGAAAAGCGTCCTTTAAGACATATGTCTTAATGTCCTTAATACTTGATGGTTTGTTTATCTTAATAAATTTAATTAGCTTAATCGTCTCTAGATAGCTCATTGGAGCCAATAGGTCCGTCTTGTGTACAGGCACAGTAGCTGGATGTCTGTAGTTTTCATTAACATCAATAGGTGGCAGCACCGCGGCTAGCTTCTCGCCAACCTCAGCGAAAAACTTATTAATATAGTCACAACATTCATTTGCAGGGATTACCTGATTAGTAAGGCTATTTTTTAGTTTCAAGAAGGTTGACTTAGTCTTAACTGGTAATAATTTTCTTATCCCCTCCCAGAATTTGGCTGGATCATTTTTCCTATTTAATAAAAGGGTGTCAATTTTTTCTTTTCTACTATAAAAAATAAGGGATTCTACCCTATTTCTATAGAAATCAGCAATGCGTCGATCATCCTCACTATTAGTACGCCTCGCATCCCTATATAGTGAGTCTCTATGCTGCATTTCTTGAATAATATCAGGCGTTAACCACTCAGGTGTGTATACCGGTAATACCAGAGTCCTTATGGGACATATAGAGTCTAAACAAGCACGTATTACATTAATGACCTTACTCCATAACATGTCAGGATTTTCAGTTAGTAATATATCGTCCCACTTCACATCAAGCAGCATGTTTTTAAAAGTTAACATATCATAGTGTTTATAAGACCTAGCCTTAACAACCTTTTTCTTAATCTTAGTGCGTTCACACTTGATTAATATAAAGACAGGGGTATGATCAGCAATGTGATAGTCTATTGTACCGAATTCACACACATTATGTATACGCTCGTTAATATAAATGTGATCTAACAAGGTTCCTGAGGCTGGTCTGGTGATTTCATTAATTAACTGGCACATATCATTATCAGTACAAAATTTTTCGACTTCAGAGTCTTCTATGTCCTTACGGGACAACAAATCTACGTTAAAGTCACCTAAACATATTATTTTTCTATTCTTAGTTACAGTTGATATTAGCTCAGTTAACTTTTTATATAGTGCCTGGAGGCTTATCTTATCTTTTTTAGGCGGCCTGTAACATACATAAATTTTATATTTGATTTTTCCTATTTCTAAATCTACACATAAGATCTCAAACTCTGAGGTTATACAACATGAGGCAGCATCCAACATTGCTGTGTATGTGTCTCTCAAATAGAGCATTAAACCACCAGCAGTTTTATCAATGAGAGGGTACCTGTCAAGGCGAAAGAATTGGTATCCCGGTAGAGACATCATAGTATCAGATATTGTAGGATTTAACCAAGACTCTACAACAGCCGTTATGTCAGTGTGTGAAATGAACCTCTTAATATTAACCCTTTTGGGATATGCTGATCGGGCATTAATACTTGTAAACAAGAGACCTTTGGCCGTACATATGTTATTTAGGAATACCATTGAACAGTAGTCGACAAGGTCCATGGTACATGTTGGTGAGGTGAGATGATGGTGATATATGCTGGTGATCGTATCTTGTTCTACTCGGTGACATGGCTATGGCAGGCAAAGAGAAGCAATGCGCCCCGGCATTATGTTATAAACAGACTTAATACATTCAGATAATACAGACTAATAGGTACATATAATGCTCTTTCATACCTGAGATGTGCATAAATGCATGTTGAAACAGCGTACATTATATATATATTATATTGACTTTATATTAGAAGCAAAAAGTTCCTTGGAGAATATACTGCCTTGGATCTAAATACATACATGTACACAGCGCTATGTTTGGCTCTCAGCTGTTTGATTACATAACTGTCGCGTCACTGGGTCAAAGCAATTTCTGGGGGGCTACCCACCGTATTGTTATGCCGCTACTTGTTGATTACCATTTCACAGATCGGTGCTCTTTCAGGTAGGATATTGACCCTTTTCCCTGCCTATACAGTTTTATCTCTCTATACTACCATTAATGCATTTATAAGAGAGAAAAAATATACTGAGCTCAAGCGCGTAGTATAACACATATGTATAGTCATTTTGATGGTGTCTTCTTCCCGGATAAGAACCCTTTTATCCTGTCCTGGAGCTGGTGGCTACTGTCTTTGCTCTTTTTGTGTGGATCGTTCTTGCCTGCCTTTTTTACATGTGATCCGCTAGCTTCCACCCTGGAGGATGATCTGATGCTGCTACTCTGCGTCAGGCTTGTGCTCTCTATCTGGGTCCTTGGTGGTGTAACTACATGTGGGGAGAGTGGGGCCAGCTTGAAGGGTATTCCTCCTCCAGTTCTATAGCCCGCAGCGGCTTGTGTATAAGCCGATGTTGCTGATTTTGCAATCATTTCAATCAGGTCCTGATCGAGTCTTGCGTCTTGTGGTGGTAAGGTGCCCTGGGGAGGGGGTGGCGCCTGCTTCTTGGCGGTTGTCGTCGTGCCATCAGGAGTTGGTACCTGCACTCGCGTTGTTGGCGTTGCTATGGTGACCTCAGCTTCTTCAGTAGCAGGGGCGGCGGGCTGGTCTTGTACCTGTGGGATGTCTCTAGGCACATCTACCTGCACTGGTGGTTGGTCTACTACTGGGGGGGTGGGGGGGATGGATTTTTTTGCCGCTGGATTCACTATACCAAAGAGATTTTGTCGCACCTCCATCAAAATATACCCCCCCCTATTCTTTCCTCGCCATGTGCCTTTTTCTAGAGCCTTGCTCTGGATACCAGCACCTATGCCCCAGTGTCGAGATCCTGTTGTCTCCAAGAGCATTCTGGACTGAGTTGCTCTCAGTATCTCTCGCAGCTCCTCATTCTGTACATACTTAGCAATGTTCAACTCTTTTAGATAGTTCTCATCATGGTTGCGCCACTCAGGGAAGTCGATGGTCTTGGCAATCTTCATTGCTCTCATAGCGGTGTATGAATCCATGATCTGTTCTGCCTTGTCTTTTTTTCTAGCTAGGAGTGCCTTTTTATGTGAGAGCCCCTGTTCGACTGAGCTATACGTATAGCCCTCAAATTCCACCCTGCAGGGGAAAAAATTACTGAGCGGTGCCAGGTTGGAGCTGTAGGCCACATAGTGATCAGTGACCATGGTACGAGCATTCGCCAGTTGGAGTTGCTCAGGTAGGTCCTTCAGATTGCTATGTGGGTAATATCGTCCCTTGAACAGTATGCCACGCCCTCTCTGTTTAGCCTCTAGGCCAGCCTCCGCTGCCAGCTTGACCACTGTCGATACCTCCGCTTTTTGGCGCCTGATCACCTGGTTAGAGTCCTCACTCAGGTATACGTTGGCATGCTCTGTTCCATGTAGAATTTTCTTGTTTGACATGATTCTGTCCCTAGTGGAGGCTTTTAAGAATACTACCATAATAGTGCGCCTTGGTGAGGATGGGGGGCCCTGCCTATACGCGTAGTCAATCTCATACATGTCTAACTCCTTTTCTATCTTTTTGAGCAGTTTGTATGATACCTCCTCTGTGTTTTCACCCTGGGTAAAGGGTAATCCCTCAATGATCAGATTCTTACGTCTGGATTGTTGGTCCTGGATTGCAAGTGTCACACCGAGCTCTTCTATGTCCATGGTGTTTACACGCACCTGCCTCTCAGTGAGGGACAGCCGGGCACGCAGCGCCTTCACCTCAGTCTCCAACTCGCCCTTCTCTTTTTTGATATCAGATATAGCATCATGTGCAAATCCTATTGACTCCGCTGTGGCATCATGTTCTTTCAGTAGATAGCTAATAGCCTGTCCGACTTTTGCTCCACTCACCTCACCTGTGTTTGAGCGCAGAACTTTAGGTGCTTTGGACAGGTCAGTTAGTAGCACTACCAGCGAGTCACGGTCCATAGCCTCCGCCATGTTGTTGCTGTGCAGGATCCTTACCGGTGGTCAATATACCAATGTCGTTCCAAACTATTATTATTTAGAACTGGTTGTTTGCCTTTTACTCCATATGTGATCACAAGAGGTTCATGCAGTCGTCTGCTGAAGCTGAAAATCCTCCTATGCTTTTAACACCGTCGAGAAGTAAAAATACCGGGGGCGCCGCGCACACACGTTTACTCCTGTTTGGACGCCATAGTCAGCCATTGACAGAAACCAGTAAGGAAAGAGTTGAAAGGACTTGATGAAGGAGGAGCAGAAACTCAGCCTTTTAGGTTCTTTCCTGCCTTTCCAACAGAATTCTGCCTCATTGTCCTGTTAATGGTTTGTAAGTGTAGGCAGCCATCTTTGCCACCATTGGACATTGCCGGGCCCCAATTATCAGTACTTGACTCAAGGACTGGTACTTAGAACAAGCAAAGACACTGTATTTATCTCAGAAGCATGTTATTGCAGGATTCTGAGGGTACTGTGAGTTATCATTTTTGCTTCAGATCCCTATAACATCCTCCATTACCACAAGCTCTTTATCAGATGTTCTAAAACTATTCTGATAATATGCATCATCTTCTGTGGGAATGCAAAAATTTGCTAAACTAAACGATTAAGGAAGCAGAGGCTTCCAAATTATGTGATGCGGGGCTCAATGCCAGTTGTATGGTATAGGCCTGTGATGCTGTTTTCATCCAGGGACATGGTCAAGTCATGGTCAGCCCAAGCTGAACACACACAGCTAATGAGTCCCTCAGAGCCCCTCACAGAGTCCCTCACAGACGGGAGCCTTACATCGCTCCCCGACCCCAACCCCTCACTCTCCTGCCACAGCCCTGCTAAATATAGACCGCTTCATCAGGTGTTCACTCTCCTACCAGAGTCTATACATAGCCTCTGTTTTAGTCTTAATTAGTGTGGTTGTGTAGCTGGAGGCTTCTGGGAATAGCTACGGTATACAGAGTTAGGTTTAGCCAAATCCTAGACATATACTACTGTGCTAATTGATTTAGGACTTGGCAAATCTAGTTTGTCTTAACCTGAAGAAGAATAGTTTCTAATTGGCAAATTAGTGGGGACTTCTCTTTTTGGATAGGGATGTCTTAGGTGGCATTGCTTAGTTGGCCAAGCTAACTTGAAGGTACCAACAGTGTTTATCATTTATATGAGTTACAGTTGGACGTGGAAACTTTATGTGGAACTATTTATGAAAAATTGGATTTAGTCCTTGTCATTGACAATTGCATCCTCCTCTAGAAAGGAGTATCTCTAACAAACAAGATTCATACAGTACACACATAATGCCTATTCCACTTGTTGAAGGTGCCATTCCCCTCCTCCTACATGACAGTGTATGTGTATACACTCTACCATTGGATCTTCCAGCTGACAGCCCGGAATGATGCTCCCTATGCCCCCTAAGGGGCTCCAGACAGGGAGGTACACGCTTGGATTCTCATCAATAGAAAGTTGGCACAACGGCCTTCAGAGAGTGTGTCCCTGACAATACCTTGAAATAGAGCCTCCATGACGCCTTGGGGAGCTGGAGTATTGGACTATGATAGGGAGCCTTAGAATGAGTGTGTGGAGGGGCAGAGGGGAGGGTATAGAGGGAGATGAAAGGGAGGGGAAGGGAGTTGCATAGAAGAGGGATGGATAAAGTTAATTCAAGTATATAGTCCATAATGACAGTTAAAGGACCCTCCTCAGTGTATGGATGTGTAATTTGTAACCCCCTGGAGACTGGCCTATAGGTGTAATTTCATTCAAAAGTGGTCATGAATTAATCTAGACCAATCGGAGACAACAACGGGGAGTGAGTGGGGGTTGGTAATGCAAAATGGCAGCAGAAGCTGTTGACCACTTAGACACTGGCTGAATCACACAATCAGTTTTTTTTCATTCCTCATCCTCTCTCTATTATTTTTATTTTCTATAATTCTCTGGATCAAAATTCCTTATGTGTTTTGTCCTGGTGGAATCATGTTCTACATCAGGCAGTTGAATTTCGAAAAGTCTGATAGGGACTGAAATAAGGAATTCATGGACACCCATGCCCCAAAACTCAGCCAATGTGGCTTCTGTTATTTACTTAATCACACCAAGATGTTTGTCTGTTCAGACCCTTAACACTTAAAACAATGTGTGCCAAAACACAACTACCAGATCTCCATAAAAGCAAAGAGTGGGAAATTAAAACCAGTTCCTTTAGGGAGAAAACATTGACAGAAACCAGTAAGGAAAGAGTTGAAAGGACTTGATGAAGGAGGAGCAGAAACTCAGCCTTTAGGTTCTTTCCTGCCTTTCCAACAGAATTCTGCCTCATTGTCCTGTTAATGGTTTGTAAGTGTAGGCAGCCATTTTTGCCACCATTGGACATTGCCGGGCCCCAATTATCAGTACTTGACTCAAGGACTGGTACTTAGAACAAGCAAAGACACTGTATTTATCTCAGAAGCATGTTATTGCAGGATTCTGAGGGTACTGTGAGTTATCATTTTTTCTTCAGATCCCTATAACATCCTCCATTACCACAAGCTCTTTATCAGATGTTCTAAAACTATTCTGATAATATGCATCATCTTCTGTGTGAATGCAAAAATTTGCTAAACTAAACGATTAAGGAAGCAGAGGCTTCCAAATTATGTGATGCGGGGCTCAATGCCAGTTGTATGGTATAGGCCTGTGATGCTGTTTTCATCCAGGGACATGGTCAAGTCATGGTCAGCCCAAGCTGAACACACACAGCTAATGAGTCCCTCAGAGCCCCTCACAGAGTCCCTCACAGACGGGAGCCTTACATCGCTCCCCGACCCCAACCCCTTACTCTCCTGCCACAGCCATGCTAAATATAGACCGCTTCATCAGGTGTTCACTCTCCTACCAGAATCTATACATAGCCTCTGTTTAAGTCTTAATTAGTGTGGTTGTGTAGCTGGAGGCTTCTGGGAATAGCTATGGTATATAGAGTTAGGTTCAGCCAAATCCTAGACACATACTACTGTGCGAATTGATTTAGGACTAGGCATATCTAGTTTGTCTTTACCTGAAAAAAGAAAAGTTTCTAACTGGCAAATTAGTGGGGCCTTCTCATTTGGGACAGGGATGTCTGAGGTGACATGACTCAGTTGGCCAAGCAAACTGGAAGGTACCAACAGTGTTTATTATATTTTATATGAGTTACAGTTAGACATGGAAACTTTATGTGGAACTATTCATGAAAAATTGGATTTAGCCCTTGCCATTGACAATTGCATTCTCCTCTAGAAAGGAGTATCTCTAACAAACAAGATTCATACAGAACACACATAATTCCTGTTCCACTTGTTGAAGATGCCATTCCCCTCTTTCTACATGACAGTGTGTGTGTATATGCCTACACTCTACCATTGGATCTTCCAGCTGACAGCCCGGGATAATGCTCCCTATGCCCCCTAAGGGGCTCCAGACAGGGAGGTACACGCTTGGATTCTCATCAATAGGACGTTGGCACAACGGCCCTCAGAGAGTGTGTCCCTGACAATACCTTGAAATAGAGCCTCCATGACGCCTTGGGGAGCCGGAGTATTGGACTATGATAGGGAGCCTTAGGATGAGTGTGTGGAGGGGAGGGATATGGAATTTGGGTGGGAAGAAATGTTTGAGCACTCAAACACTGGCTAAACTACACAGTCTGCTATTTTTATCGATAGACTTTTCCTCTTACTTTTACCTCTATTTCTTTCCTGCAAATTAGAATACTTCATGTGTTTTGTGTAGGTGGAATCAGTTTCCTTATCAGACAGTTGTATATGAAAAAATCAGAGGGGTAATGAAGTAAGCACTTCATGCACACCAATTCCCCAAAACTCAGGAACAATAGCAACTATTATTTATTGAATCATGCCCAGATGTTGTCTGTTCAGACCCCTAACACTTAAAACAATGTGTGCCAAAAACACAACTACCAGTTCTCGTCAGAAACAGATAGTAGGAGATTAAAACCAGCTCCTTCAGGAAGGAAACCTTGAAAGAAACCAATAAGAACAGAGCCATTAGGAACTACTTGAAGGAGAAGCAGAAGCTCTGCCTTTCTGGTGTTTTCCTGCCTTCCGACTAACAGGTGCCTTATTCTGAAGGGGCGCAAACGGTCTATAGGTGTGGCCAGCAATCTTTGCCACCATTGACCACTATTAGAAGCACTTACTTTTAGTCACCTGTTTCATCCATGAGTCCATAGTGGATGTCCCTATAACATGGCTGATGGTCTTAGGTATTGCTAATTATCTTGGCAGAGAACTAAAGGGACAGTCCTGTAGAAACTAAAAGTTCTCAGCAGTGATGTTGTAACCTCCCTGGCATTTTTAGTATGATCATTATTGATTTTTCTTAATACTTTCCATCCCTGTATTTTTTTGTTTGGTAGCATTATTTTCTTCAGGTTTTATAATAATCATGACTATTTTGAAGGACTGGGTTTTCAACTGTACTTCACAATTCACACAATGATGAAATGTTCTGAAGTTTGAATATGTCATAGACAGTGATATGCTTCAATCGAAAGACGTTCTGCTATGTATGTAAACTAGTTCCTGAATTACAATGATTGCTCTACATGTTGCATTCGGCTCTAAATTGCACTGATAATTTAAGTTTTTCTATTTCCTTTGTATAGGTGAGTGAGAATTGCATTAACTGCCTGTACGGGAGTATAAGGCTCACAAGTAAGTTGGAAATGGTGTTGGATATTCCATTATACTACTTCTCTTAGTTTAAATTGCATGTTCATTAAAAGGCAACAGTGTTTTGCATTCTATCCATCAGTGTATATTTATTCTAAAGACAACACCATTCCAGACTATTACAGAGATGCAATCTATATTCTCTCATAGATGCACCAAGCAATGCATCCAATATGCTATCTAAGTGTGTTTATTACCTTCCCACTGTGTGGCTATTATCAGAGTCTAACAAACCTCATGAATCAATACGGATTTTTACTAGTGCCAGTCCCTTGTAGACTGTCTGGCTGTCAGGTTAGTAGATATCTGATTCTTTTACTCTGTTGTGTCTCATTTTTGAATGAAGCTTGCCAACAGACATAGTTTCTTAGAACTTTAAACACTTTAAAGGAGGCATAATGGTGTAATTAGTCACTAACCTTTGTCAGGCTAGCTAGATTTAATTGTTTTCCTAATTATTTCTGTACAAAGCTGGGATGTAGTGGGTAAGTGAAATATTAACTTCGTTGGCCACCCACTGCAAAGGCTATATTTGTATTAATGGGGTATAATGTCTCATAACTGAATGGTTAATTCCAACGGCTGTCATTTTTATTGGGGAATTCATTGCAATCTAACTACAGTAATAGGATGGTTGAGAATAGCCAACAATACTAGTAGAGACATATTCTCCTGGCTGCTCATAGGCAACAGTAATACAATTGCTGTTATACCTTTCACAAAAATGCCCTCGTAATATTTAGTGTGAAATACATTTGCAAAGACAAACAGGGCAGGTCCTAAAATTACCCTGTTCTATAGAGAAAATGAGATTGATCATACATTTTCACGGCTTAAGTTGTGTTTTGAAATTGCTTCCTACAATATAACCCATTTTCAAGTTTCCATAGAAATGTTTCACACCTTCTTAAGGGCATTTTACACCTTCATAAGGGGCTTTTCTTCAGTTCTTCCTTCTAAGTTACAGTGGCGTAAAAAGATTCTATAGCCCTCTTTAGGGTGAAAACATGTGTAGAGGGAAGCATGGAGGCAGCGCTATTCTACACAATGGAGACCAGACAACCTTATTTAATACCACATCATTAGACAGACTATCATATCTCATCAGACACTCCATTACCTCTGTAAAAGCCCCACTATTGATGGTGATAAGCAGAGTATTAGTCTGATGGATGTCACTATGGACAGATAGGGGTGTGACAATGCCAAACACAATCTGGATCAGGGATATAGAGTGTGGGTGAGGACGGGATGACTATACTCTATTCTTCCCAATAGGTCTGAAATAGAAAGGGATCACTGTAAATAGTTAGTGTAGGTACACAGTAGAATCTATTGTAGATCTACAGTAGAATCTACTGTAGAATGGATTTACAGTAGAATCTAGTGTACATTTACAGTTAATCCTACTGTTTAGCTAACATAAACTGTACACCTACAGTAGAATCTGCTGTACCCCTACAGTAGAATCTACAGTACACCTACAAAGATGGCAACCAACCTTTTACAGTGATGATTGTGTTCGCAGGTCATATGCAAACCAAACCCCTATTGCAGGTTATACAATAATCTCAAAGTCTACGGGTGGGTGATACAAGAGTTATTGAATGTATTAAACAGTACTAAAATCGTATTTTTCAGACACCAGGTGCAGGTTTTATTATTCTTCCAAAGGCCTACAAAGAGTCCTCTATATCATGCAGGACAAATAAATATGCCTGTTTTGATAGAAAGCACCTGGAAATGGATGCATACTCAAAGTTGTTCTGAACTAAGAGGTTATTTCTGACTTCTAGTACTAACTTCTTGGTAAGTAGTGTACAGTTGATAGTGAGGTAGTAGGGCCATCCTTAAGAAGGAAGTATTGGATTTCTGCCCCAGCCTATAGCCATCCACGCCCAATGCCCAATCAGAGTCAGTCTTGGTCTTTAGTCGTGTACAGATAACAACCAATCACTATCCAATCCCGTCAACAGTGCGTAGGTAGAATCTGCTAATTTTCATATTGGAGGTGGGGACCAAGTGGAAGGGGCGTTTTATCACTCAGTTGGTAGTGCAGGTCTGTGGTAAATAGCTATCAGGGTGGGGGGAATGAGCTGCTTAGAGACAGCTGCCGACTGCCATCAGGGAGCAGCTCACAGTTTTGGTACACTGACCAGAGATCAGAAGATGCTCACTGGTGTAAAGGACACTGGGACACTTTACATGACACTGCATGAACGCTGCCATTTTAGCAAACTTTTTATTTCTTAAGCTCACTATTTAAGCGGATTTAATTTCAGTAAATGCTGTGTAAATGTAACGGAAAGGTCATAATGACTTTTAACCGGTTTTAATTGTCATTTATTGGAATTAAAATATTTGCTTTAATGGCAACATTCATGCAGTCATCCAAGCCATTTATAAAGTAGGGTACATTTGGGATGGATGGGCTCACATGAACCGATGAACCTCTGGTATAGCTCCAACATAGTGGTGTTTAATTGCCCTGTTGCCAGTGGCAAGATAAATGCAACAGACTAAGGAGAAAGAGGACATTTCAAACTCCTACCTGCTAATTGGCTTCATGGAGAATGCCGTGTTCTGCTTACTTACTGCGTATCATCTCAACTATATCAGATTAAGAGTATCATGATTAATGGTTTCCACTCAAACTTGCTTTTCCATACAGTTAGATTCTCAAGCATTTAGCGTGGGTTCTGATGACATTTGGGATGGATCGGCTCACATGAACAGATGAACCCTGGTATAACTCCAACACAATGGTGTTAAAAAGCCCTGTTGCCATTCGGTAGATGGTTACATGCCTAACATAATATTAAAAAGATATTAGTGCAAGTTTCACAAATATTGTGGTGCGGCAGAATAGCCAAATGTAGTTATATTTGGGAGAGTGTCATAATATGGAACGTATTGTTTTATATTTCATCCACCATGATGCAGGTTGTCCCGCCAAAATTAGTATAAGCATTTTCCAATTTTATTAGGATGTGGGAGTAAATCGCTTTTTGGTGGAATGCCCACTTTAAAGCATTTGTGAAGATTGCACCTAGGGCCCACTGGGAGAAACAAAAGAAAAATAGACCATCATGAAAAGGAAATTCTATCCCTCCCTGAAATCAATGAAAGGAAAACATTGTCATTCCCCTTCGGGAGGTATCACCATACATTTACACAGGCTAGGGATATGTAGATTAGTCATACTTCCCTCTACCAACACTATTCCTATGTGTTTGTATGAATACACACATGACCTCCAGGCGGTCTGCTCGGTCAACAATACCTAGCTTGGTAAACAGAAACAGCATGGAATGATTTCAAGTACTATTTATCTCTACACCCCATGCCCGTTTCTTGTACCTAAAATGAAATCGATAATCTACAAGTCCCAAAGTCTTTTATCCCAGACAAACTCTTTCACTTTTAGTTTGCATTGTGCCTGAGACCTGCCCTTTACATTTTGTTTTATATGTATCTACACTAAGTCTTGTTTATCCATACTAGGCAAGTTTAACCAAGTCTCCCACAACCTTCCCTATCCACATTGTTCCCTTCTTTATCACCTTATGATAGAACAGGACTGGTTACTTGAGATAATTGTCTTGTAATGTGGTTCACTAATAAGCACCCTTCATTTCCTATTATCTACATTGTCCAACTTAATAGATAGTCCAACCTAATAATGTGACTGTCATACCAATGCAATGTTCCTCACATGCCACATGGCAAGGAGGCTGAGGACACCTGATGTCTACCTTAATGTATTATTCACAATCAGCTAGCAGTCCCAGCTAACAAAAATACGTTATTTTACGTCAAAATAACGTTATATAACGTTTTGCGATAACAAGGAGCCATAGTCGCATAACATTGTATAACGTTTTTTGTTTACCGGGATGCCTCTAACTAGAATGGGTTTGCAGGTTACAAGACATAGAGCTCACTATACACTTTCAAAAATGTGAGCGTCACTGTCGCAAAAAGCAATCTCACCTGAAAGCCAGACAGTGCCTGAATTTCAGATAAGAGTGCTTTCGGCGACAGTGACGTTCACTTTTCTGAGTGTGTAGCAATGATTCTGGTTTCTCCATATGGGTGGCCATCTCAGTTCTGTCCACAGAATCTCTCATGAGATTCCACTAGGTACCATCCCAAATAGCCTGCCAGGAAGAAGTTACATTCCGAGAGCAGAGCCAAGATCTCAGGAAACTACCGCTGTCATTGTACAGGCTGGGTAAATCCTGAGATTCATACCGTGCAGGGAGAAAAGAGAATGAGGGGGTTTCTCCCCTTGATTTTGGGTGAATATAAATGTAATTCAGAAAATCCAATTTGCTTATATCTAAACATTATTTGCTGAAAGTAATTAGCCTATGTACAGGTAGCCAATGTAGTTATCTGGGTATATGTGAATGGGCTTGTATGACAGTTTTGTATTTCGTGAAATATAATGATTTGAATGACAGAATATAACCGAAATAAGGTATATTTATATGTGGAATCCCCCCCCCCTCACCCCTCTCTCACCACACCACCTGGATATGATACAGCAGTGGGAGATTTCCCCTTGGTTGTGCGGGCCGGCGGCGGCCCTTATCTCTCCCGGCGGCCCTTATCTCTAGAGATAAGGGCTGCCGCTGGTCAGTACCTCCAAGGGGAGATCTCCCCTCACTGGTGAAATCCCCCCTGTTGGCCTTTTCACCTGTGGTGGGAAAAGTCCCGGATTGTCCAGGCCTGTTGTACACATAGGGGTTGCGGGAATAAGTCCACACCAGTTACATTGCTATAACATGTCCATCCATATCAACATTTAATAGTATCTACCATAAATAGCTTAGATCACAGTCGGTTATGTTAGTAGTATTTTTACTGACTGAGCTGTCAGTATATTACATATGTGTGAACACATACATATTCGTAAAAGGTAAAAATCTAAGTTATCAAATTAAATATCCAAATATATCTGTCGGCTTTAGTTGCAGGGCAGAAGAATACGCCATTGCTGACTGCCTGGAGACTACAGGTGAAACTCCATGGGGGAAATCAGCTTTAAAATCAAAATTAGCCAACGTGAGATAACAATGGGAAGTGTGTGTGTGTTTTCAATAGAACATGGTGTATGAACCTGTTAGCCATTCAAACAAGTAACACGCAGAAGATGACACTGGCTGAATGACAAATTTACCAGTTCTTTCATTATGTTAGGTGCACATGCTCTCCTTTCCCTGAAGCTTCCAGGTAAAATACGATGATGCTAATAATTATTGTCTCGCCAAATTGTTAGCCTATTATTGTGTGAACGCCCCATTGGGAGAAACAAAAACTGAAAAGACCTTCAGGAAATGGATATCCCATTTCTTATATCAATAAAAGGAAAACATTGCTATTCTTCCCTGGAAGGGCTCACCATGCATGTATACAGGCGTTTTTTTAGACTAACTGTAGTTGCCTCTGCCAATACTGCTTCAGGGTGCATGTTTGAATGCAGACCTGGCCTCCAGGTTGTCTGTGAACAAAGCCTGGCTTGATAAACAGAAACAGAAACAGTACTGCATTTTCTGCCCTCCATGCACACCTCTCACTGCATGAATGCTGGCATTTAAGCATACTTTCTGTTGGTTAAAGTCACATTTTAAGGGAAATTTCATAAAGACATTTTAGCGGCTTTAAGTAGCATTTATCCGAATTAAATAAATTAAATATGCTTACTTTAAGCAGTCCAATCTTTGTTTAAATGGCAATATTCATACAGCGTCTTGTACACAACATGAAAAGGATATTTTATATCTCTACATGTCTCTTTCACACATCTCACAAACTCTTTCACCTTCAAGTTGCTTTGAGCCTGGCTTCTGCACTTACCATTTGAGTCATGTGGCTACCCACTTGTTTACCCATGCTAAGCACATTTCATTATATCCTCCACTCTCTCCTATCCCCATTGTCCCTTCTCCTTCGCCTTAAAATGGCACGAGGTAGTCTAAAATAGTCCCTTTTATTTTCTAAACTGCATTGTAATGATAACAAGTGCCAGTTTTGTGGGGGAGTTTTATAATGCATATCTTAAGCACTAAAACATAATATCTTAAATATGCAGTAATGGTAATCTAAGTCTGCTGTCAGTAGCATATGGTTCTATATGAATTACCATGGTATTACAGTTTGCAAGATAATTATATAGGATCCAAAAACATATTTTTACTGTCAGTTCTGACTGTACAATTCACTTTGTATACATACAAATTCACCAACGAGGGAAATGAAGGAGACTACGGATGTAATTCCATGTTGAAATCAGGTTAATTTGAGAAATACAACAATGGGAAGTGTGTGGGTGTTTGTAATAGAAAATGGCACGGGCACCTGCTGACCATTCAGACAAATAACACACAGGAGATGACACTGGCTGAATTACAAATCCACCATTTTCTTCATTATTTTCAATTCACATGCTCTCCTTTCTATGAATTCAAATTTCTTGTGTGCTGTGTTTTTGCTGGGTGGAAAAGGTTTTTCATAGGACCGGTGAATATGAAAAAGCCAGGTACGGAGTGAAGTAGCTTTCCATGCACACCCAGTTCCTCAAAACTCATCCACAGTGGCTTCTTTTATTTATTAAATCAATGCCAGATGTTCTGGTCGGACCAAACCCATAAAAAAATGAGCAAAAATACCCGATCACCAGTTCCCCAAAAGATGTTGGAAAAAACATCAGCTTCCAGGACAAAGTCCTAAAGTGATCCTGATAATAAGAATTATTAAGAAATTACTAAGAAGCACAGACTCAATATTTTGTTTGTTTCCATGCCCTTTCAACCAAACTCTGTGCCTTGTTGCATTTACAGCTTAGACATATTGGGGCATGGGGGCTGCCATTTTAGGGCAGAACACCCCCTCGATGGCCATTTTGATTTGGCAAAGGACTATGGGTAGTCTCTTATCTGCCCCTCAACACCTCAGAACAATGGTCACTGTTAAGACAGATAGGGGTGGTAACCAACCCCTATCTGAACACCCCTCCATTGTTTCTGGTGTGAGGTATAGTTGAGGGCCAATTGTAATCCCGTAGAAATGTCATGACCATTTTAGTTTCTCAACTGGAATCCATACTTTGAAAGGTTCTGAAGAAAATAGGTTGACCGCTCCAATTTTAATTTCTCATTTTAAGGCGTTTCTAGGCAAATCAAAAAAGTTACCATAGCAACCAGTAAATGGGGCTCCAGCTTAAGAATAAATTCATGCATCAAAATTCTAATGATAACTACCCCTGATTAGCCCTATCCTGATATGGACGTCAGAGGTTTTGTGCCCAATAATTTCATGACCTGTCTCCCCCGTACGTGTATTGGTGTCCCCATGCAGGAGTTGTAGGTCGCCATCTTGTCCTCAGACCAGGTCCTTGTCCAGACCCAGTAGCACAGAGCATTGAATCAACATTTACAAATTAATGTATGAACTGAATTTTGAGCCCACTAAGAGGGGTTATAGAAGGAATGAGGCACCTTTCTGCAGGACTCAACAAAGATACTGGATACTTATTGCTAAGGATTAAAGCAGCAACATGAGCAAGGAAAACCTTTTAAATGGTCTGCCAGTAGAAAAACTGGGTAAAACAATGAATCGACGACATTGTGACCCCTCTATGAAGAGTCCCGCCCATTTCTAACTTGCAGAATAAATAAGTAATCTTGTTACGGAAGTCAATCCAGTACATCCGTATATTACAGTCATATAATGGGAGGTCTACTAGACTATAAGTGGTGTTTAAAAGTTGTGGGGACTCAGATATTACCGGTAGAGTTGGCAAACTGGGCTATTCAAACATAGTCTAAGAGTAACCGGAAATTAAACCCATTCAAGTTGCCTGTTAAATTGAAACCTATTTGACATGGGACGTTTTGGGTGCGTTTTCATTTATTTTTTCTCCTTTCATCTGATTATTTTCATTGCCTGCTTCTCTGCTTGGGAGGATTTTCTCAGTTTTATTGTAGAAACAGGTGCTATGGTATTAAAGGCTGGGATTTACTTTCATTTTATGTGAGTTGTAAAATATTGTAAAAAACATCCTAGTTGCATCAAAGGCCCAATTCTTACTGTCCTTCCAGTAAGGGTCAGGGAACTGCAAGGCTGGTACGTAAGGCCTTTCTATAGGGGAGGTGGGAATTGGCTGTCAATGACTATTTCTTTTTAACAAAACACATAGAGCCAGATGCTGCACTTGCACAAAATGTGACTGTTAATTCAGCGATGTAAAAACGTTAATTACTTCATACTCATCTTTATCGCTCTTTTGTACCTCTTCTGAAATGTTTATGATCTCATACTTTCCTTATTTCTGCTCTGTAGGTGAGTGAGCATTGGCAATCCCACAAATACATCCCTACGGGAGGTAGAGGCACAAGTAAGTAACAAAATAGAAGTGTATATATCATTTCTTTAAATTATAATATGATAGCTTACAATATTATAAGCTTAGGTAAGATTGTGTGTATTCTAATAGGTGTGCGAGATGTTCAGCATCATTGGACAAAGTGACAGGTAAAAAGCAATATAGCCCAATTTTAATCCGATCTCGGATGTCACAATACAGTGAGGCTAGAATTAACAGACTGCCTTAACCAGTTAACTACTACAGAGTTACAGTTGCTAGCTTGCCCCAATTTGTCCAACCGATTCTTACACTTTCTCTCTACCAATGCTCCAACCTGTTCTCTCATGGAGACATCATTTAAAATTAGATAACATTGTGGTTGGGCTATCTAAGTGTGGTTGGTTCTGGCAATAATAAGTGTAGAACAAACAACACAAATCAATGCTGATTTTTACTGGGCACCAGTCAATTGCAGACTGTCTGGCCGCCATGTTGGTAAACATTTTATTCTTCATTCCCTCCTCTTTCATAATTGAATCGAGCTTGCCAATAGACATAGTTTCCTAGAACTGTAAACACAATAGAAGAAGCACAATAGAACAATTAGTAACTAACCTTTGTCAGGCAGGCTAGATTTCATTGTTTTAAGTAGATTCCTGCACCTTTTTGTATCTTTCTGTTTGTAGGGCTAGAGATGAGAGAAAGGATCTCACTGCTAAGTGAAATATTAGCTTCGTTGGCCACCCACAGTAATAGGTGTAATAGGGGGCTACTTCTCATCATAGGATATTTAAATCCTACTGGTCCTATGAGCTATTTGTCATTTATAAAATAATAGCAAGGGTTTCAGCAGCCCATAGTTATGCAAAAAGTAGTACAATCATTGTGAATAATATTGTTAATTTAATGGTAGGGTACTCTTCCACTATACACATATGTCGGTGTAAAATATACTAATACTAAGCTTTGAATTGAGTGACATCCTCATAGGGGTGGTGTCACTTTGGGAGTAAAGTATGGGGCCACACCTAGATTAGACCACACCTAAAGACCATAGCACTAGACAGACTATCATATATCAGTCACTCCATTAGCTCTGTTAAAGGCTGTACTCTGTGATAAGCGGAGTATTGGGTTGAGGGATGTTAGGGCAGACAGATAGAAGAGTGACAAGGGCGTTACAATACTTTACTTATTGGAGAAATAGAGTCCCCAAATAGAATCTCCACCACAATAAACCTAAAAGGGTGATAATATTATTATTTAACACATCATGGTAGAACTAACAAAATATTACTAAAATCGAAAGGGTGAGCCTTGGTTAATACGGTAAAATGCTTAGTGGGTTGGATGATATCTACATGTGCTTTCATCGTAGTTTTGGTTGAGCTTACAAAGCTATGCAATGAACATTTCATGGTATATGATACAAGTAGGAAAGCTCTTTCTTTCTTTGAAAGCTATTTTTCTATACATGGAATCACTGGGTGAACGATGTTAGTCCAGTAGTAAAGTAGTAAGATAGGGCCTGATGTGGTAGGAAAGTCGTGGGTTTCTAAGAAGCCCCAGCCTCTACCACAGCCAATCAGTGTCAGCCCTGGTCTTAGCTCCATTACAGGATATAACCAATCACCTTCCTTCCCGGTCATCCCTACGTGGGCAGGATCTGCTAATTTGCATATTACGAGTGTGGCAGTGGAAGGAGCGTAGGCTAACAACTGTCAGTTATACTAATCTTGAATTGCCCGTTTAACCGCTCAGTTGGTAGTGCAGGTCTGTGGTAAATAGCTATCAGGGTGGGGGGAATGAGCTGCTCAGAGACAGCTGCCGACTGCCATCAGGGAGCAGCTCACAGTTTTGGCACACTGCCAGTGATCAGGAGCTGCTCACCGTTTTATGTACCATCCAGTGTAGCTCAGACAGAGACAGAGGAGTGAGCTGGAGGAGCAGGCTGGAAGGTAGTAGCACAGAAAATGTAAATGCCTCGGCCCTCAGTCTGAAGTGGCTATCTCAGGTTAGTCGTAGGGATATTGACCAGGTATGACAAAGTGCTATTCAAAAATGACTGAGGCAAAACAACATGTGACTTATGCCTTACTCAAAAGGACTTAGCCTAAAACTCATTGTGTCATGGAGAAGACTAAGGTGAGTTGGTCAGTATGGATCAACTTGACAGTATTAACTAACCTCTAAGTAGAGGTTGGTCGTATAGGCGGCCAAATATGACTAGCTTGGTTAGGCTACAGTGACTGAGAGGTTGGTCATAAAGGGAGACAAAGAATATCAGTGAGAGGGGAGATAGGGAGACAGGAGAGAAGAAAAAGCAGCGTAGCAAGGCCATGGAAGGGCTGGAAGTTTACAGCAGTATACGGTATCATTATCGGTTGCATCCCTCTTGCATGACGCACAACATTTAAGATACATTTCCCCTTTTTATATTAGTCATTAACAAAACCTTTATTAGTAATTGAAGACTATTTCTATGACCACCAATTTTAACTGTATTGTTGCTCTCAGAGAGAGGTGTATGTGGCCATTTATTCTTCATAATAGCCATAGAGCAACATTTATAAATATAGCCACCAGGAAATATTTGTATGGTCCCGCACCAATATTTGTATGATAATATCATGCATTATTGCATTCTGATTATGCACACTTATGCAACAATAGAGAAAGGGATGGTTGATTTAGAGGTATGGAGGCGAGCATGAGAAATGAAAGCTATACAAGTTTGCAGATAAGGGATTTCTTTTTATAAGTAATAAACCCTACCCTCTCCAATCTATATGCAGTTCTCCACCAGTATCAACAGCAGTATGGTGTTCGTATGGTAATATAGGAAATGGATGGAGGAAGAAGCTGTTTTTGATGGGTGAACTGACTGTAAAAAATTGGTTGCCATTTTTGTAGGTGTACGGTAGATTCTACTGTAAGTGTATACAGTTTATTGTAGGTAAATCTACTGTAAATCTATAGTAGATTCTACTGTAAACCCATTCTACAGTAGATTCTACTCTAGATCTACAGTAGATTCTACTGTGTACCTACACCAACTATTTACAGTGTCAATTGTTGGGATTACAGCCTTCAGCAATAGGGGAAAAACAAAAACAGAAAATAACTCATCAGGACTGAGAAATATTATCCATCAGATCAATGAGAGAAAATATTGCCATTCCTCCCTGGGCACCCTTAACATGCATGTAGATATGGAGATTAACAGTCTATAGGTCCCTGTGCCAACAACGTCCCATGTGCATGCATAATCGTATACTTGATTTTTGAACTGTTTGCGAGGTAAGCGACAGCCGGTTGGGTAAACACACATGATAAAGGACAGGGTTTTATCTTGCAGCATAGTACCTCTCCTAGGATCATCTGCAAGGATACTGTTAACCCATAGGGCCATCAGTCTCCCCAAGATGTTGGCTGTTATAATTGGCAGGGGGAGCCTGTTTTCTTGATAACATTGTAAATACATACTATTTAGCCGATAGCGGTACCATGCAATGTTAACAAATATCTATATCATGGATGACCCTCTGTCTAAAGGGAGTATCCACTGACGGAATCGGCAGTAATTCTGTCCGTCGGACAAATTCTCCTATAAGTTTAACATCATAGACTTTCATCGCATGACGGAATTACAGCCAACCGACGTCAATGGAATACTCTCTTAAGTCTCTCATTTTCTATCCCTCTGTCTTTCTCTACCATTCTCTCTTCATTTCTGGCTACTGCATTTTATTTCTCTATTTCAATCCAGTTTACCTTTTTGTCCTTCTCGTTATGCCCACCTCCTCCCCTATCCACAGTGCCCCTTTTTATCCTCTTATAATGTGAGGTTGACTGCCCGAGGTAATTGCCTTGCAAAATGCTACACTAATTAGCACCCTTCATTTTCCATTAACTAGATTGTCCTAATTAGCTGATTAGCTGACCCGTCATCTTGGTGTCCAACTGGTGCGTCTCTCCCACTTAAGTCAGATTGTACATCTGGTGGCTACCTTCATGCCTTATTCACCACTTGACAGTCAGTGATTAGTTGTCTATAGCTATATAATAAAGTTAGTAGCAGCTGCAAGCGGTGTTGCAGCTTACATTTTTTAAACACTAAGATTCACTGGTTCATGCATTGGGGAGTCTGGGCACAGATCTTTTCAAGGAATCATTGGTATTAGAATTGAGGCACTAGTTTGTTTGATTTTTAAAATGTATATTTGTGCTTCAGGTTTCTATGCAAATATATTGACCCTTGATATTTGGCACTTTTAAGGTAGGGTAAAATTCTCAATTCTCTAAAGATGACCTATATCAGGGGTCAGTACTATTTGACTAGGAAGGTAAAGCACACCAGTTTCTCTTTTGGCCCTGGCTCGTAAGCTTGGGTCACCAAGGTTTATCTGCACGAGTGCAGATCTGAATCAATTCCGTGACAGGAATCTAAATAGAGAGTGAACACCCTAATACCAAGAACCCTGTTCCTGCCAAACCTACTTTCTCAACCTTGACACTGGGAATCCATTACTTCTAGGGTGTGCAAGATGGAGTATCAGTAAATGTACCGGAACCTGCTCCTTCATATTAACCTGACTGGCTGAGTTCAATAATCTCAAATGAGTGGTTTAGACAGGAATTCTTTTACGGCAAATTATAGATTATAAACATAATACTCTTTAACTACACTGATACCAGCTGCATAAGTAAACAACTGTTTTGACCATTTAAACGAAAAAAAGTTATACTATTTGCACCTATCCAGCACTGTCACTTAAATACTCTGATCGAGAATAAGACAAAATTGGTAGAAAAGGATGGATCAACTCAACCTTTTTCCAAACCACTGCTTTATCCGCCCACACACCATCACCTTCCCTCTTCAGTTCATCTGAAACCTGATTTACTCGACGAAGGAGAGAAGACGACCCAACCAACTGGATGACCAGCAAAAAGAGGAATTCTTTCCATACGAACGTGTGACTCTAAGGCAATGGCAACAGAGAAAGGAAGAGGCATTTGCTTTAAAGTTACACTTTTGTGTGGAAGGCTGACTACGATGATGCTGACGACAGGGAAACTGATGCTGCAAAAACACATTATGTGATAATGTTAAGTGACAACGCAACGGCTGGGAACAATGCATTAATAAATCATTCTAAAAAATCTCCCGATTAAAGATTCTTTTCACAAGTATTAAGGTGTTGACCACCTTAGCTACACTGATAGTCTAAATGCTCCGGGTCATAGTCTGTAGTGGCTAACCCAGATTAGTCATAGGGATTTTGGGAGAATGATGAACTGATATTCAAAAATGACTAAGGCAAAACAAAAAGCCTTACTCAAAAAGATAAAGGGAAAGTCAAAGTATTGCTGCTACAGTTTTACTGAGGAATTAACCAGTTTTATATGTTCCTGGTTTTGATTGAAACAAATTTCAGGACGTTTGGGATGATGTTTTAACAACAATTATCTGAAATAAACTCTGTCCTTTTTTCATAACATACATGGTTGACTTTGTATTGTAAAAGCCTTTTGTAGTTCCATAAGTATGTATTAGACATTGCAGAGATCCGTACACATTTGTTGATATTAAATCAATCATACATTATACAATAAACAATGTAGTTACATTATATTTCACTCCAGACAGAATTAAGCTTCCACCTCAGCAGCCAAGGCTTGAAATACCATACATTTGATGTCAACCCTTGGGGCAGGTATGGTTCCATAATGAAAGGACTAATGCCATTGATGGTCCTTCAAAGGCTCTGAAGTATCACTACATGTATGACAGAATATGCCACTTTGGAGCCCTGGGGGAAGGATATTCCTAACAGATTTATTGATATTAAGTGGAAGCTAACAAGCAACAATTGCCTACAGAGGTCCCTTTAAGTAAAATACACCCTTTGAGGTGACAATGTGCCTTCACAACATCAATATGGCTTTTAGTCGCTGACATTTCTCTCCGAGAACAATATGACTGCTTGGAGAGAGCAATACTTTTGGCTAGACACTTTCAGCGAGTCGATGCTAACAGATTGGATTTTTGCTCAATTCAATTTGCCTTGTCGGGTGCCCCAACCAAGATTATGCCCTGAACTTTATTCCATTCCTTACTGAACCACAAGCTCTGCCAGATTCAATCTGGTATAATCTGTGTTCTGTCAGTTGGCATATTGCACACAGGGTGATTATGTACAGCTATCTCCTCATATCCTCATAATTATTCACTTAATGATCGTGCAATTTGAAGGTTATTCCTGCCTAAAATGATCTTGTCTCTAATCTATTCAATATTCTGACTTTAGGGGGGACTAGGGTGGTGGAGGCAGAAATGTTTCCGCCATGAGACTTTATAAGAAAGAAGAGAAACATCTTTTAGAAATACCAAATAATTTATGACACTGACTAGGATAATGGGTCCTATTTATATTGAAAAGGAAACTCATATTCCAAGTCATGGTCAGAAAATATATTGGTCAATGTATCCAAGTCTTATGAGAACTAACTAGTTTGATAACTTTGTTGTGGGTATTGGCCTCTCAAGTTCAGCCAAGTCATATACCTAAAATTCCCCCAGTACAAATTCAGGTAATCAGCCTTGATATAAAAACATATTAATCCAAATTAACTCTCCGCACGCTAAACACATTCTACATACAATAGCACTAGACAACCAGACCCTCTCAGAGCTATTATCAATAGCCAAGTATAGAGACCGGCCCTGGCTATTTTCGCCCTCCTTCGGGAGACCGACATTGAGTACATTGACACAGGGGCAGAGTGTGGCGGCACCCCAGAAGACATTTGTCACTCTTATATTGTATTATGTTAGTGTTAACATCAGGCAGGCAGCCCTCTGGATGTTGGCAGGGGATCAGGGGCATGCCTCTGCATGGGGTGGAGTCAACACAGTCTGATACAGCTATATACAGACATGTAAGTACTAGTGTGAGCAGTTGGTGGGCTGGTCATATCAACTACACTGTGTAGTTGAGGACATGGTAAACTATATAGTAAAGGGAGAGAAATGGAGCTTAAAGCTGGAATCAGTAATTCTGAATTGGATGAATACAGTATATGGAGGGAGAGACATCTCTAAGCTGGAATCAGTAATTCTGAATTTGATAAATCCAGTATAGGGAGGGAGAGGCAGCTTTAACTTTAAGCTGGAATCAGTTATTCTGAATTGGATAAACTCAGTATTTTTTTATTAGTTTTTTTTTGTAATTCCCTTACTGTCCCTTTACAATGTCAATCATTGTCATCACTAGTCGTGGATGGGTAAAGCCATATCCGATAATTCTGTTGTTTAAAATCATGTGCATCTTGACTATGCTTTCATAACATGTCAAGGTTGTATTATGTTGAAGGTTATTAGTTCATAAGTCAGATTTCAACTATAACCTAGAGGCAACAGTTGAACTTCAGTGAACTTTTCAGTGGGGAGAAAAACGTCCTACTACATTGCATATAGTAAAAAGCACAGCTAGAACCTTTGGAGCAAAGTAAAGAGATTGGTGATAAATAACCTTGTATGCATAATATAAGTCTACATATATCTTGATATCCAGGTGTAATGCACCGTATGCCCTGCGATACATCCCCCGAAGCGGATCCTCTGACCACTATATGTTACCAGTAGTGGTCAGTGGACAGAGCCCCCACTACATCCATCCATCCATGTGAACCATTGTGGATAGACGCAGCCGGATTTAAACCTGAGCCTTAGAGCTGACCGTATTTCACCGCGACGCGGGGTCAGTAGAAATGGCAGACCAGGTTCAAGTAGATTTACAGTGACATGCTAGGGTGAGTGGGGGCTGGGGCACAGGGGTCATCCATATGGGCCCAGCAGCCTCCCAGACATCTATCACAATGGTAAATCTGCACAGCTATTTTTGGAAAGTGCAAATGCTTCGGCAGGGTCACAGCTGAGACATTTGTCACTATAGAGCGCGTAGATGTCCTGACCTGTATCCGGCATGAAGCAATTTGTTTCCTGCTGTATATTTCTGCAACAGCATGTTTACAACCACTAGGCTCACACATCCCTTTATATAGATTCCATTTTGTTGGTCCGCAAAGTAGATATTATGAGCGTCAAATCTAATCGATCAGCGTTTCCTTGGCGTTCATCTTTGTTTCTTCAACTCTTTCTATTGAATTTGTTCTGGGGAATTGTTCTGGGGTATCTTAAACGCAATGGCTTTTCTTGGAACAATCATAAATATTGAGCATATATATGTGCATAAATATAACAATTTCAAGGCAGTAAGTATACAACAACAACAAAAAACTATTTTCCGGTCATGCTTACAAGGGCTTTAGAAAAAAGGTCCTTGTTAAATATGCATAACACGGTTAACAAAAATCGATCATATCAGAATAGTGGGAAAACTTTTGGGACTTTCAGTGCAACAATATCAGGTTTAATATACCAGAACAACTAGAAGTAAAGTGCAATGGTTGTGGGAGGCACAACATGGGCACTACCAACAAGAGTTGGGAAATACCCAAACCAAAAATCTATACTATTGACTTACTTGAAGGAAACAATGATGGAGGACTGTAGTGGGGCACTGAACGAACAATGGCCCCGGGGACATGTCGCTACCATTGTTCACTGTAGCAGACTGGGCGCAGTTAACCGAGTCTATAAACCATCAGTCAAAGGTTCAGGGTTTTTTCTAGGGTAAATCCCATTATTTAATGATCATGACAGATTGGTCGAGAAACAAGGCCATGCCTTGCAGGTGTGATTTGTCACTGGGATTATGTATCTTTTTACTATTGTGTGTGTGTTGGTGTATGGATGGAGAGATTGCTGGTGCACAGGGAAGGTGTAACAAAAGTATGAGTCAATTTTTGTCACAAGCTGACACTTGTATTGAATCACCATCATGACTCCATATTGGATTTCTATCCATTATTGTAATTCTATAAAGCATTCTAAAGTAGTTGCAGAATCAAATTTAGCAGCTGGAAAATCGATGTAATAAGCTCAAATTCTTAAGGAAGAAATCCTAAGATGACAATAAAACTGTCCAACCGCATCCTGAATCTTATGGTAAAGTTTAAAACAGAATAGGACATTTCAGTATAGTCCTTGTGTTAATATCGCTAATGGTATTCCATGCATTGATTGCACTGGAGGCATGCATAATCCATGTAATCCACGTTTTGATTTTTCTTTTTGTATCAACATCACCACCAGTGGAATCCAAGCTTAGATAACCTGTCTACATCTTCAGCCCAAACTTTTACTTCAGTAAAACTGTGTGTTTGTCAGAACTCTATCCTGATACCCTCAAGCTTTGAACAGTCTCAGTGTGACTGAATCAGACATGTGCTTATTGATTCCCACTGTACTGCAGGGTACACAACGTCTGGGACACCTTAGGGAATCTCATTGAGCTTCTCCATTGGTGAGTTACTCTATAGGAAGGGGAGAGGGGGGATCCATAGCCCATCCATGCAGCCCCGGCTAGTAACTCTCTAGTGCCGCATCGCTGCATCATGCTGACCCTTTGAGAGTGTCTCAAACCCATTGAGTCGGCATGATGCTTGAATCCAGCCATGGCGAGTTACTCCCCAGTTTTGCATTCAGGCATCATGACAACCAATGGCATGGTGCCTTAATGTATCATGCCATCCTTAAAGGGTTAAAAAGGTATTTTCTCCTCTATTATATCTTTTGTTTGTCTTGTGCCTATATGCGTGGACACAGACATATGTATATATTTGTAATGGCGATATATAATGTAGTTTTCCCGCCATGAATTTCATATAACCATATCTGACAAATAGGCGTTGAACAACTTATTCAGTTACTCTATAGGGACGGAAGAGCGGGGTGCTATTTAAAGGGACTTCCTACTTGTCGCAGGATTACTGATGTTCTATTGACTTTTGCATGTAACTCAGGATAATGTTATTTTGATGTACTATCTAATAGAAAATCAAAAGAAATTGCCATGTCATGGTACTAACTTCCATGATACAGCCATTTGAGCAAAGGAGTACCCTAACTATAGAAATGAATAAGTAAACAGCATTTTCACATTATCTGTCATGGATAATCCCCTTCTTATTTTGATATTGCAACCAAACCTTGGGAATGTATAATGGACATCTATACAGACATTTTAGGACCAATAAAACAGGGGGTCGCGGATGAAATGAGAAAGGCATGCATTTTGGAAAAAAAATATTTTGCCTTAACTATAGGATCCTATGGGTGTCCTAGCAATGAATATAATTATGTGAACAATGGAGGTATACTGTCTAAATAGCAAATACAATAGTTGATCTAGGGAAAGTGGCGTATGTAGGAATATGAATACAGCTTAAAGAATACTTTTCATGAGCTTCGATTTTTGCCACCAGGTTGCTTCTGTGTAGGAAGTAGCAATTCCCTTTAACTATTGAGGCATAATGCAGCAACACCAAGTAACTCACTGACATTGTATGATTGCAATCTGCTGACCCTTTAACAATGTATCAACGCTGTAGGTTCGGCATGATACATTCATGCATCATGGGAACAAGTGCATGGCTGTCATTAGTAATTGTCCAAACTGCCTTAGCAGACTGTAGGATATTAGAATAAGGAGTTTAACTCATGAATAGGAATTAAGTCTTAGATATGTCTGGACAAACCTAACCCTAATTATATTCCATTATTACCCTACAACACAGTCGACAGTCCCTGGTTCTGAGGCCTATGCTGATCAATCATCTACCTACTAACTTAAATAATATCAAATACAAGCCTAGGAGGCTTCAGTCATAGGGCCTAGCTCAGATAAATTGAAGCAGACTAATTGATTGAAAGTAGATGGGCCTGTTGTGTCTGATGTGGTGATGTCTGGGTTGGGAAGATGTACTTTAATAGGATTGGTTTTAATAGAAAGGCTTGACAAGATGGTTTTATGGGTGGTTGTAAAATGCTGTCAGCTAATGAGAGGCCTGTCATCTGCTCTTTCTAATTTAATTACTGGGGGATATTTCATTGCTTTTTTCATCCCTTTGCTATCTAATTACAGCATAGACTTCATCAGACTAGATTAGTCCTGGGATATCTTTATGTGTATGATAATTATACAGCATAGCTTTTACTATGAAGACTTAAATTCATATCTTATACAAATTGTACTTACACTAATGAGTATTAATCATTTATGTATGTTAATCTAGATATTATCTTGAAGAGTAATTATCATAATCGAAATCTGTGAAACTAGATTAACTTGTTCTAATCTTTGCATAATGTATGTATGTATAACTTACTATAATGCCATTGTTGAAACTCTATGTGCCAGACACTGCCTGCCTATGCAGTGCTCAACCTAAGGTTTCACTGCAGTTTTATTATATGCACTATCGTGTTTGGTATGACACCAAAGAAAATCATGAGTAACATTTACCGCCAAATTTCTCTAACGTATAGCAAAAGTAAGAGCCTTGAAAAGGCGCAGACAGTGGAGTAGTCATGATATATTTAACACTTAAATATGATCTTGATTAAACGCCGCTCTCATTTATGTACCAGGGTGCAGTGGTGGCGAAAATATTAAGCTACATAATGGTATCTCACTCAAGGAAACCGACCCTTATAAACTTACTTGATTTTAAGGATATACTGCTATCACCCACCTGCTATAGTATGGGACCCATCCATTAATTTAAACAATTGCTTCTCCTGCTATACATCTCAATTAAAAAAGAATTTAAGAGGCTTTTATGGTGCACTTCAATGTCTTCATATTTTAACCACTATCTGAGAATTGAGAACTACATAACACTTCATTTCTTTCCCAGTCAAGCTCGCTCATATTTCTATAATGGATGATGTCTTCCCTCCACCACTCCATCTCCATACCTCACAGTTTCCTTATTTAGTTAATTGACACCTTATAGAGTAACGCACTAGACGGATGCTGGGTAATCCTCTGAGGGACATTAAGTTTTAAGGGTGGAAAAACTCCACATGCAGCCTTTTAGCTGAATAGCCTACTTTCATTTTATAAGCTTTGAAGTTTGGATAGTTGCCACACTCGCCAGCTAATCTAAAGGCTCTCTTCTTCTTGCTTATTTTTGTATTGTTTTATTAAAAAGCACCGTAAGTGGTTAAGACGCTGTATTGGCTGCACCGACGGGGAAGATAGGTTTGAGGTTTACTTTGTTGGACGACATGATGAGGACTAGACATGCAAGAGGCTTTATAGTAACCACCAACACTGAAAGGCATAAATTCCTATTTATGAGCAAGAAAAGTTCTTGAAAGTTTTTGTTTCTACCAAGATGGCATAATACAAGATAGTAAAGTATTTCCAGGAAATCTAATAATCTATTCTATATTTCTTTTAAAGATAATGAATTAGAGGAGAGACATATTTTTGGCTGGATGTGGAGGGATCCATCAATTGATTGGTCCCTAGTGCCCGGTTCAAGCTACGAGGAAAGCCGCCCTTCGATATTCTAGATGCCGGTCGAGTCAAAACGGTATCTTATTACAATGCAGACAGCCCTATTTCCTAACATCTTGCTCCTACCTATATCATCTCATTAGATAGTCCACCAATCCCTATTGGAAGTTAAAAAGATAGGTGCACCCATCATTTGGTGTGGTTCAACTTTTTATGGACTTTTATTAATCAGAGTATAGCCAACCTAAAATTATAACCCAATTCAGGTTTAGATACAGTCAGGAAATAATAGACCATTTCAAACTTCAGCCGCATATCAGCATACTCCTAGTAACTAGAATTAGCCTCTGAAGAATTCCCAAGATGCAACAGATGTACTGGAGGCAGGACAACATCCGGTTGCTTAAACCCTGACAGAAATGAGGGTTAACTACAGGGCTGATCCATGTCAGTGCCGGCTACCCAGTCTCACTGTATCCCTCATTATCGCCCATAGATGGCGTGGGCGATAATAGAGGCACAGCATGCAACCACATCACAGCCCATAGAGAGTAATGTGTGCTACCACCAAGACCGCCATCTTGTCCCCCTTGCCTTTCTCTTGCAGGTAGATTTGAAACCTCAATTGCATTAGCTGATTGGTCAAACGCCATAATTCACGGGTAACCGTGAAAGATGAGAGAATTGAGAATTTAGTTTGCTCAGCTGCCACTGGCCACATGGCGCTACATTAAGCCGTTACAGCCTTACACCGGTGACCAATGACGGACTGCGGGAATGGATTGCAGGTGGCAGGAAGTTGCGTGTGTGTGGGCAATGGAGGTTAAAAGTGAGGGAAGTGGAAATAAGGCGGGACAAGCTGAGGTAAAGACATGGTAGAAGTAGAGGAAATGGACTGGTTGTGGTGAGGAGAATGGTGCTGTAAGATGAGAGACAGATAGCGGGACAGATGGGGGACAGAGAGACAGAGACATGTGTCAAGATACAGATAGAGCTAGAGATGAAAGGGTTAGTGCAAGGGAGGGACACACATAAAAATAACCGCGTGACTGACTGAATGAATGACCGACTGAGTGAGTGACCAACAGAGTGAGTGACCGAGTGACCGACCAAGACAGTGAAATGGAAAAAGGCCGGTAAGATTGTACACCCTCCATAAAAGACCCAGCATTCAGACAAATAGGCAACCACAAAGCTGAAAGCACCGTGAAGGATTGCCTTTTAAGAGACCGATGAGGATATACAGCACTGACTTAAAGGACAGCCTTGGAGGTGAAAAAGGGTACTGGCCCCTGGAATGAAAGCAAATGGGGAGACAGCAGTGGAGGCAACACAACGACTCAGTGTCAGGCTCACAGACAGAGGGAGGCAGACACAAGATGATAGTCTAGTGGTCTAAGCGGTATACTACATCTCCAGGCGGCTGGGGAAGCCTACAAAAGCTGCCCGATATACCATACTCTACTCTTCTTTGTTAATGAGACAGATTAAAAAAGACGGTACTAGTTATTAGGCCAAAACAATACAAAACATGTTTGAGGTTACATAGTCTGAAAATCTAGGTAGGGTAGGTCGGATTTTTTTTTTTTTTTTAAAGATTTATTTGATACTTTGGCCTGAAACCTACCCAAAAATTGACTCGCAAACTTCAGCGATGACTTGTCGCCAATGACGTAAACTCATAGACTATCAAATTCACTCTGAAATAGCTCCGAAATAACATGAAATTATCTTTTGTTTCAAAATTGGATTAAATGTCCAGGGTTGGCCCTGTTTTCCTAGGTAGGGTCGGGTAACTTGCAACACACCTTTTTTATTTGGCCTTAGCTCGTGGAGGAGCTGATACTGCAAACAGAAACTACCTCCATGAACCTGTGTAGCTCTTTTGAGTGTTTGGAGTGCAAAGGCTGTCCTAATAAACAGTATTACTACAGTAGCTTAACAAAACGTTGCCTTAATAAACCACTTAGCTTTGTGAGATTTTATGATCAGGTCAACAAAGGCTGCCTCCTCTGTAAACGATACACTGTAAAAAGTAAATGTAGGTACACAGTAAAATCTACTGTAAGGTTAAGGCACCTAGTGTAGCTTCTACTCTATACATACAAAAGGGGCAAACAACTATTTACAATGTAGTACTTCTGCGTGGATTTTTACAATGCTAGAAAAAAAGGTCTGAATCGATAAAGGATATTCTACCCTATCACAATAGCACTGCATTCATCCTAGCAATACCACTCTTGGTATAGCACGAAATTGGCCAAATCTCGAGGCATAAACCTTAACGGCAAGTGGTTGAGAGGAAGGTGATTGGTAGATGGGGGGAGGGGGTAGTAGGGGTAGCAGACGACAGGGTTACATTCCAGGAAAAACAGCCGAGAGGGGAAGAAGAGGACATTGAGTGAGGCAGGGTCAGACACAGAGGGCACTATGGTGCTGACCTGGGCAGCCACTCAGACGGTTCCCACGCTACCTTACACCCACCCTACCCCCTTCCCACGCTACCTTACACCCACTCACCCCCTTTCCATTCTACCTTACACCCTCCCACCCCCTTCCCATTCTACCTTACACCCACCCACCCCCTTCCCATTCTACCTTACACCCTCCCACCCCCTTCCCATTCTACCTTACACCCACCCACCCCCTTCCTAACCCACCCTAACCCACCCACCTCGCCCGACCCACACACCACAGCTATCCTGCCCATACTACTCCTAATGCCATCTACCCACCTCCCCTATTACCCCACGTAGCTATTCCTCTATGACTATCACACTGCCCTACCTCGCCCGAGCTACCACAGCTACCTTGCCCATACAACTCCTATTCCCATCCAGCAATCTCCCCTACTACCCCACGTAGCTATATCTCTATCATTATCACACTGCCCATATCAGCCCTACTCCCAGCCCCTCCTGCCCCTCCTGCCCCTCCTGCCCCTCCTGCCCCTCCTGCCCACCCGATCCATCTCTCCCATCCTATCCATCCTGCCCATGTTTCTTGCCCATCATGCCCATCATGCCCATCATGCCTATTATGCCCCTCCTGCCCCTCCTGCCCCTCCTGCCCCTCCTGCCCACACTAAACCCGTCCTCTCTCCTGCCCAACTATGCCGTCTATCCCTTCTACAGCTACCTTTCTACCCCCCATGCAGCACACCCTTACTACCTACCCCCTCCATCATCAGTCCCCCCCACCCAGTGGACCCTATTGATCACGTGACCACTAGTACACTTCCTCCAGGGGGATCTATCGGGTGAGACGTAATTCGAATGCAGGTACTCAAGCTCCTAAAGCATGTCAATATGGTGAATCCCATGGTTTTGTTGTATTTAGGAGACGTTATTATGAACTGGAATTGTTGCCTCTATCATAATCTCCACAGAGGATGAATGATGACTCACCGCGCTATTTAAGGCCAGAGTACCTTCCTGCGCTCCACTACGACTTATGTTCAATGGGTAAAAAGACTTAGCAATAGGCTTTCTAGCAGAAATATGTTATGATGGAGATCAAGGCTAACATTATATATAGTCTACACGGAACCGCACAGTATACAGTGTATAAGGATTTAAATGAAGAGTTCCTGGTGCTTTGGCTCATTTGCATATACTACTTACACCCTGCTTGAGCCAATAGCATTGTGTGCCTGCAGCTAGGGTACAACGTCCTTATACTACTATGGCGGCCTACAGCTAGCAGTAGAACCGGTAGTCCGTGGTGAGGTATGTAGTGGGGGAGAAGGGGGCTGCTGCAGATAGGGAGGTTGAAGCATGCTCTGCTTGATCCCCAACACTGCATGAATGTTGGCATTTAAGCAAACCTTTAATTGCCTAAAGTCACCCTTTATGCAGCTTTAAGTGTCACTTACTGGAATTAAATGTGCTTGAAGTGCGACTTTGAGCAGTGCAATCTTTGCTCGAATGCCAAAATTCATGCAGTGCAATATGGGTACTTGAATGTAAATTGAGGAAACTACTGAGATGGCATTCTGGTTTCAGGAACATTTTATATAATACTCTATTGAATGTGTATTGAAAATTCATTTGAATGATGTGATACTGTTGTGTTGAATATGTGGGGGCCTGAAATAAGCACAGGAACTATTAGGAACAGGTTGACAGTAAGATGGTCCACAAACACTTCAAATGTAGCATTCAGACTAAACTGCCAAAAAACCCAATGTTTGCTTTGTAATGGGATTTAAAACAACTGACATTCTCGGTTCCTTATTCAAACAGCTCCAATGGGCTTAGTGAATAAACAATGGACTGTTACGTGGAATAAGCTTGCCCTAGCAATATTTGCACCAGCTGCCGAAATCCATGGAGGGAATCAATGTGCTATTTACATATTGACCAGGTCTGAAACTGTATCAATAGTACCTGAATATGAGGTCATTTCAATCAAAGTCCTGGGAGCCAGGGCGCTGTAGTACACTGATTGTGGTGGTAGTGCACTGATAATCTAATTGCTCTGGGCCTTAGTCTGTAGTGGCTATCCCTGGTTAGTCATAGGGACATTGGTCAGGCACGACCAAGTGCTATTAATAAATGACTGAGTCATAACAATATATGACTAATGCCTTACTCAAAAGGACTTAGCCTAAATCTCATTGAAATGGAGAAGACTAATAATGGTCCTGATTAGGTTTTTATAGATTAATCTGCCATTCAAAAGGGACTTTTCAATATAAATATCTCCTTGACAAGAAGAATTCACATGGGTACTGTTATTGCAAAACTGAAATTGCCTCCTGACAAAGGACCCATTTGAAACCTTTCAAAACAAAGGAAACATGAAATTTTTTCTAGTTATTCCCAAGGCGAATCGCTAATTTCAATGATCAGATGATAATCCATTGTCATTGAAAACTCACGAGTTAGCATTTGTTTTAATCATTTTTCCTACATAAAATGGGATGGCAAGGATCGACATTCATCTCTAAGATGAAACAACTGTTGACCCTAAAATATAGCCTGGTATAGTGATTATATCAAATATACAAAGGAACAAAGGCTAGATAATAAAACAGCTTCTAAGGCCCCTTTGCTATATGTGTATGCTTTCTATTCAAGCCACCCCATCTTAATGATCAAATTCAGAATGATGTATTTATGAAAGAACCCATTTAGTACTAATAGTTCACTCAGCTGCAGATGAAGCACATACACCTATGTTGATAAGATGTAACTTGGAGGGAATTTGAAAGCAATGTCCCTAATAATCTATAGGTCTATATGTATGCCATGTAGGTGTGCTTCTCTGCTCTTCTGATAAAGGCAAGGTGCACTGCCTTTTTCGTCGCATGTGGGTTATTAAATTATCGGGGTCCTTAATTCTACATGACAGGGACTTTCTATTTCTGTAAGTTAAATCTGCAACGGACTCATGCTCAAGTTACAAGAATATTGACATAAATCATTGCAATGACTTTTTTATATTTCCTTCAAATGAGCCCATAATTAGAACCCACATGTAGGCAGCAATAAATGCAGAACCTTCAGGATAGGACTAGATTCAGGTTTCCCCATGTGTATAATTATATATCTGCAAATGATGGCCATAAAATACAATCCCATCCTTACTCAATATGGATTAGGGTTGCTGTGCTTAAGTTTAATGCTTGCTGATTAGTGTGCATTCTTATTCATAGTCCCATGTTCGTGACAGAGCCAGAGAGGCAGTCATCAGAATTCTGAATGCCTTTATTTTGCATTAATCTAGAATCAAATCCTATCTCTATTGTTTGCGGAGGACGCTGATGGAATGTGTTGGGGGATGCGAATGGGATGTTGTTCCTATCTCAATTTAATAACAAGATGGGGGATGGAAAGTATGATAAGCACAGGAACAGAGACTCTGCCCCTCTCACTTGTCAAATCCACATTCCAAGATGGAGGCAATGTTCCTCAGGTTGTTCCCAGCACATTCCACTAGACATGATTTGACAAAATACAGCCCTCAGCCATTAAGGCAGCTAGGTTCCACAAGCTTTCTACATGGCTGAGCAATTTTGATGACTAAAGTTGAATCGTTTAGCATTTTTCCAGTACTTTGTAATATTTTTTGAATGATACCATCAATCTAAATCCCAATAGATTATGTTTCCTTTCATAATCAGAAGTAAATCAAAACTTTCATAATTTTTGAGACACACCTCAATCTGCATTGCAGCATTCAATAACAAGGCTAGGAAAATGGATTACATCATGTATTTTGTGCCTCAACGTTGCCTAGCTAATATTTTGAAAAGCCCAAGTGAAAGATTAAGAAGTGACTTTTTTCCTATTGAATTCTTAGACACTGTATAATAAACGAAATTTAATTAAACCATTTATTACCTCTACACCCAGAAGGCTCTAAGGCAATTCCCCTCTAACTCCCTTACTGAGACTCTTCACACTTATTAAGCTTTAGCACAATAAGCTAGTATACAACTGATTAATCTGGAAGCAGCCATTTGTTGTCAGCAGATGTTCTGTAGCTCTGATCATGAATGATTCATGCTAGAAAGGGGTGGAAGGGGTATTTATGAAGATGGCAGGAATCCAAGCATGTTCATCTAACAACAGCAGGCTTAGTACCAGGAAATGGAAATGCCAACAACCACAGTGGGGCCATCTCCATATTGGGTTTATTTAGTCTCAGGTTTAAATGTTGCACTACGCGGCCTCATAAACCCTGACAATTTGATGGCTGTTTCACACTCCATTGAAGTCTCCTGGCAATTTGCAGTGATTATCACTTAAAAGCTACAGTTCTTAAATCCTTTTCTCAAGACTCAGGAAAATTACTCTGAATAATATGGGAATAGAGGGAAATTCAGCTGCATTGCAATCCGATATTTTAAGTTTTCTTAAGGAGAACTGAAATTAGAAGACTCACATCTACATCAAAAGAATTTGTAGGGAAATGGCTTTCCAATGTGGATGATGCAAATACAGTCTCATGGACAATTCCAAGGCACTCTCCTCTTGAGCAATTTTAAGTCCATATCATTAAATTCCTCCTGCATGTCATGAAACAGGAGTCTCATACAATAGGGATTTATTTTTTATGATATGCAAATGATAAGCAAATACATTAAAGTAAAAATCTCAAAACTGAATAATCATAAAAAAAACAATTGTTTGCATATAAAGTTGGATATGCAATGTAGAATCAAGCAAGGCTATAACAACTGGTTCTCATCATGTTCCGAGTGTGGTACGCAATCCAAGTAACTCACTGTGGATCCTATGGGAACCAGTTCCCGTGGTAGAACAAGTGTTGTATGTGAGCAACTCACCAGGGAGGGATCCAATGAGCAGCTCTGAGTAGTTGTGAGCAGCTCACACTCTGTGTTACCATGGAGACAAGGACCTATTGGTCTATTTTACTGCAACGGATGACTATATCTCCCTCTCCTCCTGCATATCGCAGTATCCCTATCCCGACCCGCTCAGAAAAGAAGTCTACAAATTAGACTAATTCTGTCCACTCTACAATTATGTGACTTTTTTGTAAATACCTTATTTCAGGTTTTTTTTGTGAACATTGCATCTAGAAAAATTACTCTTATGGTAAGAGTTTTGCCATAGCAAAAATTGGTGGGACTCAACAAAAGGGGGGGGAGCTTTGAGGTTTGCTATGTCAGATTTCTGTAGATTAAACTGCCTCCACCATTTAAAAAAAGGACTATTTCATTATGAATCCCTCATTGACAATAGGAAGATGTCACATGGGTGTTATGATATGCAAATAATAATTGCCTCCTGACAAGGAATCCATATCTTAATCTGCTAATCTTTAAAAAAATAAAGATAAGATGATATCTATCAGCTATTCCCTAAGTGAATCGCTAATTGTAATGACCGACATCCATTCACATCAGTTGTTTGGGTGTTTATTTTAATCATCTTTCTTTATCATGACAAATGCAAAGCAACAAAATCTATATCATATTTAAAACAGCTGTTAATGCCCCTCGTCTATGCATGTTTTCTTTACTACCTATCCTATGGCAAACTGCTCCTCCCGACTTAATTTCACAGGGTGTATTTATAAAAGAACTCATTTAGTAGTAATGGTTGCATCGCATGAAATACAAGTGCTGCAAATGTAGTATTTAAGTCTATACAATTATTGATGGGATATAGCTAAGAGAGAATTTGAAACCAATGTCCTTATTAACCTATATATGTAAGATGTGTAGGTGTGCTTCTCTGCTGCTCTGATGAACGCAATGTGCAGTGCCTTTTTAGTTACATGTGGGTTATTGCATTATTGTGGTCCTTAATTCTATATGACAGAAAACTTTTTCTATTTTTGTCAGAGACATACATTCTTGCAACACCCTCGTGATCAGGTTCCAGGAATATTTACATAAATCATAGAAATGGCTTTTTAATATTTCATCGTGACGAGACCGTGATAAGTGTGGCGTAGTGCTTTAATGCACTGTGGTATTCACCCTCAGGGTCGATATACTCCAAGAGGGTCAGGGGTATTAGTCACCAGGGCTGCATCAAGACGAATGGCCATAATGTATTGAATCAAAAGGTTAGAGGATATAATATTACATGGACAGCAATAAGTATACAACCTTTATACTGGATGTGACTAGATTAAGAGTTTCCCATGTATGTATGTGCCAATAATGTCTGTAAAACATATTCACTTCACACTTGATATGGACTATGGTTGCTGTGCTTAGGTTTATTGTTTGCTGATTAGTGCTTATACATAGTCCCATGTTCATGACATAGCCAAAGAGGCAGTCATCAGAATTCTGAATGCCTTTATTTCACATTAATCTAGAATCAAATCCAAATTGTATTGTATTGATGGAATGTGTTGGGGGATGCAGATTGGATGTTGTTCTTATCTCGATCTTATAACACAACAGAGGTTGGAGGGCCAGATAAGCCTAGCGAATTCCATTAGACATAGTTTGAAGAAATAGAGCCCATACTTTTAAGTTTTCTACTGGACTGACAAATACTCCATCAAATACGTTTTTCTAGACAATCTCTGAGTCTGTTAAGGCAGCCCTTAAAAGCTTGCTACATGGCTGTGCAAATGTGATAACTGAAATTTTTCAAGCACTTTGTAATCTTTTCTAAATAGATATTATCAATCTCATTTCGAATCTAGATTGTTTTCCTTTTATAACCAGAAGCAAAACAAAACATTCATAATTCTTGAGCCCCAGCTGAAGCCTCTGTGCATAATTCAATATCAAGCATTTGCGAATGGATTAAATCATGTGTTATTTGTCACAATCTTCTTCAAGCCCTTTCATCCCTTTATGCGCTGCATCGTGCTTCAATGCGTCATGCTCTTTGTTGTTGTAATGCTTGAATACAGAACTGAAGGGTTAGGGGCGATGGCTAGGGAGTTGATACAGTACCAAATGGTCGGCATGATACATGAATAAATCAATGGCAAGTAGGCATGACCGGGCTATATGAACGTATCATGATGACCAAGGGCAAAACACATTAAAACACTATGCAGGCATGAAAGGGTTAGTGGTTCACTAGATGTTCCGACAGATAGATGATTAATGTAAGAAATAAGGTAAACTGAAAGAGGTATTTAAGAAGGTTTAATTCCAGGAAACACACACGACTAGTGTGGGCTCATACCCATATTGGGTTTATTTAGTCTCAGTTTTAAAAGTTGAACTAACTTGTCCACAAACTCCATAAACCATGGTTATTTGACAGGTGTTTCACCCAGCATTGAGCTCCACTGACTATTTATAATGATTATTACTCACTATTAAAGTATCTTTAAAGATGCAGTTCTTAAAAGCCTTTCTTCGAGACCCTAGAAACAGTTCTGAATAATTTCCCAAGAGGGATATTCAGCTGCATTTCAAGCCAATATGTGCTTCTCTGCGGGAATGTAAGTGTGTTATCTTATGAGAATTGGAATAAGTTTTCCATTCTGACATTCACGCTAAATAAATTTGTATCAAAATGCCTTCTAATGTGGGTGATGCAAATCTAACGCCTGTTGAAGAATTACAAAGCACCCTTATCCTAGGCAAATCTCATTTCATATTCCTTGAATCTTCAATAAAGATTGCATATCATGGAAGAGAATCACAAATGAGGGCCGTTTGTGCCAACATGGAATGTGTATGAATTTGTATGCTTCAATACCACAACCCCCTTTTTCTAATCCCTGTATCCCTGGTAACAGAAACTGTTGTATGTGAGCAACTCACAATTGGTGCATCCAATGAGCAGCTCTGAGTAGTTCTATGCAGCTTACAAGATGTGTTTCCATGGAGACAAAGGCCTATGTTTACTGCAATGGCTGGCTGCAATGGCCTATGTTTACTGCAATGGCTGGCTCACACTTAATGTTTCAGTAATGTTCTTGTTCAGTAGCATTCAGAGTGAATTTGTGTTAAGAGATAGGAGTATTAGTATCTCATCATCTCCTACACCCATAGGTGATTTCTATATCTGAGCTAAGCTGAGTCAGTAACACATATACCTCGATACATAGGTGAGTCCTAATCCTCTATAGCTAGGTGTCCAACCCATCAGGAGCTGATTGAAACTCACTACAGAGGTCAAATAGCCAAAGCTTCTGACAGGTGTAGAATGTCCAATTGAATCGAAACAGAAACATGACATAAAGTTGGTTTAATGGTGTTTAAATAATACGCCTTCGTGCAAAAGTGATATTTTTATATTAGATAGGACACTATGAGTTTTTTTCTCATAATTAGTACTTAACCAAAATAACCTGAGCAATCATCAGTTGAAGGAAACAGATTAACCTTTTTCCCAACAAGCAGACCTCTCGTTTTATTTTTGAGTAAGCAAAGACATTCTCATAGTGCCATTAGAGTCATAGCTTATTACAGAGATCTGCTCTGGGGATACTGGGTCTCCTAGCAACAGCATTCCCGCAATGATGCTGCAGTCAAAATAGCCTCAGGTGACACGAATACATTTGTGTGTCTTAGATTTATGAGTAGAAATTTCATGTTATGTGAGTTATATTCATCTTTAAAATTGCAAGGTAGAATAAAATATTGTGAGTGATCTGTGGAATTTTGCTCCTGCTTCAGATATTCTAAACGACTTTCTGGATTGAAACTTCCATCAGAGATAATGGCATGTTTAGAGTTAACCCTAGTTCTCAGTGGTTTGATTGGTCTAAACTACATGTATAGGAAGGTATATGACCCTAACGCTACCCTGTCATATGATTAAATCGCGACTCTCATGGGTTGAATTGGAAAAAACATTATTACACAAAGCTATATTCAATCATATATTTTCATTTAATATCATGATACTTTTATTTCGAAATTTCTGCCTCAATTACTCTAGATAATGTGTACCTAAAGTTCAACTCAATTTCCCAATTGACACTGCACTATTATCAACTGATGGGAGGCTAATAACAGTTTTCACCTCGGCAAGCCTACCTTATTATACAGGTACACTAACATTAACATTGGTCACTCTGTGTTTTCCCCCTAATTGCTTCCACACTCCTCTCTACGCTCTACACCACCTATCAAAGAAAAAGTATTTCTCTTTGGTATTCCCAATTCTACAATATGGCATACATGAGCTGTATAATTATAGTACCCAAAGATTCTAATATAGATATCCCTGAGAATAGTGGTTGAAGAAACTCGGACCAGTAACTATTTCAGTTGTGGCCTTTGACGTTGACAGAAACTCACACAAATATTTTACTCACACTTTATCTTTTATGGTGATTGCTGTTCTGCTACTTAGTCCCTCATGCTGCAGCACTACGCTGCTACTACTCTGATGATGGATGATGCATGCTAGAAATAAGGTCACTTGAAGATTTTTTTAAAAAGAGGCATAACTCCAAACCTGTTAATCCCAGGAAATGGAAACACACACATCCAGTGTGCATTCATCTCCATATTTGGTTTATTTAGTCTCCAGGTAAAATGCTGTAGTAAGCCGTGCCAGCTGTCCCTGTAAACCATGATTATTTGACGGCTGTCTCACACTCCATTGAAGTCTACTGACAATTTGTAGTGATTATCACTCACTATTAACTTTAAAGATGCATCCTTGAAAGCCTTTCTACAAGACTCGGCAAACCACTCTGAATAATTTCCCAAGAGAGAAATTCAGCTGCATTGCCAACCAATATCTTCCTTTCTGGGAGATTGTGCTTGTGTTTTGATGAGAACTAAAATTTAATTTAGTTTTCTATTCTGATGCTACACCAAATGGATTTGTAGCAAAATCTGATTCTAAAGTGGGTAATGCAAATGCACAATCTTTCAGCGTATTTCAAGGCATGCTTATCTTGAGCCATTTTAATTCTGTATTATCAACGTCTTCCTGGAAAATTATGTACCAAGCAAGAGTATCACACAAAAAGGCTCGTCTCTGCTGTGCCAAGGTTAGTTTCAGTTTGGTAAGCTTTATTTGGCAATTTAAGTCTCATACAGCTGGGATTCTATTACGGAAGAATGATGCTAAAGAATCACATTTGTCATCATGATGCACCAATGCAGCCCCAGTGATTAACTTGTCGGTGCTGCATTGGTGGATCATTCTGACCCTTCGGGAGTGTCTCAATCCCATAGGGTCGGCATGCTGCTTAAATGCAGCTCTGGTGAGTTCCTTGCGAGAGCTGTATTCATGCATCATGACGACAGATGGCTTGATGCATTAATGCATTATGCTGCCCTTGAACTAGATACATTCAAAGAAACATGCTAAAACAAATACAAGTAAAAGAAACATGTTTGCTAAGAAAGTTGGTTCTGCAATATAAAATCACAACTGTCTATCACATTGTTCCTAGTGTGGAACTTTATCCAGCGAACTCACTGTGGGTCCCATGGGAACTGATTCCTGTGGTAGAATAACTACTGTACGTGAGCAACTCACCAGGGAGGGATCCAATGGGCAGCTCTGAGTAGTTCTCAGCAGCTCACACTCTGTGTTTCCATGTAGGCAAGGGCCTCCCTGCCTATGTTTACTGCGAGGGATTACCAAATCTCCACTCTCCTGTCACATATTACTGTGAGCGGTACTTGGTATCTCTGCCCCAACCTGTTCACAGCAGAATCTGGTATATTCTCTCCATTGTGTAGAATACGTTATCTTTGTTTAATTCAATCTTATTTATTAAGGCTAAATGTGGCAAATTCCCTAAATTATTTGGAGAAGACTGAGAGAAGTGTTAAGGGAAATTATATACTATAGGCAAATAGATCATAGTCTTGTGTAGTGTCATTCAGAGTGTAATTGGGTTAGGAGAAAGTCACTTTGGCTCCACAACTCGCATGAGATTTCTAGATGGGAGCAGAGTCAGTAACATATTATGTTTCTCGGATAATCTGTATAGAGTTTGGAGGATGAATCGGGGCAGTATGTAAATTAAGTTACCTATAAAGCTGTATCTATATTTAATCAGAATACTGCTGATTAGAACCACGTAGAGAGTATTGGGGTTCCCTGTGGAGATATCTTCCCACCTGTATTCTAGAGGTATGACTAGTTGCTGCAGTTCCCCCTACTACCTACCAGGAGTAGGATAATTGCATGAGTATGAGAACTGTACATAGTTTTCCTCTCTGCCAACAGCTAACAGACTGCTCCGCTACAAAACTTAGTAAGTGCAAGTGCAGAATGTCCAATTTGAGTATTAACAGAAAAATATAACAGATTAAGTTGATTTGATATTTTGAATATGCTTTTCTGCGACAGTGGTATTCTCATATAAGATAGGGCACACAGATTTTCAATAATAAATACTTAACTGTAATGTCCTTTAAGCCATTTGTTGAAAGAAACAGATTAACATTTTTTGCCATGATCAGACTTCCCATTTAGTTTTTGGGCAAGCAAAGCTCCTCAGAGCCATCCCCACATTCCCATTAGAATCATAGTACTAGGCTTATTACAGGATATCCTAGCAACAGCAGTCCCAACGTAATGCTGCAGTGGGAATAGCTTCAAGTCACATGTATACATTTGTGTGTTTTAAATAATGATCAGGAATGCTTCTCTATGTAAGTCATATTTATTTTTACATTAATTCTTGTACCACAAGCTGTCGGCCATCTGTTTTACTTTGTTTCTTCTTCAGATATCCTAAATTGATTTGCACACTAACATTTACAGACTGTAAATTGTGAATTGAAGGTGGCATTTCTAACACGAACTTTGTGCAAATTAATTTGTATTCTGTACAGTAAAGCATATGACCCTCTCTAAACTCAAAACCCTTATCTTACTTGATATAAAAAGCATGTGTTTTAATATCTTGAAGTGGAAGACATGGAATCCTGTTTGTTGCATAAGTGTATTCAACAAACAGGATTCCATGTTAGTGAGACCATTACTGTACTAAGAAAGATTTCATTAAATCTCATAAGACTTGAAATTGAACCACATTTTTCGTACAATCTCATAATACTTTTATTTTGTTAGTTATAATTAGAGTACAGTATGGGGTTACAGTGAATGGAATGAAGACACCAAGATGGCTCTGTTACAACACACACCAGCCCACGTAGCAGCCCACAGGTGACCCCCCCCCCCCCACCCCTCCAGCTGTGATAATATGCACCTGGGATTCAGGCTAACCTCACAATTAACACTTGATCATTATCAACTCATTGGCAACCAATCTTATCTTTTCCCAAGGCAGGCATTCCTAATGATACAGGCACACTACTTGTTATAAAGTGATTTATTGTAACACCTATAACTGTCCTTATTAGGGGTGCTCTCGTTAAAGATTAGAAATAACCCAGTCTTATTAATGACATTAGCAATCCATATACTACATGTAATTCGTTAATGCCATTCCTCCCCATGTCATGACTGAGGCTGCCATTGTTACATGTATTGCCCTATTACATACCTATAATGGACCCCCCAAGTGTTCATTTTAACACCTGATGAAAGTGAGTGCATATATGATAATAACTGTCCTTATTCGTGAACCCTGGCCTGAGATAGGAGTAGTAGTCTGGTTAGTGACATTAACACAGCCATATTCATATTATATACTAATTGATGAATACCATATTTCCCCAGGTCATGCTGGATGTGCTAAAACAGTTAATTCTCCTGTTGCTGACAGAAGCATCCTGACACGGAGGTCCCTAACAGTGTTCTCACTCGAGGCCTTCTATATAGAGGTCCTGTTTTATTATTGACTTCAGCCCAAAGGCTCAGCTAAGCTATTCTATTTTTGTGAAATGTGATTTAAAATATCAACGAGGCCTGTCGGGCCATTATTGTACCTGAGGAACATAATGATGGTTATCAATAAAAACTTTTTGAACTTGAACTTGAACTGGCTGTTATTAATCTTGAATTGGTGCCTCAAGCAGAAGGGGATTGTTAGTATAGTGAAGTATGAGGAAGCAACTGGGTCCCACCATGGTAAAGTGTAGGTTAGCACAACCGCACCCTCATGAGAGCTTGGCTTTGTACTTGGCCACTCCTATCTCCAACTACTGGTGAATCATGCCATATAGGAACGTGCTAGACCGCTTAGCAGAACCTTTAAATAAAGCTGTGGTTACTCAGGCACCTTTTTCATTTCTGTATATCTAGGCATCTAGTTGCCGCAGTGCAATGTGGGCACTAGTCTCGTTAATAGCTTGTACAATTAAAATATGACCAGGCACCAATGTTGTATAATCAGTCTCAGAAGAGGCAAATTAGCAAAGACATCTGATTGGCTAAGGCCCCTGAGAGACAAAACTTGTTTCTGGTTGTTGTTTTAGATTTGGGAGACTCGGGGTCACTGCAGGTAATAGAATCACTGCCATGAGTATACCAGGAATATGCCAGGAATATGCCAGGAAAATAGGCCATTGTAGTAGCAGTAATGGCAGGAAAGGAACCAATAGTGTAGCTGGAATTCTCATTACTTCCCTCAGAGACAGTCTTGCTATTCAACATACATTAACCCAGCAATCCACAAGAACCAGTGTAGGACCTTGGTAGAAGATGGCGGTCTCATTTGGCAGTGTTAGTTATAACACTATAGTCTCATGGTAGTATTTCACCAGCCATAGAATACTGCACCTTTACGATTTAATGGGTATAATACCCATATTAAAATTCCACATGGGTGTCTTGTATTGAAACTCTTACTGAAAGGGATAGGAATCACTCCGTATGTTCCCATCTCTAATTGCCTTCATACGCCTCTAGAAGATCCAGAAGGTAATTGATAATTTTACGTCAGTGGAATACATCAAGAACTGTTGCAAGGGTTGACCTTTGCAGCTCACCGCCTCTATTTCAATTTAAGTGCAAATGAAAGTAAGTAATTGAATTCATCATTTGAGTCCTATCCTATAGGTTGGCCAGAATCTGCTCTACAGTTTGGCCACCGCTACAGCTCCCTAAACTCCAAATATTAAGCAAGGCTCTTTCTAGTGCAGCCTCACAATCTCCTCTCTCCAGGTAATCTTCCTTTGATCTGAAACATGAGATGGGCCATTAGTAACCACAGGAAACCATCAGGAATGACTCCATTAATCTGGAAATAATCAGGAAAGATTCCGGGGAAATAACCAGAAATAGTTCCATTACTGATTACCGCACTGACGGTGATTACCCTGGCTAACCTTTCAGGGCTGATGGGAAACAGTGATGTAGTAATCTCGCACGTTGCACTATTTACGGTTGAATGTATTTTATTCGGCAACGAGCACCCGTGGATCACATAGTGGGGTCCCTGCGGTGGGCTGGATGAAGTACTTATGGCTCTTCTTTTGTGTGTCCTTCCTCCCTAATGACCTCAGGTGTGGGGACACATTTCCTGCCACACACCGGAGGCTTCAAGCCTTCAGGCACTATCACTTGTAACAGAGGGGTGGGTAGACTCAAGGCTCCATGCTTTAAGTAGGAGTATGTATAGCTGTCATTTTCCAAGAACTTTTGGGATGAAATCTTCCCTAGTCCAGAATGCTTTGCACAGTAGTGGTTACAGCATTGGTATTTATAATTGAGAACGCTAACGATCCCTACCAGAGATGTTTTAGCATCAAAGGGCCACCTGGTGTTTATTTTGTTACAATGATGCACCAAAGCAGCACCGGCGAGTAACTCGCAAGCCCTGATTTGATACCAAACCTACAGTCGTGTTTCAATCCTGAAATACCCGGATGATTGCAGCCTTTTCTAAGGACCATCAGAATCGCTAATGAAAAAGGGAGGCTTTGGTGGAATCACTAGTTCTGGTGAATTACTAGGAATTCCTGGTTGATAGATACTCTGATTGAAAAAAGACTTTCGGACAGTCAAGGAGAGCTGGAGAGAGGGATGATGTGCCTGACCTTTTCTGTGCTGAAGTTGGTCATCATGACAGATGGACACTCAGTCTCACAGCCCCTGCCCAACCATGGACTTATGGGGTATGGGGGAGGGGCCTGGAAGAGGATCAGACAGAGCTTGAATGTCAAGGGCGAGTAGGTCGGGAGAGCTGAGAAGGGAAGGTTGTCAAGGGCGAGTAGGTCGGGAGAGCTGAGAAGGGAAGGTTCTGAATCAGGCCAAAAAGATAAAAGTCTGTTTCAAGGTTGCCCGACTTTAAATCGTAAAGAATGGATAACTTTTGAAATTGTTGTCTTATTTCTGTCAGTAAAAAATGCGCATACCTGTGCTAAATTTGGGCATCTAGAGTCAAAATGGCCGCCCATGAGTCAATACTGGAGCCTGTGAGTTGATGATGTGACTTGCAAGTTAATTATAGGATACTTGCTCATTAGGTCTAGGTAAAACATACTGAAAATAAAAGATCCAACCCATCTACCCGAGCGTTTTTAATTTCAAACCCAATTGCCATGCAGTTTTTAATCTTTCCTTTTTTAACATTTACATGTAGCTCAACTCTATTGAGCATGGCTTATGAAGCACCAACTTGGCTTCAGGGCATCATATTCCCATGTATATATTCTTTGTGATCTCTGATCAATGTGGCAGCGGTGTATCCCTGCATTAATCCCAAATGAGCATTCATCAGCAGTTTATGACAGTCTAATGGTATGGGTTTGGGGTAAGGTATATGCAATGTAATAGATATGGAACAGGTGACTTGCTGTATAAGTCTTATAAGCCAAGGACGGGTAATTGTTCAGACACCAACCGCCAAATGTGGTGTAAGCAGCAATGCATTCAAAGATGCGATGTGCGTTTCTTGGTATTTGTGAGGGGATATTCTCATTGGCAGGGAACCATCATTTCTCATGAGAAAATGTGTTTCAATTATCTCTAATAGTTATTGGAAACCATAACTGAAGACATCATACTCCATCTGAAGTCCTCTCATTTGGAGCAACTGTTTCCCCCTGTTTTCCCTATGAGTAACTGATGCTACTTATCAATGTTTAAAAAAAAGGGCATTAACAAAACCTTCCTCTGACGTCGGCTATCAATGTTCCATTTGATTATGATATGATGTGTTATGGATTCAGGAGGGAAGACATTCAAGATTTAGGCACGGTCAAGGAAGATAAGGCTGTGTCTCACGACCTTGGGACAATGTTTTTGTCTCTGACCGGGTGCCGTCTCTGACCAGGTGCCGTCTCTGACCGGGTGCCGTCTCTGACCGGCTTGGCTTGATAAGGTCAAAATACTAGCAGCAGGAGGCTAATTATAATTATAACTATGATTATATAACAACCGCCATAACGTTTTTCCAAATCCTTATATATATGAGTATAATTCTTTTTAAAACACCTTTTTCTGACACCTGGTCAGAGACGGCAGCCGGTCAGAGACGGCAGCCGGTCAGAGACGGCACCCGATCAGAGAGAAAAACATTGTCCCAAGGTCGTGAGACACAGCCATAACCTACACATTGGCCACGTTGTCCAACTAAGGGCCAATACGTTTTCAGCCTGTCCATGCCTGTAAATGGTCTGCTCAGAAAATGTGGCGAGCCTTCTGCCCAATGGGCACAGAACATTGAACCAACATTGATTGCTGGTTGTCAATGTTGATTCAAAGTTGATTTAACATTGATTCAACATTGAACTGAATTCTGTGCCCACTGGGTGATTGGTTATGGAGCTAGTTACTCCGATCTGAGGTAGATGGACTGTTACCAGCGGTGTCACTGAGTCCTGTGTTCTGAGGCACCAGCTCCATGCAATGCATTCCGGAGTAAGAACCTAACTTTAAGATCACACATGCACAATCCCAATATGGATACGCGCGTTGGGGTAAGGATAGGCTATAAAGCTAAGACACTCTGTAATATCCAACTCTGAGAACAGATTCTAAAAGCAGATTCTAAAGGCATGTTCTGAGAGCGGATTCTGAGAGCAGATCGACCGAAATCCACACCTGGGGTTTTATTGTAAATCATGCTAAGGTAAGAGGATTAAGATAAAGTAAGGCGAGGCCTGGGGACCCTGGAGGAAGACAATAATCTTCTACATCTTGTAGACCTGCTCCTGCTCAACACTCACATCAAAAGAGGTACACCTGCAAACCTGCGTGTTAAGCCAAAACAAACTCGTGTTCCGGTATCCCGACCGACCTGAATATTTGGCGTTTTTATAACAGAAGATTGTGAAAAGAAAATTGACGTACCGACACTATTTATTCCGGGCCATGTTACCGGAACTCACATTTCTTTAATTTTTGGGTTCATATCACACACAGAAACGTGAGCGTCACTGTAGCCAAAATCATCCACCCAGGAAAGTCATGAAGTGGCTGACTTTCAGAGGTTGGTGCTTTTGGCGACAATGACGCTGTGAGCTTTGTTGAGAAGTGAGTTTACTTACTAGGGCTGCATTCATGTACCGGGGCAACCTCAGATAGGTGTACATAATGCATTAAAGCGCCAGGCGAGCTTTAATTGGTTAAAATGACCACAAAAGAGACAGGACTCTATACTGTTTCTGGAGGATTACTGCTAAACCCACCCACCCAGTAGCGTAAGCAGATGGGAGGGGGGTGGGCGGCCTGAATTATGTTTGGGCACCCGGATTTTTTTGCTGTGACGCTATAATATAATACACCCAATTTTCAGACCGTACCTCTCCCAAAGTGGATGTAAAGGCCCCTGGGCACACCCATTCTGACTGAAGTGCATAGGCGATGCATATCCAGCTGATATTGGAGAATGGCACGAGGTTTCAGCTTTTGCTCTGACTGATATGGCCTGATTGGACCTGAACCTGAACCTAAAGACACGAGGGAGTATGTGTCTTTATGTACAGTGTTCTCATTCTCAACATACCCAATGTGCTCAACCATGTTTGGTAGGTGTGTATAGGTAATATTGGAAAGAGCAACGACCTATAGGGTGCCAGGTCCTTCAGTATTGTGTTTTTAAGCAGGAATGAATGTCACTTTTAGAGCCACACTTAGCCTGGCCGGAGTCTGATCAACCTCAACCTGTGACTGTACTCTGCTGATTACTCCAGAATTCACATGCACAGAGAAAAGAAACAGCGTCAAAAGGGAGTCCAGGTTGCCTCCAAAACGACTGCCCTCTCTAGAGGAGTCCAGGTCGCCTAGATGACTTCCTGGCTGACCTAAGCAAAGGGGAGTCATATAGCTCTCTGGGTCATGTGACTCCCCCAGGTGACTCACTTAGGTCAGCCAGAGTCACCTAGGGTCCCTTAGGCGACCTGAACTCCCCTAAACAGGGGAGTCATTCTTGAGGCAACCTGGACTCCCTTTTGACGCTGTCTCTTCTCTCTGTGTGCCTATCCACTCCAAACTATAACTACTTAACTAAAAGGGACTGAAAATGGCTGGGAATAACCCTGAATTTTCATTATGTATAGATTTATACAATACACTACTCCCAACCTCAGAAACCCCCCACCCCCCCCCCCCTTCATCACTACGCAGATATCCAACAACCAGTCCCCGCCCGGAGCTGAGCAGTAGAACCGGAAGTCTAACAGAATAGGGCAGCACGTGACTAGGGCGGACCGGAAGTTGCTGCCGGTGCATGCGCGGTGGGACGCTGACGTGAGTAAGCTGATTACCAGCAGGGGGTACGTCCGTAAGGGGACTTCCGGTGCCGATGTTGGACTAGAGGGGAGTGGCGTCCATTTTGATGTGAACTCTCAGGTGATACCACTGAGGTGGGGTATGTTAGATAGGGGCTAGAGAGTAGAAAAGCTGTTTTACAGGGAATTTCCCACAACAGATATATGTATGTATATTATTGTAGTGTGTTCTTCCATTGTTTTTTTTAATGTTAAGCTTCTTTCACATAAAATCAACTCTCCCAAGGATTTAAATACACTGGATACCAAGCTTCGTAACTGAGATTCAGCTTAAATTCTGGGAGGCGTGCGGAAACTACTGCCTAATTTGCCAAGCTATGGTAGCACAGGGGGGGGGGGGTATCGATTTGGCAGTGGGTAGCCATTTTATATCTGAGTACGCCCCCCCCCCCCAGTAACCGCTTGATACAAAATTAAAGTTCAGGTGACTTTAATAAGCCCAGAGAATAAAGGTGCGTAAGTGGTCCAACCTGCCACGGCTCCCCTATACTTGTTCTTGTGGCTGAAATCCCAGGTGTTCTATGTGCCAGCGATTATATATATAGCACTGAGTAATGCCAGAGGGATAGAATGTAGTTTTATCCAGAAAGGACTGGAAATGATGCCAGGGAACTACCTGTGATGCCACTTACAGGCAGGTGAATGCATACCTAAGATGGCATCGGTCAACACGGATATTCTTTGGCTCACTATACGACCAACCGCTCATTCATATAGTGCCTAACCAAGTTCGTCATTTCTTGGCATGCTATATAACCAACTCAGGTTTGTTGATATTGTCAGGTTGGTCAGTACTAACTAACTCACCTTAGTGTCTCCATCTCAGGCCAAGTCGTTTTTAGTAACCCAGTAAACAAATAACGGTATACACGTTACATAACGTTATATGTCAACGTTTTTCTAAGGCTCTTTAGTATGACATAACGTTATGTAAAGTTTAAAACGTTATTTTGACGTAAAATAAAGTTTTTTTGTTAGCTGGGAAGACATTGGTCTCAGTCAATCTTGGATAGTACTTGGTCATTCCTGACCCATGCCCCTATGACCAACCTGGGATAGCCACTACAGGCTAAGGGCCGGGGCATTTAGATTATATGTGCATGTTTGGAGGATTGGGAGGAGGTACGGATTAAGAGATAAAGGTTATTTCGCGGCACAGTTTCTTGACACAATAGGTGTAGGGTAAGTTCACCACTTTCAACCGGTCTGATCCATGTTTTTTCATGAGCTACCTTTCAGGTCTAATTGCTCCTAGAGTTTTTTTGTGCATATCCTTCAGAATTGATCCAAACTTTAGATATTGCTCTTGAGAATAACATTGATGATGTCCTACAGTGTCAGATATCAGTTTACAGTATTTAATTCCATGATTTATCAGAGTATTCAGAATTGCCCCTTTTCACCCTAAGTCAGCCAAAATGACCCTTGAGTCAGCCATATTATAACCACCAGAAATATGTGAAATAAAGCAGTAATTTTGGCTGACATGAATGCATGCATCATATATCAATATATTACAACTAACAATAGAGAAGAAAACTATTTATTGAATATGGAATAATCAAGACAAAGTCAGTAATGAACCTCAAGTGAATACAACTGCATTATGAGCTATCAATACAAGTAGATATTATTTGTATGACCAAAGAGGATTAAATATAACATTATAGACATGCAGTATGGAGTTCTATTGAATATAGCGGGGGCTCTGCCCCCTCACCCCCTTTCCCCCCCTCTTTTTGCATTTCACCCTTGCCCTCTATACACTACACAAGTAGGCCTGCTATCCTTAACCCTCTAGTAGAAGAGGATATTCTGGGAGGAGCAGGTATTCACAAGGGTAGGAGGAGGGTTGTTAGACAAGAATTCAGGGTGAGAGAATTCCAGGGGGGATTCCAGAGAAGAAAATCCCATGGTTGACTCAGGGTATGAGGTGGCTGACTTAGGGTGAATTATTGGCTGACTTAAGGTGAAATGGGTAGACCTTACAAAATCAATCCTAAATATAATTTAGGAAATTATTTTTGCTCAATAAAGTCATGATTTGTGTAATCTAGATACATATCCAGCTCACAAAACCAATCAACACTGTGTATAAAAGGGACAAATACTTCAAACCAACTACCAAAGAGTATGAACGGTGGGGAGATTTTCATTCTCAGTTGGTCAAAACAGGTCAAACAGGGGTACTTTTGACTGATTTTACAGCATGAAAAAGACTGATGATGCGGATGCAATCTGCACTATATATTTGGAGAACAGGTCAATTCTTAAATCAGTGGGAGTTTATTGTCATCAGATGCATACTGAACTTGTAATTTCATGTCAAAAGTGGTTGACTCAAGGTATGAGTTTGACTTAGGGTGAACCTACCCTATATGGTTATCTTTTTACCATGATATACTCCTTTGTTATGTTGTGGTTAACTGTTTCCTTTCCATTAGCCCTTTAAGGATGGCATGATGCATTAATGCATGATGCTCTTTGTCATTATGATGCATGCGTGCAGGCTTGGCAAGTAGTTGCATTCAAGCATCATGTCGACGCTATGGGGTCGAGACACTCCCGAAGGGTTCGGCTTGATGCACCAATGCAGCAGCAGGGAGTTAATCGCATTAGTGTATCATGACAACAAATGTCATCTTCTAGCAACATGTGTCCTAAGAGGGTTAGCTTGCTCTCTTCACTATACTTTATGACAGGAGGCACTACTTTAGTTTGTGTCTTTTTTCCCATTGGGGAGGTGGAGGATTGTTTCTATAGCCTTTCCTTCAACAGATTATGTTTCCTGGCATGCACTGTGTTGGGAGTGGTTCATTCTGTTGTTATTATATATAGGATATGCAAAAGCAGCTGCCATATGGAAGCAGACCTATAAATCTGAATACTATATCACCTTCAGATAATGAGACCTTCAGCAGCAGAAGAAGCTGGGGGTAAGGGGAGGGTATAGACGCACATACAAAGGACTGTCATATGGGACCACAATTTATATACAAAATATCATTGTATAATGTAGAATACTATTTTCTCGTAGTTTTACTACATTGCAATGTTAATGGTAGTTATGATGAATTCTTAAATTTATCATTAGGCTATCTATCATACATGCATGTACATAACTCTTGGAATAATTATACATTGTGTTACTCTGCCCCATGGAAACAACAGTTATGATGAACCTTTAGCAGACCTGACGTAACTAATTTAACACAGATGTAGCAATGCCGAACAAATAGGCTATGTCTCCATCTAATGAGCTACGTTGTTGTTGCTAAAGTTTAAGTGCAGCCTAACTTTATTTGTCACTGATACCACACTTGGCTATTAGAACAAAGGAAAAAGCCTGACTGTATATGTCGTACAAGAGGTTAGAAAAACACTCACCACTAGTGTGCCATAAGTTAGTTAGACCACTGCCACTGTACTAAGGATATTGGCTTAGTCACGGCTGTGCACACTCGTCTACCGACTCATGATCAGCCTAGACTGTCGCCAATATCCTACGTACAGGGATCTAGCAGTGGTTTAACTACTACATACTACTGTGCACTGATGACAAAATATGGATGAAAAGGAGAACATTAGGGAATAGAAAACATTGCTGGCTTAAATGTACAATGACGGCACAAGAGGTGTAGCAACAGGTCAATAAATAATTTGTAATTTCAGTCAACAGCCAGATGGCGTAGCAAACATCAATAGTTTGGAAATCTGATGGCAATGGCCAGCTGGACTTCACGGCTGGCTCGTTGGTCTAGGGGTATGATTCTCGCTTTGGGTGCGAGAGGTCCCGGGTTCAAATCCCGGACGAGCCCTGTGCTTTTTTTCTTCTTTTTATTTGCATTGTTGATCATAATCATGTAAAGCCAAGTTTGATGCTGTATGTTTCCAGAGTAATAGGGAGACCTATTTCCCTTACTCTTCTGCATTAGTAAGAGAGGCATCCCATTCTGCCTACAGGCCTACTTCCCTTTCTCGTCAGTATTTTTCCTTTGACTACTCACAGTCTGCCCCTTTACTAGGCACCATAAAGCCTTGTTTATTACTTTAACATGGTGTCCCTCAATCCTCGTAAGCAGCTACTAAATCGCTGTATACATATTTTCTTAGACTTTGCAGCAACTCAAGCCTATCCGCCTGCCCTCCTATTTCTTCATTTTGACTTGTGTTCATGTCTGAACTTCATGTGGCATGCATTGGCATGTCACATGATGTAATTATGAGATCATTATGGTTTAAAAGCTACTAGAGGGTGAGCGGAGTGGGGGACTTACGGGCCTAAGTCCGATTTATCTATCATTTTGTAATGTTTATTACACCCACCCAATACAGGTATTACTATTGAAAATAATATATTATGTCCCCATGAAGAAGTGATATGTGTGCTCAAATCCTGACTCAAATTAAAATTTACCCAGGCAGAAACCAGTCAATTTGGAATTTTAGCAAACCCAACATATAGCTTGATGAACCCAGATGCAATGTAGGTATTTTCATTTGCAGTCAGGATTCTACATGTATAGCTGTGTTCCAAAGAACCCTAATTCGGTAACTGATGAAGCCCCCCATGTATGACACAGCTGGTTTAGCACACATCAATATAAGGAAATTTAATGGCAGTGGCCAGCTGGACTTCACAGCTGGCTCGTTGGTCTAGGGGTATGATTCTCGCTTTGGGTGCGAGAGGTCCCGGGTTCACATCCCGGACAAGCCCACAGCTTTTTTTCTTCTGAATTGTCTCTAATATCTTAGGTGTAAAATATTTTTTCGGGGATCTTTATCCACCAGCAAGCGCCAGAATGTAAACTGACGAATAGAACACAGTAGCAATTTCAAAAATAATTCAATTTGGGTACTAGAACTCTATCTTTAGAAGGTAGAAATAATGACATTTTTCTTCATGCTAGACATTGCCTCTGGTCTTGAGAAACATAACTCAGCCCTTGGGAATTTCTTCTAGAACTCATGTAAGAATCAGCTCTCTAGCAAATGCAGTTCTTACTAAAGTACTGCTATCCTTCATTAATTGCCCATCTAGCCCTCTCTTTCTCACTTCTGCTTTTCCCTCTGAGACCCTCGATTTTCCTTCTTCCAAGCAAGCCCTGCACACATCTTCATGTATACCCAGCACATATGTGTAGGTACACAGTAGAATCTACTGTAGATATACAGTAGAATCTACTGTAGTATGGACTTAAAAGTATATACTGTAGATTAACAGTAGATTCTACTGTGTATCTACAATACACTGTACACCTACAGTAGAATCTACTGTACACCTGCAAAAATATCAACCAACTGTTTATAGTGTAGCAGGGTGCCTCAACCCTCATAAATAGCTAGTTGATCACTGCTTATTCATGTAGATATGACAGCCCTCTATCCTCCCAGCCCTTCTTCTACTTTCTATGGCTATATTTATGTGGCATATGGCCTTTGTCATATGAACTTTAACTTGACTTACATCAATCACGTTTAAACAATTCTACTATGCACAAACCCTGATAACATATTTACAATTCCCCTGTCCCCCAAATGACATATAATGTCATACTTGTTTCTTTTCTTTCTGAGTTTGTCTGATCTTGAAAAACAAAATAGATGTATTCCTTTTCATCCACTCTTTACAGGATATCCCCCAACCCACCCTTTCCACTATCAGACTAATTTAATTAAGACTACTCCAGTGCCTAAATCAACCACCGTGTTCTGGCAATAAATAACTTGCCCTTTCATTGTCTATTCAATTACAAGCATGGGGCAATGATAATAGGCCTATAACCAGATAACACTATATATTATGGTTTTGGACTAAGTCTTAGCTATTTGGGTTTTTCTACAGGTCCTTATAATATGGACCTCAGGCAAACCTGAAAATACTCATCAGATGCAGTCTTAACAATTCTAAGAATACAGGCTATGTATGCATTTAATAAGCTATGCTGTTGTTGCTCAGGGCCCAAATAGGCTATTAGGGACCTTTAGCAATCATGCCAAAGTCCCATAAAATGTTAACTTAACGCAGGTTTTTACCATTGCCACCAATGAAGGTATAGTGACCTACGTCTGCATTTTTTTTTAGCTCAGTTGAGGTTGCTAAAGGTCCCTAGTGGTAGCCGATGATGCCTCCTAGTACTTCTAGGCATAACACAGATGGTGCAGCAATCATCAATGGGAGTTTGGCAATTTAATGGTAATGGCCAGCTGGACTTAACAGCTGGCTCGTTGGTCTAGGGGTATGATTCTCGCTTTGGGTGCGAGAGGTCCCGGGTTCAAATCCCGGACGAGCCCACAGCCTTTTTCCTCGTTGCATCTGCAAAGCTTTCATATCCATCAAAAACCACATACCACACTGGCTTTCATTTCCTGAATAGTCTAAAGGCTATCTTCATTGTTGTCCCTACTTTCCTACTCCCTTTTCCATGCCCTTAGAAACCTTTTATCTTTTTATTCTTACCAACCCATCCTGCCCCCATACATTCCCCCTTTTTCCTGCCTTCCCCCATCTCCACCACCTCCCATCTGCCCACTGCCTCTCTCCTAGTCCCCACAAAGCCTTGTTTATTACTTAAACATGGTGTCCCTCAACCCTCATAAGCAGCTACTAAATCACTGTTTATTCACTTAGACTTGGCAGCAGCTCAAACCAATCCCCTCCTCACCCCCTTTCTAACTCTCCATCCTCATTGATGGTCATGTCTCTATGCCATGTGCCATACACTGACATGTCACATGATGTAATTGTAGGATCATGTGGCTGGATATGGGGAATTGATTTGTCATCATGGACAGGGAACATTGTTCAACCCACCTATTGCACTAAAATGATCATGACGCCCACTAGACCTTTGGGTATGACTTTTGACAACTGTATTCCAATTGCATATTTTATGCACTAAGCAGCGACTAGTCGGGTCAAATTACGGACTGCTAGCAAACCTGATGCAGCTCATTAAATGAAGATGTCCAGGCGCATTGTCCCAATAGGCGATGGTGATGGTGATGTAGGCTGATAAATGCAGAAGTATCATATGTTTTACCACAGTTACATATTTGGGTTTGATGAGCTGTGTCAAGTTTGCTAAATCTACCAATTGGCTGCAATGTTAAAACATACCTTAAAACCTCTTCGCTAAGCCAACCAGGTTCTGTTCATTCAAGGCATATTTCAGACATAAAGTGACCAATAGGATGCCTATGAAATAATCTAGGGATGACACAGATGGTGTAGCAATCATCAATAGGAGTTTGGCAATTTATTGGCAATGGCCAGCTAAACTTCACAGCTGGCTCGTTGGTCTAGGGGTATGATTCTCGCTTTGGGTGCGAGAGGTCCCGGGTTCAAATCCCGGACGAGCCCTGTGTTTTTCTTCTTAATCTGACTGCTTTGAATTTCAAAGGCCACATTGCACACTCATTATTTTAATTGTTGGAAGGTCATTTTCATCTCCTTTTGTCCTCAGCATTCTTCCCACCATTTTTAATACCTTTCACAACCCACCCTGCCCTATTAGACTTTCCTCTCCCTACCTTCCTGACCCAAATTCACCACGTCTTCTGCCCATTGCCTTTTTTCAGTCTGCATAAAAGTGTTAAAGAGAAAATTTAAATTCTACCAAAAAGTGAAAAACCAGTGGCGTAGGAAAAGGGGGGGCCTGGAGGGCCCCCCCCCCCCAATAACAGAGGAAGGGAGGCCTGAATATGTTATGGCCCCCCCAAGATTTGCCATGGCCCTATCATATATTACACACATTTTTCCAAACTTACCTCTTCCACATGTAGAGGGCAAAGGGGCATGAATCCCCTACCCCTATCAGAACTAAAGGGTGCTCAAACAATACTTTTCTTCACAATTCCAATATAAACCTGTATGTATGCGACATCAAGCATGAAAACCTGGTTGGGGTAGCCCCCCCCCCCCCCCGGCCCCCCCAATGAAGATATGCTTCCTACGCCTCTGAAAACACCCTGTATTTTTCCTTTATTCACCTACAAGACCCTCTCACCCTCCATCAAATGCCTCTTCTTGAGTGTGGCGCCTGTTAAACTCTTCATCTCAAAATATTATTGTAATACATGACTCTTCCTTAACTGCATTTAGGGCAGTTTCATACGAAATTACAAATTCAGGACTGGAAAAGTTACCCTTTCTTGCCTTACTGGCCTGTAGACCCACCCATATCCCCTAGATCATGACTACTTATGGAGCTTATCCAGGACCCACCCCACAGACCCCGCCCTTTACTGCTCCTTCATTCATATTTTGTCCAGTAGATCTTTGTTTACACGCAGTAGCTGTATGCTACCCAGACATTCTCTATTCTAGTCATGTCTCCCAGGGCCTCACCCAGGTCCCATCATCCTACCTAAAGAGCCCCATAGATATGTGTTAACAGGGCTGACTGAATCCAATTTAAAAAGTTTTTGAATATCCTGTTTATAGGCTCTAGCTTTATCCTGGACAAAAGGGGTCACCAAAACAGAGGCCAAATAAGTGTCATATAATCAGTGTTAAATGCCAAAGTGCCATAGTACAGTTACCGCCGGAATGTAACTTCCGTCCGTGGCGTAGGCGGAAGTAACCAGAGTAATACCCAGAAGCCATGTCTGTGTTATTGCTGTAAAAAGAAAAGCAATTGAAACCATACCTAAAAGGTCAAAATAGTTTTCCCTTTTTTGGACTATTGTGTTGGAGTGATGACACAATATGTTGCATATGGACTTCAAATAGTCATTATCTTCACAGTTATTCACCTGTGGTTTTCCAGTTTTCCTAAGTTAAACAAGTAGTGTGATTGTGCAGCAGCATTACAATATAATTAACCATTCTATTTTTACAGAAGTTTAATACATAGGAAATAATATAATGTAGGATGGTCCTTAATGCAATCCAGGTATGTAATATCAACATTGGCAGCTATATAGGGTTGGGAGAGGCAATACCTTGTCAATCTTAAATCTGAGAATCAGCCTCAATCAGCCTTGGTTTATGGAAAATGTTTATAGCCTGTGTACCAATCACCCAGAAGGCAGTTCACAGGATGTAGGAGCTTGTTGTGGGCAGGTAGGGAGCAGTCCGGTCCGGACGGGCTGCATAATCATCCCATTAGAAAGCGTGCTGCAACGCCAGCCGAGGAAATCAAGGAATGGGGCGTAACACCGCTATGAATAAATCTAGCCTTAATGCTAAGGTAGGGTAGAGGGACGATGGAGGGGAATGGGGATTTAGACTACAAGGAAGTGGTCATTATTTAACAACATGGGGGGTTGTAAAATATGGTGGAGGGAGGCAAAAAAAAACGATTGTCACTTTTTCTTTTGTTTGAAAGAAATCTTCATTCGCTCTCATTTGAGAGGGTAGTCAGAAAATTCAGGCCCCTGTATAAATGGGGAGCCAAACATATCAGTGTGCTCGAGCAAAAATCCTGCAACCTTCTACAATGTGCAGGTAGATAATGACTACTCCCTAAGGTAGGGTAGGTGAATAATGACTCCTCCCTAAGGTAGGGTAGGTGGCACCAGCAGGTGAAGGTAGGGGTCAGACAGGTTATGGCCTGAGACAGGGAGCTTAGGGTGGCGGTAGATGAAGTGCCAGTCCGTAGAACCTAGGGATAACAGTAGATATGTTAGTTCCCAAGCAGACTTAGCTTCGAGCGTAGGGCTTATATAAGCTATAGGGTACCCTGCTCTTGTATAATTAGTCCTAGATGGAGTAATTAGCTGAGCAGCTGGTTGGTCAAGAGAGGGACACATCTCACACTGACGATACAATACTGGTCACCAAGGCACTCTCACCATTATCCAGCTATATATAATGACAAAAAACGCATCTAGGTTAGTTCATAACCTGGACATGATATGTATTGTAATACCATGACAAATAATATAATGTGTACAGTTGGGTACATGATAGGTTGGGTCAGTCCAATGTTTTAAGAGTCACTTGTGGCTGTGTCTCACAATATCGGGCCAATGTGAATGTCTTTGACCGGGTTCCATCTTTGACCGAGTGCCATCTTTGACTGGCCACAATAATGAAATGTGAAAAAAGTGAATTTGTTCTCTGTTATGTAACGGATAAAATAAAGATGGCGGTGGTTATATCTCCATATATACAGCTTCACCTGCCCTAAATAAACCAGTTTCTGTCAGAAGTCAAAAAATGGCACCCAGTCAAAGATGGCACCCAGTCGAAGATGGTAACCAGTCAAACACTGGCCTGATCTGGTGAGACACAGCCTTCTGGCATATATAATGTATTTGTATATATCGTATATCTAAGATATAGGCGTTGTGGAGTGGGTTCGCAAGGCTCTCGGTTGGTGACAGCGAAGTGAAGGAGGGAACCTGTGAGCCTTATAAAGACTTTGAGTGCATTTGTGAGCATCCTGCCAGGGGTTGGGTGTGTGTTTCCCACCTTAGTTCAAGTCATTATCGCCAATTTAGTAATTAGTGTCTAATGTAGTATAAGAGGTTCATTATTATTCTGAGAGTTCCTTTCACTGCTAATCGCCTGCTAATTCTATGTGAATGCCAGAAGGGCCATAACGGCATTTGAAATTAAATTGCTTTAAATGGCATTTGCTCAAATTGCATAGCAAAGTGTTCCTTTAAGCATATTTGATTTACTTAAATTCAAACATTTGTGCAGTTAAAGTTGTAAGGGAAGGTGTTAAGAGTGTGGGTTACCATCGTTTTGCATTAAGGGGACGACATTGTACACTATGTTATTTTGCCATCAGTAACCTTTATTCCATCCTTTATCTTTACAGATACCAAATGTGCTAGGATTGCATTTCGACTTCGCTTTTAACCAGGTAAGCCATTAACACTTTGAATAGTAGGGCTAGAGCATGCTTTTCAGACAAATTTGCCAGATTATATCGAACTGTAAATCATGAATTTGTGGCGATATTTTTTATGTTCTGAACTTGAGCCTTTTGGATAGTCTTATGGTTATAATTCTCCCCAATTGGGTCTGGTTGTCAATATTCAATATTGGCATGAAGGAAGGAATAAGCCCCTAAAAGGCTGAAATAATTTGAAGCAAAGTCGATTCTGCTACTGCCTTTCTTTAGATGCTAACAGTGTCAGGCAGTTACTGACTTTAACATAATAGTTAATGATGTGGCACCTTTCAATATTATCCCACATTATTGAAGCCATAACAGGAAACACAAGTCTTATCGTTGGTTACAATAAAACTGGTTTCCATTTTAACCCTTTAAGGACGACATGATGCCTTAATGCATCATGCCCTTGGTCATCATGATGCATGAATGCAGCCCTGGTGCGTGGGTAACTAGCCAGGGCAGCATTCAAGCATCATGCCGACCCTACAGGATTGAGACACTCCCGGAGGGTCGGCATGATGCACCGATGCAGCCCCGGTGAGTTGATCATGACGACAAATGTTGTCTTATAGCGCCATCCATCCTTAAAGGGTTAACCAACACACCGCTCAAGTTGAGCACCGAGTCAAATCATGTCTTTCAAACGGAATCCCCGTCTTCTAGTCTCCATTCATGGAAGGCCTCAATTCTAATAGCATATCATCAATATTTGATAATTGAATAAGAGGTTTGAAATTGGGTTAGACACATTTTCACCCCCTCTTGGGACTGCTCCGGTGAACACTTTCTGTAGCCGCTATCAATACTAAATGCCTGTCTAATAGCGTGAGCCACAAACGGGACAGGACAATGTAATCACTTTAAATCCCATGGCGTTTAGATAGACCCTACATGTATTGGCAATTGACTATTGTCAGAATGTATTGTATGAGGTGGAGAGTTTCTTTGGGTTGTTTTATACTTTATAAGTGGCTGTTTGAATTAGTTTAATCGAATTAGTCTAATGACGCTTCGGTATGACGTATTGCTTCGGTGGAAGAGAGAAGCAAGGGGGTTTACAGATTATGCATAGTATAAAGTTACATCTCTTGAGGTCTTATATATTTTAAATTATATTTATTAGTGGGCCTATGTTAAAACTGAAAAGTCCAATAATGATACGAGCATTGCAGTGTAAGATGAGGATGGTTGTATAAAACTAAAAGAAAATGTCACTGACTACAAGATGAGAGACAGTTAAATATCACTGACGTAGACGGGGAAGTTATTTTAGACATTAAATCACAAATATCGCTAGCACCATCCTTTCCTGTCAAACTAAATTAGAAAAGTTATTTAAGGGAAGCATAAATGTCATCATACACTTGCCAAATTGTCATCATGATGCATGCATATGACCCTGGTGAGTAGATTGTCAGTCTTGTATGAATGCATCATATTGGCCCTAGAGGCATGATACCCTGCCGACATGATGCACCAAAGCAGTGCCAATGAGTTACTAGCTGATGCCACATTGATGCATCATGACTACAAATTCAGTTCTTAAGGGGTTAAAGTAGCTATTTCACCGACAACGGTATCATCCAAAAAGCACAGTACAACCTTTTAGATGAATTCTTACCTTGATGCGATTCAATTTAAAGGAAATAAGTTATTCAAATAACCACTGGTACAGATAGAACCTATGAAATTCCACATGTCTGCCAGTAATTAAAATTGCATTAGATAACTGTTGCAGCTGAACAAAATGTTCCCTGGGATATTCAATGTCATATTTCTGCTGATATTAAAGATGGGTACAGGTCGGTAGAGTATGAGGCTTTTAATATAGAATTAACAGTGTGGCTTGAAGAGCTACATTATTTTGAGCACTACACCGCTCTATGGTATTAGGGACCTTTAGTAAACCCAACTAAGCTCAATAAGCACAGACGTAGGCCATTATGTATGCCTTGGTGGCAATGGTTAAGAGCTACGCTACATCTATGTTTCATGAGCTTCAACGTGGTTGCTAAAGGTCCCTAATATTAGGAACAATCTGCCCACTAATATTCAAACATCTAAGAGCTTCCTTCTTTTTGAGATAAGAGAACTTCAGTTATTAAATTACACACCACTGTGTGACATAATAACAAGCGGTCGAGCTGCTAGGTCAGCTTTATTGACCAAGGTTCACTTCTAAACTGCTAAAAATGGCAAGTGCACCTATATATTTTCTTCTTTGATTTATTACTTAGGCCCACACACACTGAAAAGTGAGAGTCATTGTCGCTAAAACTACCCTCACCTGACTCTCACTTTTCTGAGGGTGCAGAGAAAAGAGTAGTTCTGTACCATATTCCATACCGATATTTTGTTTCTTGAATAATAAGATTCAGAACCGAAGAGGGAATTTGCGGCGATATATTCTAAGTAATTCTCAGGTTTTATATAGAAATGATTTGCTTTTAGAATTCCTTCTACTTATGCAAAACACCTTTTTGGAGGGGAAAAATATAATTGAAATCCCCACAGAAATTCACCCGTCAGCAATTAATCATCGCTTTTTTTTTCTTTTTTCCCTGCATCACCAAAAGAAATGTTGATTGTCCTATATCAAAAACAAGTCATCAGGTTTTATTTTTGAATTTGGTCAGTCCTCATCACCGTGTGGCTGGAATGAGGGCAATTCAGAAATGAGGTTTCTTTTCTTTTATATCAATTATGAATAAATAATCCATCAACACTTAAAGAACAGCATGGAGCATGAAAGCACTATGAACTTTCTTGGCTGTGATACATGCATGCATGCATCATGCCCATCCTACGGGGTTGATACAGTACTGAGGGGTCAGCATGATGCATCTATGAACTGGTAAGTTGTCTGCCTGAATTGAACATGAGGTATCATGTTTTAGTTAAATAATTAAGTAGTTTGTCAGTGAAAATAGGCGAGTTAAAGGCACAGATCTCGGTACCCCTCCACAGATAGTTGGACCGGGGCAGGGACAGGTACCCAGCCCTATATATGGCTCAGTCTCATGAGTTTGTAACAGTTGAAACGTCTTTGACCAGGTGTCGTCTTTGACCGGGTGTCGTCTTTGACCGGGTGTCGTCTTTGACCCGGCAGCATTAGAATAGCAGAAATGAGGTCTATGTAGTAAGAAAAGCGGGGAAATAGTGCACCCATATGTTGATACACGTTTATAGCAAACATTAGTCAATTTTGTTATATTTATATACTGAGCATACTATGCATAGTACAGCATAGTACTATTATTTCACTCTACTCGGTCAAAGACGTCACTTTATATATAACTTTGAGCTTAAACAACTGCACTGTGCATAGTAAGTGCAGTATATAAATATATAAAATGTTACTCATGTTTCCAATGAATGTGTATTAACATATTATTGCAGTATCTCACCAATTTCCTCACTATATATGCCTCATTTATTCCATCTTATAACTCCCTGGTTAAAGACGACACCCAGTCAAAGACGACACCCGGTCAAAGACGACACCCGGTCAAAGACGACACCCGGTCAAAGACGTTTCAACTGTTACAAACTCATGAGACTGAGCCATATACGGGCGCTGGGGGTTTAAAGGGGATGAGCACTTTTCAAGCTTTAATCACGGGACACAAAATAAACTGGGTCAGATTGCAGTCCAGGGCAGCACGGTTAGGTGCAATATGATCTTTCCTAATTTTGATTTCACGAGTAAGGGAAGTAATTGGAACTAGTTTTCAGATCAGGAAACTGTCACACGTGAAGTGGCTTACCAAAAATCTGGAGTATGCAAAAAGCCTCTGATAATTTTTGAAGTGTCTCTTCCACTGAACCATGCAGAAAGCAATCTGGGGCTTATCTCACATACATGTATATATTTATCAAATAAAGCGTGGATTCTACTGATGTAAATCATCCATGATTCCATCGTCTAAAGAGAGTGGTCCATAAGTTATAGCCCTTCATCGGATGATGAAATTTCGACTGAGCGACTTTGGTGGAATACACACTTATTTCACATTCAAGGCAGTTTGTAAAGTTATGCTAGCAAATCGTCATAGACAGGTTGGGGACATGACCACTATCACAGTATGCCCTAAAAGAGCTGTACTTGTACTCACAAACTAGGGCGTACTAGTATAATGACCTTGCTACCAGTAGCAGTGTATTTGGGCATTTTCATTATATTTATCTTATAGACACAATTTACTATATATCATGTTTGGTACCATCTTAAAGAGAACATCTCAATCTATAGACTGGCGGTTTTACAAACCACAATTTCTTCTGATTTAATCAAATATAATGCATTGAATAGGACATAGACATGAAATAATTTTATATAGACCCAGTAAAATCAATTTCCGAATTTTATGTTACATTTGCTGATAAAAATAAACATACAGGGTAGTAGAATAGATACTGATCTATCACTCTGCGCTTTGGTTTTATCCCCTAGTGGAATGGTAAGGTCATAAATAGGTAAAATCTATCAGGTAGGGGACAGGGGACATTTACTCCTAACAGTGTTGTTGTTACTTCTAATGGTCATTTTTACTTTGTTTTACGCATGCCATTATGGTAAAAAGAAAGAAAAATATTGGATTGGCACCAAGAGTTCCATTTGACATTACTGTTTGAACACATTTAAATGTATTACACTGTATGGCATATTCAATACCCTTGAAGCCATCCAGAGAAAAATCAGCTTTGCTGCACTGCAGGGGAGATAGGATTCCCCATAATGAGGGCACTGAATGCCATTACCCATGTGGTGTGAATAGCTTAAGGGGTGGCTTCTTCATATCTGCAGAGTATGCAAAATGCAAGGCCCACCTTTAATATTGAAAACATACTCTATAGGCACAGTATTAAGTATGGTTTATGTTATAGCCACCTCCCCTTAGCAGCACCACTTAGGCCTTTAACCCTTTATGGAAGGATGTCACTAAAACTGACATTTGTCGTCATGATACACCAATGCAGCCGTGGCGAGTAACTCGCCAGGGCTGCATTGGTGCATCATACCAACCCTAACGAAGTGTCTCAGTCCCATAGGGTTGGCATGATGCTTGAACGCAGCGCTGGCGAGTTACATCCGTGCATCATGACGACCAAGGACATGATGCATTAAGGCGTAATGTCGTCCTTAGATGGTTATGGGTCGCATAGTGCTTTAATGTCCTATACCCTTGGTCGTCGATGATGATGCATGAATGCAGGGAGTGTACTCAACACCATTGCCTTCATGCATCATGACAGCACTGTGAGAGTGTATCAAGCGCAAAGGATCGGCATGATGCATCAATGTAGCAGTGGTGGGTTAGTAGCCAGGGTTGCCTTATTGCATCATGACGATAATCGGGATAAAATGCATTGATATATAAATGCTGTCCTTAAATGGTTAGTTCACCTCCACCCACCCCAGACACATGAAATATGTAGCTCTTGTAATCAGTGTACCCCAGCATGTATACGTATAGCCTCCTATATAACCGGTCCTAACACATGATGAGATATTACAGCCTGTTACGATCTAAATCTGGGGTGTCAATCTCCATATCAATTCTGCATAGGTGAGTTCTGTCAGGTTGGAGCTGGGGAGGCTATTGGTCTATACTATAGAGCAGTAACATAATTATCGTGCTATTTATATGTATAAGGTCTACAAATAGGGTGCAAGGGCCACACTATAAAAAGTTGGATGCCATTTTTGTAGGTGTACAGTAGATTATACTGTAGGTGTACAGTGTGTTGTAGGTGAACAGTATAATCTACTATAAATATAGCGTAGACTCTACTGTAAATCCATTCTACAGTAGAAGCTACTGTAAATCTACAGTAGATTCTATTGTTTACCTACTCTAACCATTTACAGTGCAGTCTGTACCTGATTCCTTTAAAGAAGGGTGTTCACTATCAAACAAATTTTCTGGACGAATATTTAGGTGATTCTTTGATAAGGAATTCCCACCTGATTTTGGACATTTTCTCTGATGGTAAATTGGCTGGAGAGGAAAACCTAGTCAGTGAAGGACTATTATTATCCGCAAGGCATCTACTGCCTGATGTTTTCCATCTCCAAGCCAGCCAATCATATTTTTCTCTCCTCCTTCGATGTTTTCACTCATAATTATTTCATTTCATTTTATTTCCCTCCTGACAGTAATTATTATTAGTATTTCACACCTATTTTGAGTGAAGTGCCAATCCTTGCCACACCCCTAATGGATCTACTGTAAAATGTGGCGTTTTTATGTCCAGAAACGAGTCGTGTATCTGGTTGTTCACCTCGAGCCTATTTAAATTTGAAATCCTGCCTGTAAGATCTTCACTTTGAAGATGTGACTTGAAAAACTGAGTGTGAGTATGAATCTCACAAGACCATAATAATTTATTGGAATTGGACGACTATTGGTATATAGGATAGGATAAGGACCCCCCCCCCCCCGGAACCTAAATATATTTCTTCAAAGTACCCGAAATTGACTCAGGTCCTGTATTAGCTCAGATAGTGAAAATCGTAGAGCCCAGGTGTCGTACCTGAAACTCAAAATAATGAAAAGTGAAAGGCGGGCTTGCAGCATCCACCAATATCTCTCACTCAGTTGTCACCATAATACTTAGGTCATTCACCATGAAGCAAAGGCACCCGATATGAACCACACCTCCCTAAACTAATCTATCTTCGGATGATAATGTGTTCTGAGCAGATATGGCTGACCCATATTCCTACTAAAGTAACCTCGTCAGAAGATGGTGTCTATTTCTTCTCTAGGTTAGCGTGACATAGATATAGATATATGTCTATCTACCATCTTGTCTACCTGAGGAAATCGATGTTTCCTGCAGACTAACAGTATTTTGGCATAGATGCTTAGCCCTTTAAGTAAAGCATACTCACACGCTGCATAGTGGTTTACATATTGATCGCACTATGAACCTTTGCCGCCAGGATGCAGGAAACGCATGCTCTTTGCTCAACTATGAAGAGGGGTTGATTCTGGGTCAGTTCTGTCATTAAGCCCTGTAGAATTCAGTCATACCTGACCACAGCCATTCAGAAAAGGCATTGGCACAGACCGACATACAGGTTGCCTCCAGAATGACTCCCCTCTCCTCAATAGCTCTCTGGGTCATATGACTCCCCCAGGTAACTCCCTTGGGCCAGCCAGAGAGTCACCTAGGCTCCCTTAGGCGACCTGGAATCCCCTAGATTCTGGAGGCAACCTGGACTCCCTTTTGACGCTGTTTCTTTTCTCTGTGTGTCCATGAAACTCTTTTGGTCTATTCCATCTGTATCTCATAGTGTTCCGAAAGCGGTGTCAATGAATTGCCTCAGGAGCGTAAAGCATTGTGTTCCTGACTGTCAACATACAAGAAACATCAATAAATAAGGTCAATTTATATGTTGTTGTTCATCCTTGTCTTCCGCTCGGTGAGGATTACTTCAGTATTGTTATTTTACATCTACCTTCAATGAAGTGCCATCGTTGCCACACCCCTAATGGATCCCCTGAGTGAAACCTGCACTTTTTGCCTGCAGCAAAGAGTTGTGTATCCTGTCATTTGTCCCGATCGCTTTGAATATGATATAATGCCGATGAGATCCTCAGTATGAAGTTGAAATCTCATTGTCTAATGAGTTAAAAATCTAAAGAGTATCATCAATTTTGTTTATAGCATTGCAATGTCTGAATGCAACTAATGTTCAAAAGTATGTAATTATCTGTAAATTACATAGATAACTCTCTTTTTGCATAATAGCACGTATGGGTGCTGCTTTAGAACAAGTTTGGAGGAGGTTATTCCCCTGTACCTGGCTCACCTACAGTTTTGTTAACTTATCAATATATGGGGCAATATATGCACCATCTTTGATATAATTAGCACTAGTTAGCCCCTCATAAGCACCAGGCACTGCCTAGAAATAATAAAAAGCGATCGCTGAAGCCACCACGTCAACAACCCCACCCAAGTCTCTACCTATGCAATTTCACCATTGAGCGCAGGGGCCAGCTGTTCACATCAGCTCACAGAACACATCTATCATTATCTGATCAAAATATATGTTCTCAGCGTATGTAGGTGACCCATATTCCTAATAAGGTAACTGGCCGGAAGATGGAGTCTGTTTCTACTCTGTGTGAGCGATAATACGGGATAGTGTATCACCTACCATTTTGTCCACCGGGCTGGTATTGGATGGCTGGTATAAAGGTGCTCTGAGGACTGGGTACATACGAGTAGAGTTCAAATAGCCTCTGGCTTTGTGGGATATTGCCCCATGTGAAATACGTCAGAGACTGAATTAATTAGTATTGGCATTTGTCTATGTGTTAGGTATTTGATTGCCTAGAATCACCTAATTGGAAGAATTTCTGGTTGGTCCAAGTATCTATGATGAGAAAGCCATGCACACTGCACTGCAGGGTTTTGGAAGGCATGTGCACAGAGGGCCAGTGCACATGTAACATTACTTTGGCTATTTGAACACCTACCAAGATGGCTGAGCACCGCTCTATTGACTGGTACTGAGCTTGTATAGCTCCATCTAGTGTGTACTGTCTGTACTATAGACTAGCTACAAGGTTGGTGTCTCAGACTACACAACCAGTGGTGGCACCTATTACAGTATAGGTCCTGTCAGTGTGCACAGATAATCTAAATGCCCCAGCCACTAGTCTGTAGTGCCTATCCCAGGTTGGTGATAGGGAATTTGGTCAGGCATGACCAAGTGCTATTCAAGAATGACTGAGGCAAAACGACATATGACTAATGCCGGTCATGATATAGGAAGCGAAAGAATATCAGTGTCGAGGTATACACCGAGGAAAGATATGTACTAAATACACCCTGTAGAAAGCCTGGTACCAGGGACAGCACCCCCATGCACCCACAATATCTCAGCAGATATTCTTGTACGTTTGTATCTGCACAACCTCCTCTCTGCCCAAACGCAGCCATGATAACCTACCTATGTCATTCTTTTAAAATCAACATTTATACAACTGTGAATCGATTAAATATCTAAGGAGGGTCTGAAGAACAAAATATTGAAAACCACAGAAGAATTGATCATATTTTTGTCATTGAAATTGTATACAACGATGGGAACATTGTTTTATGTAGGGACACAGACCCTGTCTTATGCGTATAGGAGAGCACGCAAGTAGTCCTCCTTTCTTCCCTTCTTTAACAGGAGAGATCCTGAAGTATGTACCTTTGCGCAGAGTCTCATCTGAGACTGTGCTGGGAAAGTGTCCCGCCCATGGCCTGCACTCTCCCAACAGAGGCATGCGACGGACGGCCGAGCTAGTCTCTGCCCAGATTCCCCCATCTTCAGCGTTAGGGCGCTACACATATGTGCGACTTAGCCATGACAACGTACCCAGGAAACCTTGCGAAAATAGGCAGAGGCTCGTTTGTATATTGCATGCCTCTGCTGGGAAAGTGTCATGGCCTGGACAATGTCCCAAATAATGGAGTTGACAGGTCCTTGTGCGTATCTAAGATATGAAGCCACTCACACCTGAGGCTAAGGCATATACAATGTTACAGTGTCAGCATCTAACCCCCGTCCTCTGTCATTAACCTTATTTTAGCTACAGTATCAGACACATAGTGACACACATAAACCACAGTCTCATAGGGCAGTTGGATGTAAGGGCACTCAATAGAGAAAAATGTTTTTCATCACCACACGCAGAACAAAAAAAAATCATATTTTAAAAATATTTAGCAAAAAACATAATGTAAAGGGACAACATTTAAACTAGGGATATCTCGTATCATATTAGAACTTATAGGCCCGGTGAAGCAACGGTTTGGAAAAAAATAATTTCACCCTTAATTACCAAAATATGAGTCTTAGTTAGTCACAAGGCTTGATCTCCAAACCCATTAAGCGCCCAGTTTTAAACAAAAGGGCCAGATATAAGGCTTAGTGGGGAGAAGCAGTTTTTTGGAGTGGCCTAAGACGTAAGGTGATAGAGACAGGTTATTTCCAGGGGCCATGCCAAGTCTCTCACCTGAGTGCCTCATCTCTGTAACCCTAGTTTCTGCAGTCAGAACCTTCTTGTAAACATGTCATCATGTCAGCCTGTCCAGACGGGTCATATTCAGTACCTCTAGTTCTCTCGGTGTTAATTAGAAATATGAAACTTGGAGAGAAGATACTTTCTTCAGTAGGTTTAGACACACAGCATTGGCACTGTTTCTTATACCTGAGCTTTTTACCTGAACTATCTGAACTCATCTAGAAGCACCCCCTTCACACAAGTATGATGGTGTGTAATATAGCTTTGTTACATTGCATTGCATGTTTCCTATTAAAGGGAATTGCTGGTTTCTACACAGAAGTCACCTGGCGACAAAATTCGAAGCTCATGAAAAGTATTCTTTACGCTGTATTCATATTCCTACATAGACCACTTTCCCTAAATCAACTATTTGTATTTGCTATTTTGACAGTATACCTCCATTGTTCATAGATATTCACTGCTAGGACACCCATAGGATCCTATAGTTAAGACAAAAGTGTTTTTTTCCCAGAATTCATGCCTTTCTCATTTCATCTGTGACCCCCTGTTTTATTGGTCCTAAAATGTTTGTATAGATGTCCATTATACATTCCCAAGTTTTGGTTGCAATATCAATAGAAGAAGGGGATTATCCATGACAGATAATCTGAAAATGCAGTTTTCCTATTCATTTCTATAGTTAAGGTACTCCTTTGCTCAAATGGCCTTATCATGAAAGTTAGTACCGTGACATGGCAATTTCTTTTGATTTTCTATTAGATAATAAATCAAACTAACATAACCCTGAGTTATATGCCAAAGTCAATAGAACATCAGTAATCCTGCGACAAGTAGCGAGTCTCTTTAAGCCAATAATTAGACCTGGTTAGTGGTCTTTCAATCAGATCCCTCTGATTTATCCCTGACCTTTCCATCAACCGAACCCCTTTAATTTACACAAATTGGGAGGTGTCATACAGTCTTCTCATGAAGTACTCAGACTGACCTGATCTGACATGGCTTCTATGGAAACAACAGGAAGATGCCAATTCACCCAGCTTTGAGGGGACATGTGGAGGTCCTCATACCACTTTGTACCACTCGATAGATTACAGATCATATGACTGTTATTCGGAAAATGAGGTCTCATCATAGGTTGTAGAGGTGGCTATCTCAGGAATTGATGTGATCTGAGGTGATGGAGGGGACAGGCAATCAGCACTGGCTATTAAGCTGTGTTTTAATGTGAGGGCTACAGTTCCTTAGATGTAGCCCCCCAAGTTGGGATAACAGGGGAGGATAAAGTAAGAAAGGAGAATGGGCATAACCTTACTACATTGATGATGGGTGTTAGGGAGGTTCTGAGGGAGGCAGGATGTGAAGGAGAGTGGAAGATATAGACAGGATGTGGGGGGGGGGGGGGGGGGGGAGTGGAAGATAAGGGCAGGATGTGGAGGAGAGTGTAATATGAAGGCAAGATGTGGGGAGAGTGTAAAATAAAGGCAAGATGTGGAGGAGAGTATACGATAAAGGCAGGATGTGGGGGGAAAGTGTAAGAAAGAGGTAGGATGTGGAGGGAAGTGTAAGAAAGAGGCAGGATGGGGGGAAAGTGTAAGAGAAGGCTGCTGGATGTGATGGCGGGGAGTTTGGTTAGGTAGTACTGCTGGTGTGATGCCACAAACCTATAAATTCCCCGTCTCTTAGGTCACACCAAATAAGAAAGTTGGTCTACGGATTTCCCGCACCATATTTTCGAAAATTTGACTTTTTTTTTTGGTGGCCAGAAAATATCAGTTTGTAAAAAAATATAAAAAATTTCCCTCAGGAAAAAAAAAATTCGCCCGCCCCCCCCCCCCTAATTTAAGGTTGAAATCCATAGACAAAAAAAAATTGGGAAAAAAATAATAATAATTCGCCCTACCGCACCTATTTTTGGAAAACAAAATCTGTTGACCAACTTTTTGATTTGGTGTGGCCTTATGCTATCCTTCTATCCCTCCCAACAGTCATTCCTTTCCATACCTTCTCATGACCCTTCTCCCCTCTCTAACAGTGCATATCCATCAATTCTCAAATACTAGCCGTAATTCAATCCATCAATCGTCATTCTGACAGATAGAATTATTACACTCATCATAATTTCTCCTACCGAATAACAAAGGTTAACTGAATCTTGCCCGCGAGGCCTTGGGTAAGCTTGATTTTAACCTAGTTCCCTATGCTACCTTGTTCTGTGTCCCACCATACTCCTTTTTACATGACCTATCATATCTTGCCCCCCCCCCCCCCCAGAACAGATAGAATCAGCCATACAAACTTCGTTTCCACCTCATCACCTACTTAAAACAGGAATCTGAATGGAAAGGCTCATCTGACCTAGTGCAATATTCATAGTCAATTCAGTACCACCGGCTGAATAGGGGGGCCCTGCACTATCATCTATATAATAGAATATGACATCTTCCCCCCATTACACCACAACTTCACAGCTCCTAGGAGAGCTCCCACACTTTGATGGGATTCAACAGGGCATGATTTATGTAAGACCAGCTGAATAGGAGTACACCAGGCGTTATCCATTTTATATGCTAATTCAGATCTGCAGGCCTGTCACTGGATCCTTCCCTTTGCCTGGGCTGCTTCTCACTGCCTCATGACCTGCTCCTGAGGTACTCAGTCCCACTGTGACCCGCTCATTGAGTCTGACAGGAGGGCTGTAAGGTAATATATAACATGAGCAACTCCTGCAGTGGTTTAGGGTTACTTCGAGCTGCTCCATGGACCCCCTGCGGGGTCTTTATTATCGCAGGGCTGTCGCAAGGAATGTTGATGTCCTTTTAACTATTTACCTTGTGAATGGCAATGTTGACTAGCCTTTGCTGATGTCCTTGTAACTATTTATCTTGAGAATGGCAATGTTTACTAGCCTTTGCTAATGTCCCTTTAACTAACTACCCCGAGAATGGCAATGTTTACTAACCTTTCCCTCAAGTCTATTCTGTTGCATTGGTAAATTGTATACCATGGTATATGTAGGTATGGTTAGGTAGTATTGCTGGTGTGATGCCACAAACCTTTTAATTCCCCCTTTCTTATGCTATCCCTCTATCCCTTCCAACAGTTATTCCTTTCCATGCCTTCTCATGACCCTTCTCCCCTCCCTAACAGTGCATATTCATCAATTCCCAATGATTAGCTGTAATTCCATCCATCAATCATCATTCTGACTGATAGAATTATTACACTCATCGTAATTTCTCCTACAGAATAACAAAGATTAACTGAATCTTGCCTGCGAGGCCCTGGGTAAGCTTGCTTTTAACCTAGTTCCCTATGCAACCATGTTCTGTGTCCCACCATACTCCTCTTTACATGACCTATCATATCTTGCCCCCCCCCCCTTAGAACAGATAAAATCAGCCTTACAAACTTCTTTTCCACCTCATCACCTACTTAAAACAGGAATCTGAATGGAAAAGCTCATCTGACCTAGTGCAATATTCATAGTCAATTCAGTACCACCGGCTGAATAGGTGGGCCCTGCACTATCATCTATATAATAGAATATGACATCTTCCCCCCATTACACCACAACTTCACAGCTCCTAGGAGAGCTCCCACACTTTGATGGGATTCAACAGGGCATGATTTATGTAAGACCAGCTGAATAGGAGTACACCAGGCGTTATCCATTTTATATGCTAATTCAGATCTGCAGGCCTGTCACTGGATCCTTCCCTTTGCCTGGGCTGCTTCTCACTGCCTCATGACCTGCTCCTGAGGTACTCAGTCCCACTGTGACCCGCTCATTGAGTCTGACAGGAGGGCTGTAAGGTAATATATAACATGAGCAACTCCTGCAGTGGTTTAGGGTTACTTCGAGCTGCTCCATGGACCCCCTGCGGGGTCTTTATTATCGCAGGGCTGTCGCAAGGAATGTTGATGTCCTTTTAACTATTTACCTTGTGAATGGCAATGTTGACTAGCCTTTGCTGATGTCCTTGTAACTATTTATCTTGAGAATGGCAATGTTTACTAGCCTTTGCTAATGTCCCTTTAACTAACTACCCCGAGAATGGCAATGTTTACTAACCTTTCCCTCAAGTCTATTCTGTTGCATTGGTAAATTGTATACCATGGTATATGTAGGTATGGTTAGGTAGTATTGCTGGTGTGATGCCACAAACCTTTTAATTCCCCCTTTCTTATGCTATCCCTCTATCCCTTCCAACAGTTATTCCTTTCCATGCCTTCTCATGACCCTTCTCCCCTCCCTAACAGTGCATATTCATCAATTCCCAATGATTAGCTGTAATTCCATCCATCAATCATCATTCTGACTGATAGAATTATTACACTCATCGTAATTTCTCCTACAGAATAACAAAGATTAACTGAATCTTGCCTGCGAGGCCCTGGGTAAGCTTGCTTTTAACCTAGTTCCCTATGCAACCATGCTCTGTGTCCCACCATACTCCTCTTTACATGACCTATCATATCTTGCCCCCCCCCCCCCTTAGAACAGATAAAATCAGCCTTACAAACTTCTTTTCCACCTCATCACCTACTTAAAACAGGAATCTGAATGGAAAAGCTCATCTGACCTAGTGCAATATTCATAGTCAATTCAGTACCACCGGCTGAATAGGTGGGCCCTGCACTATCATCTATATAATAGAATATGACATCTTCCCCCCATTACACCACAACTTCACAGCTCCTAGGAGAGCTCCCACACTTTGATTGGATTCAACAGGGCATGATTTATGTAAGACCAGCTGAATAGGAGTACACCAGGCGTTATCCATTTTATATGCTAATTCAGATCTGCAGGCCTGTCACTGGATCCTTCCCTTTGCCTGGGCTGCTTCTCACTGCCTCATGACCTGCTCCTGAGGTACTCAGTCCCACTGTGACCCGCTCATTGAGTCTGACAGGAGGGCTGTAAGGTAATATATAACATGAGCAACTCCTGCAGTGGTTTAGGGTTACTTCGAGCTGCTCCATGGACCCCCTGCGGGGTCTTTATTATCGCAGGGCTGTCCCAAGGAATGTTGATGTCCTTTTAACTATTTACCTTGTGAATGGCAATGTTGACTAGCCTTTGCTGATGTCCTTGTAACTATTTATCTTGAGAATGGCAATGTTTACTAGCCTTTGCTAATGTCCCTTTAACTAACTACCCCGAGAATGGCAATGTTTACTAACCTTTCCCTCAAGTCTATTCTGTTGCATTGGTAAATTGTATACCATGGTATATGTAGGTATGGTTAGGTAGTATTGCTGGTGTGATGCCACAAACCTTTTAATTCCCCCTTTCTTATGCTATCCCTCTATCCCTTCCAACAGTTATTCCTTTCCATGCCTTCTCATGACCCTTCTCCCCTCCCTAACAGTGCATATTCATCAATTCCCAATGATTAGCTGTAATTCCATCCATCAATCATCATTCTGACTGATAGAATTATTACACTCATCGTAATTTCTCCTACAGAATAACAAAGATTAACTGAATCTTGCCTGCGAGGCCCTGGGTAAGCTTGCTTTTAACCTAGTTCCCTATGCAACCATGCTCTGTGTCCCACCATACTCCTCTTTACATGACCTATCATATCTTGCCCCCCCCCCCCTTAGAACAGATAAAATCAGCCTTACAAACTTCTTTTCCACCTCATCACCTACTTAAAACAGGAATCTGAATGGAAAAGCTCATCTGACCTAGTGCAATATTCATAGTCAATTCAGTACCACCGGCTGAATGGGTGGGCCCTGCACTATCATCTATATAATAGAATATGACATCTTCCCCCCATTACACCACAACTTCACAGCTCCTAGGAGAGCTCCCACACTTTGATTGGATTCAACAGGGCATGATTTATGTAAGACCAGCTGAATAGGAGTACACCAGGCGTTATCCATTTTATATGCTAATTCAGATCTGCAGGCCTGTCACTGGATCCTTCCCTTTGCCTGGGCTGCTTCTCACTGCCTCATGACCTGCTCCTGAGGTACTCAGTCCCACTGTGACCCGCTCATTGAGTCTGACAGGAGGGCTGTAAGGTAATATATAACATGAGCAACTCCTGCAGTGGTTTAGGGTTACTTCGAGCTGCTCCATGGACCCCCTGCGGGGTCTTTATTATCGCAGGGCTGTCGCAAGGAATGTTGATGTCCTTTTAACTATTTACCTTGTGAATGGCAATGTTGACTAGCCTTTGCTGATGTCCTTGTAACTATTTATCTTGAGAATGGCAATGTTTACTAGCCTTTGCTAATGTCCCTTTAACTAACTACCCCGAAAATGGCAATGTTTACTAACCTTTCCCCTAAGACTATACTGTTGCATTGGTAAATTGTATACCATGTTATATGTGGTTTAATAAATGCATAAATGGCATCTAAGTTGATGGGTTGAATTTCTTGTGGGTGTATTTGGGGTGCTGCCATTTTCACCTCTCAATATGTTGGATTCTGACACTTCACTATTGGTCATTGTCTAATATGAGCATGTGCAGATCATTTATAGGCCTGGGGTTAGGTTCAAGTGACCTGGGGATGGGAAGGAGGTAATGCTGGTTGTGGGTTCATGCAGCAATAACATTATGGGTCAAAATACCTTATGGGTGGAGTTGATAAAGGATCTCATTTTGCACCTCCTTTATAAACAAAGCCAATCCTGGCTCATCATTCTAAGTGAGCTCAGAAGAATTAATGTCCATTATTTAACATAGATCTACCTCTTGATTATTATGAATCTGGTTTCCAAAGTATTCATGAAAAGGTATGTTGTATTAGCAAAGGAAAAACATTGAGACAATGAATTGGTACAAGAAGCTGCAATGAACAAGAAGCTTTAAGGAATGGTGTAGTTCTCACATTCACCACCCCTTAGCAACTAAAGCAGGGACAGAGAGTTCGTCATGTGAGGCTCAAGCATTGAGAATAACCTAATAGAATAGACACCTATATGTATAATAACCAAAAGCTGACCACCAAAGGGGACTTATAATTCAGCTAGTAATTGCAATAGCTATGGGATGTTTCAGGGATTTTATGTATACCGACTAAACCAATATGCTGGCTTTCTTCAGCTCATTGATCTCAAAATTGATGGCAGTGGATTAACGGCATAACCAGGCACGACAAAGATGCATACTGTCAGCCATTGAATCTAAACCAGAGCAATATTGTCAGCATGGGCTCATGATGGTTTGACCTGTTCCATTGACCGTAATCGATAAATAGTTATCCCTTCACACCCGAGAGCATTTATAAGCAAGGCTTAACCGTGCTAGGGACTGTTACAGTGAACCGGGCAATTTCCCATGCTGGTACACACACATGATCTACTAGCCTTAGCTCCCCCTAGTGTCTGAGCTGAGTACTAGTGGTGGTCAGGGATGCAGAATGATGAGTCAGCATTTATTGCTCACGGTGATGGACCCCGAGACGTATGGACCGGGGTAGACTCTGGGTCGGAGATGGCTCTCACCTCTTATCGACTTGCTCCGGTTAATCCCCAGATAGCTATTGGATTTCTGCCCACTAATCAGGTGGAAGACTGCCCTAAGTTCAAGTGCATACTCTATTAGAGCCCCGGTGTCTTTAAACTGGAGCGTTGTTCAGGCCAGTGCTTGCAATTGTTGTTCCTTGGGTTCAAATGGTTTTAGTTGAAAAGATGAAGTCTAGCATATTGACTATTGAAATTCTGAGTTTACTAAAGCAAAAAATGTTGATTTATATAAAAACACTCCCATTTCTCAGTTGCAAAAGTGTAAAAGTGAAAGTGAGAGGTATGATTGTGACTAGGTGCAAAGGTATAAACTTCAGAGGTGCAAAGTGACATTTTGCATGTGCAAATTGCCTGACAGGCAGAGATACCACTTATGGGATTAATGGTCACCTGCACTGGACACCTCTATAATTGCCTTGGGTAGAGGTCAGAGACTGAGGAGGGCCTAGCCTAAGAGATAACCAGAGAGGCCAGGCTAAAGGGCAGTGATATACAGTGGGCGATAATGAGAGAAAGTGCAATGCTAACTCCTGGGAGCTTCAAATTGGTGGATGGCTAGACAGTTTGGAGTAGAGTTGTAATGAGTGTGTGATATCGGGGTAGATATATCAGCGGTGGGAGTTGGATGCCTCCCCAGGTCATTACTGAAGTAAAATGTTTGGATCCTCTCCTATTCCCTCCTGTGGTTCTCATTTAGTCTCGGCTGGCTCGAGACTTCACTCCAACTCGAATTTGGACATTGGGTTAGGCCAAGAAAACAAAGGAAGGTTTCATGTTAAGAAAGGATAGGCTCTTTTACATGCAATCAACAATGGTTGGGCCAGACACACAATGGAATGTTCCATAAGAAAATTATAGGTTCAGAGATGTAGAGTTCTCATGTTTTTGAAGGTTCCTGTCTAGCAAAAAAGATTTCACTGCTTGACATTTACATCTATCGAGAGTATTCAATAATGGAATTTTATTACTAATCCTAGGCTTTCCAGAACTTTTAGATCTTTGCATTGACAATTTAAGAGAAGTTACCAAAATTATCAATTTTAAGGAATTAGGTAGAAGGATTTTGAAATCCTGAAACACACATTTTTGATGACTCATGGGGAAGTCACCAAAGCCCTCCCTTTGCCTAGCAATGCCTTCAGAAAGCTTATTGGATAGGATTGAAGCTAAATTTAAAAGCGATTGGCAAAATAATGGGATTGTTCTTTTTTCTACTTTGCTAATTGTTAATTCTACATCTACCACACTATTGCATGCCAACGTGATGATGAATCTCTAAGCATATCAATGAATGACGCATCTCCAATGGGGAAATTAGTCCACTCAAGAAAATATCACCAACATTGATTTCAGGGCTGTAGCCGGAAGGTATTCAGCATTTTCGCTGGACCAGTCTTCCATGTAATCCAATCATAATAGGTTAGCTTTTGCCAACCCAAACTACCCAAAAGACAAATGGCAACGACCATCGATGGTGTCTCTGCCATATTTCACGAGTTGGGGCTGGGCCAATACCCCACGAAGCCCCAGGCTGAGTGGGATACGCCCCAGCCCCCACAAAGCCATTTGATATTTTTTTAGTCCATTGAATACGGCCGCTTTTACTTAAGCATAGTAAATCTTGTATTTCAAAGAAAATAAATGTTCATAATGCTTGGCACCTGATAGACTGGCAATAGCAAAGGCCAGTGCACAGCTTTGGTTTAGATTTGAACCACCTATCCACTGCATATGAAGCAGCTTCCCTATCACTAAGCAACCGATGAAGTTATTTATTTGGAGCAGTTGAGGCTCCCTGTCCCAAATTCCCAAGAAAAACACACCAAAATACTGGAACGTCGAAACCAAATGATGTAATCAATTTTTATTACCCCAATTCTGCCTGTGGCCCTTGTGGCAAACCCCTCATGCCAAAAACAAGCCAAATGATTCCTTATTTATCCACCAGGTGGCTCACTCGTCATCCCTAACGCCCCTTTAAATCACACTTAGTGCAACAGAACAACCCCTTAAACCCACCCCCATCCCCGCCCCAATCTAAGACCAAATATTGACCGTGAAGACCTCAAAGGACGAAGCCAAGCCGATTAAGGACTCAGCAGGACAGAGTTCAGCTCGGAGCGACCAGGTTCGGGCTATTTGCCATGCCGCTTATCGCCGGTTTATACACCAGCCGACGGGGGTTCTTGACACTATAGACCAAAGGCCGAGCGAGCAATTAGATTTGTTGTGGTGGTTGTGAGGGGCTGGTATGGGTGGTATTGGTAGTTAGAGATTGGAATCCCCCCATGTCCAATTTATCTAATGGTCGGGAGGGATGTGTTACGGAATGCTATAAGCTGTGGTTATATCAGGGATACACACAAGGATGGAATGGTGGTCAATACTTCCAGTGATTGATCACAGATTGATTCTGAAAGAGCATAACATGTTGAGCCTTAATCTAATAGTTCATTTAAAAGTTAAAGGCAAATTTATGTGCGATCCTACCGAGGGCCTTTAACAGCGTATTAAAGGCAGTTTATGCGATGTTCTGGTCATGTCCAGGCTTAATCTAATCATTCATTTAAAAGTTAAAGGCAAATGTACTATCCTATTGAGGACCCGCTTAGGAGAAGTTTTGGCTCTGAAAATATGTGCAACTTGAATAAGGCCAGAAAATGTGGGAGTATATGCGATTATAAAGAGCTGACAACAGTTTGGGCATCAGCAGTTGTGAATAGAGGTGATTTAGTGTTGCGACACCTGAGAAGGGAAACCTGGGACCTCATAATTACTTCTGGCATGGTGTAGGAAATTGCTGAGATCAGCACATTTATGTTTTGCAACCAGGTTGTTCGGATTATCATTGCCGAGTTAGTGCTTCTAATTTCAAGGAAATGGAGGACAGGTGTTTTAAGGTGGTGAAATAAATATCATTTCAAAATAGACTTGAAAGGATTTTATAGTGAATATTCCAATTGGAAGGGTAGATATTAAATAAAGGATTTGTCACAGTTATTTTTGATTACTCTGGATTTCATTTCTCTCGATCTAAACAGTTGGAAAAACTAGGACTGCTCAAATGTTATTGCTTGCCATAAAATGCCCAAAAAACAAATGGAAAAGAATTGTATAAAATGTGAATAGACTGTTTGTCATAAAATGTAGAAAATACTAAACCATAAACATGAAGCGGAGCAGTGCGTGGTATTGGCAATTCTTTCTTTAACCAAAATAATTTAATATCGCCACAATTGCTCCCATAAATCACAGAAATTAATACTAATTCATTTATGAGAGTCAGCATTGCAGGGAGCATTACAACAAAAGTTGGAGAACATTTTCTTTGCTTGAAATTGAGCAGACATTCCATGACAGAAATACGCATCAAGTGAGGTTCCAACTACACTTTCTGAAATAACAGCACGCAAAAGCTGGTGGTGGGACATGCCCTCTCTCCATGAATCATCATCAAGTGTTGGCGGTTTTTTAGGCTGAGTGGTTTTTGATGAGAATTGTAATGGGAGGAGATGTAATATGGCGTTAGGGCACGCCAATGGACGTGTGCAGCAGAGCTACCGCCATGTTCTGTTCACACCACCTTATGCCCAACCACTTGTATCTCTGCCCCAACCGCAATCTCCTATACTATAGTTTCTGTCTTGCTCATTCTGCTACCCCTCACTTGAGGGTCTCATGCATTCATGCCTACACTGTAAAAAGTTTGTTGCCATTTTTGTAGGTCTACAGTAGAATCTATTGTACGTGTACAGTTTATTGTAGGTAAACAGTAGAGTCTACTGTGAATCTACAATAATGCTGTAACACTACAGTAGATTCTACTGTGTACCAACACATACTATTTACAGTGTAAGGTAGGAAATTGTGTCTGTCCATCCGCTATCAATCGGTGTTGTAGTCTTTTTCCTTTATGGATTAGCAATGATGAGACCAATCTTCAAATCAATAATTTTGCATGGATCTGGCCCTTTATTGACCAACATGCATGCATACTTGTCGTGCCTTGTACTGCCATGTTCTGGCGCCATCTCCGACAAGCTGGCACATTTCACAGTATCTTAAATAACCATTTCAGAACGGCATGTTGCTAAAGGTTGATATTTGTGGCTGTGATGCACCCATGCAGCCTTAGCGAGTCACTCACCGGTGCTGCATCAGTGCTGACCCTCTGAGAGGTGTGGAGGTGGGGGGGGGGGGCTTATTGAGTGTATTGATCCGCAATAGTTGTTATAATGCAAGTTCTTCCTACCTGACTGCATTACTGACAGCCTGAACTTTAATTTGATACCAAACTTGCCAATATTCTTTTCCTATTTTGTAACAAAAGAGAAAAAAAGTTTTTCCAAAATCACAATTTTTATGATGCACGCGGTGATGAGAAACCAGTCCATTTGTTTGATTGATCCCTCGCTTGGAGCAGAGCACTGGTGATCCTAATGATAGTGAATCAGATATGGCCTCTGTACTAGAGCAGCAATCTCCCAGAGGGCCCTGTTACAGGATACTTGAGGGGCCTCGGCCACTTCACATGCTCCAGCACCAGCAGGGTATTCTTACGCCTATTCCAGCCCACATGTCAGGAGTTATAGTGCCTCGGCGGGACTACTTTCCTCTGAGTGGTTAAGATGAGCCCCAACTTGCCCACACCTGTAGTATACCTGTTCACAGCGGAGAGTGACTCAACACATTTTCAGCGGCTTTGTCTCATTTTCAGCAACTATTCCCGAAATGATTCCAGAACACATTCACGATTCATGATCAGACATGGGTAGTGAATGTGGGTGAAGCATCTAAAGCAGAGGTTACTTTTCAACAACTAGGGCCAATCTAAGGGGAGGGGTAAATTTGTAGGGCGGCATTTAATAAGAGGGTTACACTGAAAATATTGGAACCAAAAATACCTCCTTTTATACTGTAAACTAACATTATATTCTACTGCCCATGTACACTAATACCGTAGTATAAGTATATAAGTTTACAGTACATTGTGTCCATCATACTGTGCAGTTAAACTAACTTCTAATAGTGGAGGTAGAGGATTGGGATGGTATAGATTCAAAGAGAGCACTAAGTATAGCTATACACAAACCACAAATATCATTAGGACTATGTCTTACCTGTATACCTATCACAGGGGCATAATGGAAACTAACAGACATCAGTCAAAGGTCAGTCTTTTGAGAAATCTAACTGCTGTGCTTATTTTGTGGCCAATTTTCTGTTTCCACCCGAACCTTCATTGGTCACTAAAACTGACAAAAACTTCGTATTGATTACGAAATTAGTCTGATTTTCGCCTTTAAAATGCTAAACCTCAATCATTAAAATTGAAATTGATAGGCGCTTTCGGGGGTTGTTTTACATTTTACAGACTGATGACCGTATATATGCATCACTGGGAAAGGATTCGGGCGTTCCTTTGTTGTTGATTGACCGTCCTTTTTACTAGGAATGACTCAAAAGTGCGGGTTTTTTCAGACCATGCATTATTTGAAATCATTTTTTTCAATAATCAGGTTAATAGAATATCATTCTCCTACATTAAGACATTTTCAGCCAATCTTGAGGCATAAAATGTGTCTAATGGATCATTTCATTGCTTTATAGGCACAAGGCTGGTAAACAAGACCGTTCACCAATAACATCGGAATATTTGCACACACTGTTGCTTTATAAATATCTCAAGGAGTTTGGGCAAAAGAAAATATTAGAACACAATGTTGCTTTATAAATATCTCAAGGAGTTCGGGCAAAAGAAAAATGGGAAGTGTATTGGTAGTGATTTGAAATGTATTCATCGCGTAAAATGGTCTTGATGGTTCTAGACCTCGAAGGAACAGCACATCTTTCTTAGGCTTTCTTTACGCACAGGCTAAGACAACATGGAAACTTTGGAGAGACAATTTCTAAATTCTTAAGTGATTAAGTTTAAAATCGATTTTCACAATTAAATTCCACTTTCCTTCCTTTTTCTGCTTTCCACCTAGTCCCTGGACAGTTTTATATCTCAGAATTATATTCTCGTGCCGTTAATTACATTTAGTCTGGCCGAGGCAATTTGCGACTTAACGAAGACCTTGGGGCCCTCATTAAGGTATGGTTAAACATAACTAGAATCCCATGGTGAAATAAAGCTTACTTAACCCTTTAAGGACAGTATGATGCCTTAAAGCAGCATTCATTGTATTGATGCACCAATGCAGTGTGAGTATCTCATTGCCGTAGTGCATCATGCCGAAACATTGGAAGTGTATTAGCCCAAAAGGGTCATGCTGATACATGAACACAGGCCTGGGAGACCTAGGGCTGTGTTCATTTATGATGACTACAATGGGCATCACACATTACACCATGATGATGTCCATAAAGGGTTAATGGACCCTAGTACTACCTCTAGTCATGCAACCTAGCATATTACTGATAATGGTTTTCCAAGGTGTCTTTGTGCCCCAAGAAGGCAACATCTTATAATTACCACCTCCCATAAAATGGCCATAAAATGTGACGTCAGAATCGGATTGCTTCTTACGTAATGCACGCACTGCTTTAAGAAAGTAGCGCAGAGATATTGCAAGTGATCATGTGACCAAGGGAAATGGATCACATGACCAGAGGCGCACATCTCGTGATCATTGGGAATGAATACTATAAATTTCATGCAAGATGGCGGCACCGATGGATGCAATCATGCCATCTGAAGCCATTGGGTAGTAATTCAGACATGTTGTTTACCGCACCGTCTGCCATCTTTGGAACTATCAGTTCGTAGAAATGGAGTTTTTAGTGTTGTTTTGCTCAGAGCCAGAGCAGGGAGGTCACAATCTTATGCTTAGGGTTGGAAAATCTCCTAGATGCTACCTTTTCATTCGGTGCTTTTTCTTCCACCCAGAGGAAGCCATACCAGGCTGAGACGGACTATTTGCAGCCCATTAAGTGCACTACTGGAAACCTGGCGGACACCCCTGTCCGAGTGCACATCCTCACTTAGATGAGAGAAAGTGGTTCCTCAGCCGACCGTCAGCAAAGTAGTCCCAAAACCTGAATCCTGATCTTTCATTGCATCACCCATTGAGGTTTGAGGTTTTAGGAATAACCATGTTGGGACATTTTCTCTGTTTTTAGCCCTCTCATTCTTCAGGCTTCCATGTGGTGAGACCGGTGTTTGTGAGGGACTGAAGGAGGGAGGAGGGAAGAGGGTTAAAGGCTAATCCCCAGACATAGGGAAAATTGGCCATCTAAGCGCCTCGCACCAATCACATGATTGATTTGTTGTCTTGACAGCCACTTAGGTTTTTTATTGGGTGGTTGGGAAGAAAGCGTTGTGGGTGTTGGTAGGAAAGGCCTCGGGGTAGAGCCAAAAGGATGGCTGGTCATACTGTTTGAGTGATAGTGTCTATGATGAGAAAGCCGGTCATTCGATGTGCGCAGCCATATTGGCTTCCACAGCATGACAGGTTCCAGAACCTTCAGATCTCCACTGCAGACCAACCTGGGAACAAGGGATGATTGGGAACAGAGCCACGAAGATAAGGGCAGACCTAATAATATAAAAGGAGGAGGATGGTCTACTAAAAACCAAAGGACTAAAAAGTGTCGCCCTGAAAAGTGTCACTAGGTAGGAAAAGAAACATCTTTTTTTTCTAGAAAGGGTAGTAAATCTGATGTAAAGCTTGGACCCTGCACCCTGGATTTGCTCCTGGTGGGTGCAACGTTTGGTATAACTGTTCCCTTCCCTCATGGTACTGTAGTGGTGTAACTGATAACCCTCTGTAGGCCGCCATCTTGTCCCTGAGAGGAAGTGGCTGTCCCCCCCTTGGAGTAACTGAAGTGAAGTGGTGATCTATTGAAACCAGCTAGTCATATTCAAATTTTCACCAAAAAAGTGTACCTAGTCAATTCTAAAGGTTTTATTAAAGCTCCCTTCTGTGTCACCAAAACTGTTACCCCAGTGGCCTCCTGGTTACAGCGCTATGCAATATGGTCGCGTCAGATCGCTCAATACGTAATGAAGACAGCTTCTTCCTGCATGCCCTTGCTGGTTCCTGTATCCGTCACTGACCACCTGTCAACTCTATCAATTTGTTATCAATTGATGAAGCAAGCTTTATTGGGGGGTGTTTTGATTGGTCACCGTTTTGGTTAAGTTCTTTTTTCATTTTTATAGATTTTTATTTGAATTCAAATTGAACATTTTCTACAAGAAAAGCTTGATTTGTGGGTGCCTGCGTGTTACGAGGCTGTTCTGGATCAAAGCGTACAAAAGAGTGGATTGGCCCACATTAACGTGAACCACAGTCATTTCCCACTGAATTAATAACAAGATCAATGATTTCTCCTTTCTTAACCCGTCAACCCTTTAAGGTAGCATGTAGCTAAAAGATGACATTTGTAGTCATGATGCATTACGAGTGCATTATGCCGTCCCTCCGGGAGTGTCTCAACCGCATAAGGTCGGCATGATGCTTAAATACAGCACTGGCGAGTTATTCACCAGGGCTGCATTCATGCATCATGATTACCAAGGGCATGATCCTTTCAGGATTAAAGGCTTTAGAGTGCTTTAATGCATCATGTTCTTTGTCATCATCATGATGCATAATTTCAGCACTTGCAACTGTACTCGTCAGGGCCGCTTGAATGTGTCATGCTGACCTTCCAGGACTGCAACAAAGGTTGGCATGGTGCGTGCATACAGCACTGGCAAGTTCCTCCCCAGGGCTGCATTCATGCATACCATTAAAGGGCACGGTGCATTAAATCGCTATGCGGTCCTTAACGGGTTAATACCCCTCTCCCATCCCCGGGCGCCCCCCTTTCCTTTTGACATGCAGCCCCAAAACATGAGCAGCGTAAGAAATGAAAATAATCCTGCCATGACGTGTCACCGGCTTATCCTTGATCGTGTCACAGTTTATCCTGCCAAAATCACCAAAGTCTGTCAGCAGCTTGAATTGAGGTCACAATGGTGTCGTAAAGGGTGACGTCATAAATGACGTAATGACGCCAGCTCTACGTCATTTGCACATTACCGTCGCTGGTTCCCTAGCCCTGGACAATGTGCTTGCGCTGGGACTGCCATCTAAAGCGTCGCCAAGTGAAAGTAACGCCACCACCCGCTGGGAATCAGCCAACGATGTTGTCACGTGACCTCAGGATGGAAGTCTCTTGTAAAGGAGGCTGGGACATGGGGTGTGTTTGACCCTACTTCCGGTTGGGTCAGTGGGTCCCAGCTGTATGCAGGAACTTATTGTTTCCTGAAGTGAGAGAACTCTATGTGCTGTTGGCCAACAGTGGGGAGGGAGGGGCTATAAGTAGATGGGATGAGGGGAGGGAGGGGGTATCCATTGACGTTGATGCAGACTATACAACTTTGCAATACAAAAGAGGCACGCCCATAACACTTGCTGCTCACTAGCCTCATAAAAGGCATGCAAGTATTAGTGGTACATGCATGTGACTTGCTGTATGTAGGACGAGTACCAAGCTGTACGTAGAATACAGTGAAGGGGGCCTTACACCCATCCAGCTTGGTACAAGGCCTGTAACTTATTTATACCACTAGCTGTATGCAGTATAAGCATAGCTATAGTGCAGTATTGGCACGCAGGAGCAAGCATTATGAAGCATACTGATCCACAATGCTATTTCTATTCCACCTATAGATAAATATTTGTATTTTGGATAAGACATTCCAGAAATTCTGAATAAGCATCATTGCTTTTCAATGCAAGACAGTTCAGTTTACGATATCACTCCTTACATTGGAGAGAAGCTTTATGGAGGCAATAGTGGCATTATGACAGTACTAGTCGAGCCCTAACATATACAGAATACAGCAAATCCCTCATAGAATGAAAATGACAAACTATCCAGTGCAGGTGTAGAAGCCTATAAGAACATTTCATTCAGCATGGGTTTCTTAATGACCTGACAAATCTAATCGATATGCTAATTACAAACGGCGAGCTTTGTATTCCTGAGGGGAACAATCTGGCGGTAGAACACTACAATGGGCCGGCATGTAGTGCTGCCTAGTGTCGCTGTGTGTAGGCCGCCATCTTGTTGCCTGAAGATATCGATAATCTCAGAAGACAAGCATCAATTTCAGTTCAGGTCATCTCCCCATGCATACTTTACCTATCTTAAGGGAGTGGTAATAACTTTACAACAGGAGGGGATGTGGATTTGAGGGGGGGGGGGGGCGGCAGAGAAATCTGAACCCCTTGAAGAAGGGGGGAAACTCAAAAGAGTTTAGACCCCTCTTCAGGAAGGGAATCAAAGAAATTCCACGCGATTTTTAGGGTAAAAAGTCAGCACATCACTTTAGCTGAATGGGTCGGCTGCGATCAATTTGGAACCGGCTTCTAACGAGTGGGGGCGAATTGAAAATTTTGGACCCCTCTCGCTAGGGGGATCATAACATTTAGGCCTGCTCCCTAAGTAATGCCACCATGTTTCTGCAATGTACCTGTTTAGCCCCTCTATGATATGAGGCAGCAGGGACTCCTAGGCTGTACCCAGGGTGTTATTAGAGATCAATTCTGCATTCATTATAACACTTTCTTACATCACTGTGTACAGTGCCCATGGAGATAAAGGGAGGGGTGTTTTCTTTTGTCATTTACATCAGTCGTCGTGTGTCTTAATTGTATTGCTGACACCACTTATTAAGACCATGCCTGTGCCTTGGAGGAACACATGTGGTGATGATGATAATTAAAAGAAAAAGGAAGCAGTGTCTACGTCTTATTGTGACAGACAATAGGCATGAAGGATGTGTATGCTTCTTAGCTTATTGCGGTGCTCGTATCAAGGCTACGAAGCTTAACAATGGTTGACAATAGAGATGCATGAATCATGCTTCTTATCCAGCATTTGGGCCTCAGTTTCTAGATTCCAACAGTAACCATCTGAGATGGAGGATTGGCATGTTTTGCACTTGGTCAGTGTGATATTCTTGTAGCATGTATACCTAACTCACGTATTAGCCGCACTCTGCGTTTCGGGAGATCGTATAAGCTGCTGATTATAGCGAATTTAGTACTTACTGGTAAAACCCTCGTATAAGTTGCACCTCGATCGCGACCTAGGGAGAATCTACATGGGATGTATGGTACGTAACAAAATGTACATGTGTACCAGGTTTCCAGCAACACACCTTTTTAGATCAGTGAAATACAATTTAGTAAATCAAGTTCCTGTTTCATTGCATTTTTATGAAACGGAATAATCTGCTCCCTTGTACAAAGATGTTACACACTACAATGGCTTTGCAAACGTTGTCAGTGTCACTGTCAAAGCGTGGTAAACAAAAAACATTATACAACATTTCAGAATGTTTCTCTATGGCTCTTTATTATAGCAAAACATTACATAACATTAAAAAAACTTTATTTTGACGTAAAATAACATATTTCTATCAGCTGGGAGGGCTACTCAACCTGGGTTTTACAGCTCTCACCGTACTCTTGGAAGAGGAATGGGCCATGCTACCTAACAGGGCCTTCGTTACCGCAAGACGTGTATGCCATTACTAATTCAATTAGATCAAAAGAAAGCACTTCCACATTCTGACCTCCCTTTCCTTCCTCATGGCAGATGGTTTGCAGCTAACAAATGATAATTGCTCTGCCCAAGTCCCCCATTCACCCACATCGACCCTGAAGGATCTGTTTAGCTGGCCATTATTGTATGGTACTACATCACCATTTGTTGGGTTGTGTGACGGGTGGGAGTGGGTTGGGGTTAGGGTTATAGGCAGATGGTGTGGAGGGGGTGAATGTTCTTCTTCCCTTCCCAAACCTTTCTGAAAGAAGGCTCTGGTGACAGCCGCTATGACCTTGAACTTGGATTTTGCTGGGTTTTGGCAATCCCTGCTGGTAGCTTGGAACCAGCAAACAAGAACCGAAAATGGAACCAGAAAGTATGATGGCAGTTTTACCATCATACTTTCTGGGTCCTGTTCACTAGTTCCAAGCTACTAGCAGGGATTACCGAAACCCAGCAAAACCCAAGTTCAAGGTCACAGTGGCTGTCACAATAGCCTTCCTTCAGAAGGGTTTGGGAACGAGAGTATGAATGCTCCTGCTGGTCTACAGAGGCAGACAGGGAAAGAAAGGGGTGTCATTGGGGCATGAAACAGACAATCCTCTGGTCCAATGAGTTTTTCAGCGCATCTAAACTATCCTTCAAATTGGACAGCTTGTCACCTCAAGGGTGGAGTAGGCTTAGGTATGTTCTGAATAGGATATACTTCAATCATTGATTTCGCAGACACCTCATCAACTTTAGTGCTGTGGGGATGAAGATGAGTGAATTCCCTCTAAATTGTTGCAGTAGGGAGGCCATATTTGAAGTGCATCAACAAGGTGAAACTTTTTGCATGACACGACACGTGAGCCACAAAACCATCACAGGCTTGTTTGGACCTAAATGGCTTCAAGCATTCAGATCACATGACAAAAACCAACAATGGAAACCATGTTTTATCCATCAGTGTGATCTTATCAGGTTAATGTATAGGTGTGATTATCAGCATTTTATCAGGCAATGCCTACACTCAGCATGGCAGGCAAGGTGATCTATATCCCTTAAAGTGCCTCATGATGCTTCAGGTGATTTTGCTCTTGGCCATCATGATGCACAAATGCATCTCTGGCAAGTCCATGTGCTAGGGCTGCATTCATGTATCATGCCATTCCTATGGTTTGATACTTACCAGAAGAGTTGGCGCGATGCATGAATGTAGCACTGGCTAGTTACTTACCATGGCTACATTCATTATAACCATAAAAGGCATAATGCATAAAAACATTACACAGCCCTTAAAGGGTTGCACCATTCAGAGATAGGCATCTGGCACCAATAGTGAATAAGGAGACCCAAGTCTTACAATCCCTCTATGATATAGTGTCTAAATCCAAAATGGCTACCCCCTGTGGTACAGATCGATGGCTGGCGCACTGATGGCCCGATCATTCTTCGGGAAACACCGAGTGTATAGCCGCGTTGCAACGGGTAGTAGAAAGATGATGCATGGCCAGGCCAGAAGATGACGGAGGGGAGGCATTTTTTGCCATTTTTGTTGTAGGGACAGCTGACAAAGGAAGATGTATATGCCTTGTGCTGTGCCTTCTAGCCACCCTTAGCTCCTATTTCCAGTTTCTCCTCACGTCATACCCCAGCCCCCAGCACTAGCGCCAATCATCATGCATTAAGGCCTTAAGGACCGCATTATGTTTTAATTCACTATGTCCTTCGTCATCATCATAGGTATTTGTGCAGCCCTGGTTTTCAGCTCGCTATGGCTACTTTCATACATCATACCGACCCTATGGGAAATGTGTCAACCCCTTAGTGTTGGTATAATGCTTGAATGCATTACTTGCCAGGGCTGCATTCATGCATCATGCATTAATATAAAGCACTATTCATTAAAGCACTATGCTGTTCTTAAAGGGTAAGTATCTCCTATTTCGTGTGTCTAATACTATCAGGCACCCTGCTGTTGGCATTGAACTTCTGATGTTAATTGACTAAGATGAAAGTTCACAGACTGAACTGAACATACCAGCGGAAGAGAAATTGAATTATTCTTGAAGCCTAGTGAAGGTCCTTTGAAAGTGTGTTTCAGTCAAGGAGACTTAAACTAAGGCTGTGATAACTGTATCTTTTTCTCATAAGCAACCTTTATGTAACAATCAGTAAAGGGCTTATTCTACTACTGACAAAGCTGCCAACAAATGCTCAAGCCTTTCATCAACAGGCCGATTTCGACTGTTAAGCCTATAGGTGAGGTTCCACTAACCGATTTTATTCACAAATCGGTGCAACTATTACGAGTCTGACTCAGTTATATACCATAACAATTACATATCTGAAGCAGGGAGGTACTGTAGACCCTGCCATAGGAATATGTTTTTAAACAAGTGGGAAATGGAATTACCAAGGCTATACAACAGGATTTAGATCCCAATTTAAGCCCGGATTTTGCATCTCTGGGAGCCAGATCTCATATCAAACAGGTTTGATTTTTATAAATCTGATGGTCCCCCATTCAGAGGGCTCTAATTGGCTGATTTATGCACAATAACAGATGGGAAATATGCTTTTGTTTTGACTTGATCAGACTGTAAAGACCTATTTGATCGGTTTCTTAGAATTACCCAAAAAATCGGCTAGTGGAGTGGAGCTTTTCATCCACCAAGCTCTGTCGGCCGACTTGGTAGCCGATTAGAGCACCGATTTAGTGGCCAATTAAAAAATATTTGTCCCATTTTGTTCATCGGCCACCAATTAGGAGCCCTAAATTGTGTGGACTGAATTCTAAGTTGGTCAATTATTTGAAAACATTGCACATTGGCTGACTGAACCAACCGATTTAAAAACAGCAGACGCGCATTCAATGGCTGACAGAGAGCCCTCTGGACTCTGGAAGCATTATGTAAAGTCGGACAATTGAACCCAATCCATAATATGTAAAGCCCATCGTCCACCAAGCTGTGTCGGCCGACTTGGTGGGCAATTAGAGCCCCAAACCTGTCCGATTTTGACCTAATCAGAGCTCTAATCAGCCACATAGTCACCCGACAGAGCTTGGTGGACGATGGACAAAACAAATGATATCAGTTTGAAAAGAGCAGAGGATAGAGAGGGTCCCTGACTTTCTTCATCCAACATTTAAATCGGTATACCTCTGTGGACGATGGGCTTCATCAGACAAATGTTCGATGTACAACGAACGAGTGGAGTCCAGTCAGTTTGTTAATGGTAAAATACCTCCTTAACATAAACATTTTTGACCAGTAAACTGTATTAAATCGAAAATTTGCATATTTGTATCCTAAATCAGTAAGTAATGATCTGTCGATAGTGATATACCACCTATTGCTGAGGATCATCCATGCAGTTGTCACAAATCAATCCCTTTTTTCGAGGCTTACCGGGCTATACCATGCAGCGCTGACTCTCGTTAGTGGTGGAGCGGTCATAGAGAAGGTACAAATATGAACCCTACTCATCTATTAAGCAGCAGGGCCCCTGAAGCAGTCTCAGACTCCCATCCCAACACCGTTCCCTCTGCTGGGTATGGGCTGGGAGCAGACCTTGTCTTCACTTGCTACCTTTTTGAACCACCATTCTGGTTGTGCAAATGGGTATGTATTGGTCTATACACATCTAACTACAGACAGATTAGTATCTAGATCAAAGGGGCAATCAAAGTAGCTGGGGCTACTGGGTAGTTAACTATTATACCTGACAAAGGCTTCTGAATTATGTGTATTGGAATAGGATGAAACCATGCTCCCAGGCTATCCAACTGGTAGGATAGACGCTGGCCGAGGCTGCCCCTGAAGAGCTGCACTCTGGGACAGTTCTCTGGGTAAAAATGGACTCTGTGGCGGCCATTAGTGAAAGTCTCATTTTACAAGTCATTATAGATGGCTTTTTTATGGCCGCCATTAAAACTTGCATGAGATAAGGGTATAGGGTGAACATGTTGTCTACTGACAACAAGCCACCCCTCCATCACTGGTACCAGGGAGATACTGCAAAAACTGTATTTTAATCAGTACTGAAATGTGATATTTCTGGTTTTTGGACAGTTTCAGTATTGATTGATAATTTGTTTTTGCTTTTCCTGTTATGATATCAGTGTAGTTTGAGACAGCTTCAAATCAAACCAAACTTATTTTGTCATTTTCATACTTGAGATATTACAGCATGATACTGTGCTAGTTAACTGATACAAGGTTTCCTAGCCGGCATCGGCAGGCACCCATCGCGCCTCAGCCAACGGCTAAGGAACCATTATCAACTTTGAAGGATGGAGAGTGAATGGAGGGGAGGAGGGAGAGGAGGAGGTAGTAAAGAAGGGAGATATGCCTATATTGAGAAGGCGTGCATACAGAGCATGACCAGGTTTGGCTCGGGGAGGACCGGGGAGTAATGATATTTTCTGTAAAGAGTCTTCTTCTGTAAACTTCATATAAACTTTATATAAACTTACCCACTCCCGAAGTGTCATGGCAATAGCCAGGTGATCAAGTTCTCACTGAATAATATCAATCTTTAGACCCTTATAGAAACCTGAAAATGCATGGTCAAATGCATTTAGATAACTATGCGAGCCGCTTAAAACATGAAAACTCACAGGGAAATGGCAAGTTGCTATCAGTAGGTATGTAGATAGGCAAAACATTTACCTAGTGTCAGAATTACACTAGATTGATTCATTGCTAATCAAAGTTTCCTTTCATCTTTTTGCAGGTGAGAATTGCTCTATTGTTATAGTCCTGGGAGAAGGTAGGTCTTCCATTTGGCATTTGTGAACAGTATGTCGTGGCTCTCACCCAAGTTCATCTTGATTGAGCCTTTCATCACGGAGTCAAAATAGCTTTGATCGTTGGCCTTTGTCTATATATATATATAGTGTTAGAATCCAGTTGTGGTACCAATGCGCTTGCATAACGCCCGACCAAAAGACTATAGGAGGAGAAATTCATATTTTTCCTTTGATATTGGCCTTTTGAAATCACAAGGGGCCCATGTATGGTTCCAAGGATATTCAGGAAGAGAAGGAGACTGGTAGGGATCAGGTGGTGACGGTAAATTGGGCAAATGTAGCTTAATTGGTATTCATTCCAGAACGTCTTCAGCATTGATTCTAGTAGACAAATCAATCCCTATTTTTAGCTACTGGCTGCATTGTAGATATCGAACTCAAAATTATATCTTATAATACTATAAACGAAGAGAATATTATTTTATGCTTGCAAACCAGACAATGTAATACTTTACTATTACTGTAAAACTACAGCTCAGCTACCGGTACTAACGGTGTAGACAGTCCCGCTGAAATCCACATAGAACTGTAAAATTTGGTGGATTGCATTTGGGAATAGTCAGCGCAAACACCCAAAGCAATTGCAATTGCTCATGTTTCTCAATTTCGAAATAATTACCTACGGTGCTACATATAATTGTCTTGGTTGGCTTCAATTTGTCTAGAATGGCTATCAGAAAGAGCTATAGTATGTTGTGTTTGAAATACATATGAGATTCATTAGTGACATATAACTAATTGGGAGCATATTTGAATCTATTGTTGATCTGCTGGATTCTGCATCTGCCAACATTGTCAATAGAACCGGCCCCAATTTTAAAGTCATGGTTCTGCTTGTTATTGTAGGAATATTAGGAACTGGTTATTTCTAACAACAGCGGGGGGGGGGGGGGGGGTCGATGGATTTTTGAGGGAGTCGGTCAACATTTTTTTCAGTTGCCCCCTTTGAGCTTTAGTAATGCACCGGCTTTTTTGCTAAAAGGGGGTGCAATTATTTTGGTCCCCCCTCCCTTCAAGGGGTCTACATTTTCATGGTACCCCCAAATCACAGGCTGTAACTGAGTCCTGCTGCCATTGTATTGTGTATGTATAGTATATATGTAAAGGTCTGACACTCCTAGTCCCTGGTCATCTATCCACTTGAGGCGGCAGCACTGTACATGGGATTGTAGGCAGACCGTGGCACCATCTAGGAGAAATCTAGGAACTACAAATCTCTGTACTTCAGATGGTGCCACTGTCTACCTACAATCCCATGTACAGTGCTGCCGCCTCAAGTGAATAGATGACCAGGGACTAGGAGTGTCAGACCTTTACATATATACTATACATACACAATACAATGGCAACAGGACTCAGTTACAGCCTGTGCCCCAAATCCACCACCCCCGCCTCTTTTAAAAAAAATTGCCACTCCCTTATTAGGAAAATGAGATGCACGCAGAAAGGTTTGGCCTTGGCACATACACCCATGGGAGCACTAGTAGCATCGTTAGGGCTATATTATCATTGCACTAATTGGCCAAACTAATCAGCTATTAAGACGCAGAATGGACAGGTCTCAAATTGTCTCATTATGGCTCATTCATGTCAACACTAGCAGCAGTGCTAAAAGGTGGCATTGTTGATTACTAACATGCATAGGGACACCCCCAATACTTCCCTTTGTTACATCTGGCAGTCATCCATCTGGCCTCAGCCAATGGTTAAGGGACCATTATCATCTCAGGGAGTAGTCTATACTTGATCTCCTGGCTGTTGGACAGACTGACAGAAATAAATGTTGCTCATAGGAATATGAGCCATGATAATCATGGTATATTATTTGACAGAGGAACTGTAATATCATTGGGAGGTGGTTAACTTAGTCTTTAAAGTCTTTAAACTCCCAGTAGGCCATATACATTGGTATCTGCTAGAAGAAGAGGGGGGTTGATCGCCGAATCCCAGGAAATGAACTATAGGGTTGAGAGCTAGCTGCAGGGCCTTTATTGACAAGGGATAGTTCCTCCTATTATCGCTCACGTCTGCGGGGGCTTGCAGCCACAGAGCCCCGTGTGGGAGTGACTGAGCCTCGGGCCCCGCGGCGCTTTTAACACCGAGCATCAGCAGCCTGCCATGGATGGCGAAAATTGCTGACTAATGGCTTCTGTAAAGATTAAGGAGCAGACACTTAAGGGGACTGACAGTGCTGTCATTGCCTCTGACAGTGGTGTAAGATGGTGACTGTCAACACTGACAGATGGGTATTGTTCTTAATGTTGACAGTGACAGGTAGTTAATAAAGCTGTCACTGCTGTCATTCTGTCACCTTGTGTGTCGGTGAGGACCAAAATACTGGATGAGACGTAAATGATGTAGACAACTTCTTGCTTTAACGCTCACTAGCAACAATAGCTGAGATATTATGCGTGTTCTTCATCATGGACCAACATTGACAGATGGGTATGGGTCACTGTGAGTTAGACAATTTTACTTCAGATGGCAATGTAAAGGTCAAATCCCACAATGCGAGAGAGGGTCAGAAAATTGGTATTATTGCCGATTTTGGGCCGTATATTGGCTTAGACAGGCCCAAATCGGTGATAAAGTGTTGCCTTTGTCTTGTGATTTGGGAAATGGCAAGGATCAAAAGAGTTAGATATTTTCGCCCAGAAGGCCTAGAAAATGTTGCTTATTGGAATATGTCAATGATTTGGCATATATAGGGGGGACACCCCAAACATCTTTAGGCTAATTGAGAGGGAATAATGAGGACAAATCATACTGTGAAGTAACTCCCCTCAAACAGATCCATTAACCAGTCCTGCACGCAACACTTTGCTTGCCTATTATTGACCGCTGTGGAATTTGGAGAGGCATAAGATTATGGGACAGGTGTTGCAATTCACAATATTGGCAACAGTTGCCCCTAGTTTTTATGTCAATAATCAACACTTTCTGGCCCATTTTCTGCGTTGTGGGCATTGACCTTAAGAAACTTTGGGTTCTAGCAAGGATTTGCCGATGAAATTACAGTCACTTCTAATGTATACCTACTCTAACTGCAATGTCTCATATAGCTTCATCTTGCAATTTCTTTAGTTGAAACATTACTCCTGTTGTTGGGTAGAGTTTTCCTCAAAATAAAGCCTTCTTAAGTTTGGCCAAAAAGCACCTGAAGAAGCAAAGTTTTTCACAGCTACCAGCTTGTATTGTATTGCCCTGGTGCCCAGTTTCCTGGAAGAGTATATATGTGAAACAAGGGTTATCAGAATATCCACTCTTGTTTGTTCCTACCTAACTGTTCCCAGCTCGGGGATTCCCATTAAACTCAAGGTACGCACACCCAGTTAAGACCGGAGTACCTGGGCCATGGCTTCATCTGGTTCTTGTGGTTGCTAGACTGTTGCTAAGGGAGTGCTCATTTTTTAACAACAGCGGGGGTGGTGGATTTTTGGATCAGGTCAAGGTTTTTGGTCCCTCTCCCCAGACAGGTAAAAATGAAGCACGGCTGACCCCTTTAAGCTTGGTAACACATTGGCTCTTTCGCCGAAAAGAGGTGCCATATCTTTGGTCCCTCCTTAAGAGGGGTCCAAATATTTTTGGTCTCCCGCCTCTGACCAATCCCTAACATAGATATAACGTATGTGTGCACCTACTACTGATCTTATATCATTATATGGCATCCTGGAAATTAAATTAGTTTAGACATGGTAATATGCAGGATTCCCTGCCCAGCATGGAGATTGTACACGACATTATGATATACAAACACAATAAGTAGAGTTCATCTCATTTGCTAATCTCAACTCTAACCTCCAAGTGCAATGATATCAATATCAAACTTTTGTCTATATATATATTCTTGAACCAGAGGAGCTTTTTCCATGCCTGATGAGGCCATAGTAGCTTTGGGAGTTTTTTTTTATTAAGCCACAGCCACAAAGGCTTTCCTTTGGTCTGGCATAACATCACAGTTACAGGAGCCCCCAGGAGCCTCCCTGCGGAGCCAACATCCCCTGCCCTACCTTTGATACCCTACAACCACCTGCCTTGTTGCACCGTTAAAGGTCAACGCCATTGTAGCAGTGTTCCCTCGGCCTGTTAGACCATCAGAGATCAACCTCCACCCTACTCTACCCTCCTCTCTGCCCAACAGGTTTTAACAAGACCTCAGCCTGGTGCGTGAGTAGGCTATGTGTTACCTTGGGAAGGTGTGCAGCTAAATCTCCACTCTCATCTCTACACCTCGCAATAAACTCTACAAAGAGGTGGTGCCATCTGGTATATATGTTGGGGACACTACATATTGTAGAGTCTATTGAGAGGTGCAGAATTTATTGAGAGTGGATATTTAGTCGCACATCTTCCCATGGTACCCTATAGCCTACTCACTCACCAAGCTGAGGTCTTGTTAAAACCTGTGCTCTTCCCCTTTCATCTCTATCTCTTTTTCCTGATCATTGTATGAGTATAGCTATGATAGTGCAATTCCAGCTGTCTTTTTCTTTTCCAATTCTACATTCTTTGCCAAAAGTGCCTAATTAGAGATCAGATACTGTAAAACGGCCGTTGGATTCTTACAGGTGTATGTTTTTTTAAATAAAGCCATCATATCATTCTTGCACCCAGAAAAGAATCGGCCCTACATCTTCATCGAATAGCTGGGCCCCCAAAAAAACTAAAGAAAATAAAGACTTATTTCATATGGTGGTCCTAACGTACAATTTGTAAAATTATCCGATCGGATGCACCGGGAGGCCCAATCAAACGACTGTAGCGTTTTGGTTCAGGGATGATCAGAATGGGTGCTTTAGTGTATCCTGCTAGACCTTTAGAAGTAGTGCCTATTAGAGTAATTACATACATTGGAACAGACCTAGGGCGGAAAGTCTATTGGATTCGTCTACAGCAGTTTGCAGGTGATCATTAGATGTAGCTAGAGTTGGGAAGTGCCGCCACAAGGGATATTTAGCCAACAGTCCCAAGCCATTAGTACTAATTGGGAGTACATTTGAGAAGTTTAAAAGTCTGTGAAAACAGCTTTTGTACTGTGCATTGGAAAGTGTCTGTTGCTGTGATGCATTAATACAGTTCAGAAAGTAGGAACATAACTTCTCCCAATAATACATAAACTATAGCAACTCCTGGATAGGCCAACACTTCTAAATTGAAGAACAAATTATCTTAATTGAATCTTTAAAATCCAGCATCTTTGGATTTACTAGGAAGAAACTCCTCCAGTAAGTAAAGGTTAATGCCCTGCGCCCCTTGATGTCATGATGCATTCATACAGCCATGACACTTAACCCACCAGTGCTGCATTTATGCATCATGCCGATCCTACCTACAGAGGTGATATACACTCCCAAAGAGTGCACCAATGGGGTGTCAGCAAGTTACATGCTAAGAATCTTTTGGTGCATCGTGCTGTCCTTAAAGGGCTTAAGTCCTTAAGAAAGATGCCCCTCCGCATAAAACAGTAGAAGATAGCGTCTGTTAAGGACACATGTTGCTAAAAGATTACATTTGTCGTTTTGATGCACCAAGGCAGCCCCGACGAATAACTTGCCGGGGTTGCATTGGTGCTTCATGCCGACCCTCCGGGAGTGTCTCAACCCTGTAGGGTCAGCATGATGCTTGAATGCAGCCCTGGCGAGTTACTCATGACAACCAAGGCATGATGCGTTAACGCACTATGCCGTCCTTAAAGGGTTAAGAAAGATGCCCCATCCACATAAAACACTACAAGATAGCGTCACACCTGCCAGTTAACATCACTCATCTCCCCCACCATCCATCACTCCAGCATGAAATTGAAAAAGAAAGTCTTGTCCCTGAGTGGGCCCTTCCCAGTAAACACCCTACGTAGTTCCAACGTAGCTCAGAGGTTTCTCTAGGTAGATGTCCAACCAAAAGGTTTGAAATTGGTAATTTTGGAAGGTTTGTAGACGTCAAAACGTTAAGGTTTATTTACGTTTAACAGACGTAGACGTCTGATTTACTTTTATCTACCTCATTCAGATGTAATAAATCTACGTAGATCTACGTTAAAAGACTTAGCTTTTCAACTTTAATTGGGTAGATGACTTTTCCATGTTACACCAGGTGGCAGCACTATCAATTATGGAGAGAATATTACAGCTCTTTAACAAATCTACCACATTTAAGCAGTATTAAATTCTCATTAATTATGAATTCAATATCATGCAAATAAACTGTATTCAATAGATTATTTATATATAAAGGACAAGTGATTAAAGTATTGTGCATGAATAGGTGCTTTGTGACATTTTACTGCATGGACACCACATTGGTGGTAATGGAAGAAATACAAAGCCTCTCTGCAGCCAAAACTATTCAACAGATCTATACTTTCAGGCTATTCAATTGAACTACAGGAATATGCTTTGTAGAATGAAATGAGATTGAAAATTATAGTAGTCATTTTGTATGACTATTGTTTGTTAATGTAAATTTGTCTGCAATATATTGCAAGTCTCTGTCTAAATCCCACTGTGTAGAATTATATGTAATGTGTTGAACGTAGATTTACGTAAATCAGCTACGTAAATCAGACCTGCAGGTTGGAGATTGGTAAATAAACCTTAACGTTTTGACGTTGATAAACCTACTAAAATTACGTAGTTCAGACCAAAAATCAACGTAGATTTACGTCTGACCAACGTAGTTGTGTTTACTTGGTTATCGCTGTGGGACTGGTGAGGCACTTATTGACAGGTGGTTGGGGGTGGGTAGCAGGCATGGGTTCGGTGTGAGCCTGCTGATAGAGGTTATAGCATTGGGGTTACACCGAGAAAAGAAACAGCGTTAAACGACCTGGACTCCCCTAAACAGAGGAGTCATTCTGGAGGTAACCTGGACTCCTCTTTTGACGCTGTTTCTACTCTCTGTGTAGGCTGCTGCTGTACACAGAAAGTATAGGAGTCAAATGTGTCTCCCACGTGGCTTTGGTAAAATTGCAGTGTCAAACAGCTATTGACTCTGCTTATATGAAGAGTCAATTTGGAGCAGAGAGTCAACTCAAGTTGATGGTGATCGTAGAGTCATCAGCTGCTTGACTCTCTATTTTACCAGAGCCACGTCAGTCGACGCCTTTACTTTTCTCTGTGTGTTCTTGGGGGAATCTGCTGGTGGGATGTTTGGGATGTGATAGATTTAGTACAGAGCACTGCTGGCAGTAGTAAGAGTTTAGGGCACTCATTTCACAGCCCCCACCCCATCCCTGACGAGCCCCCATTAACCTGCAAGAATCCTAAAATTATTTACTTGTTATTTGTAAAAAATCAAAAACCAAGTTTTCAAGAATTGGGATTTCCCCAAGTGACACTTCATATACACCAGCTGGGAGCTGTAACTAGCTTACTTTGGGTGAGATTGGGAATGCTGTATTGATTTGTAAATTCTTTTTATCATAATATTCTTATTATAGTGCATTCATCAATTACAATATCACTGTACCCATATATTCACTTGTATATATGCTGATGTAACCAGGCTAATGCAGCTATTGCTAGGTCAGGGTTTGGGAGGGTTGTGATGGAAAAGATGTTATCATAAGTAGGGCTGACAGATATGCAATGTTTATAGCTAACCATCATATAGTAAGTATGCTATATTATAGTAAAATCAATGTCTTCCCCTAGAATACTGTAAGATTTATGTATTGGGGTACCCAAGTTGTTCGATATAGTAACCAAGGTGATAGTATTATGTAGTTTATAAGAATAAAGTGTCGTTCAAGCCGGAGACAATATTCAATAGCATTAAATTTGTTCAAAAGGAGGCACAGGATAAATGCTAGATGATTTTATAATTGAAAATAATCTTCTATAAGACAAGATGATTGAATAAAATTGTTCTAGGAAGACTGCATAAACTTTCCCCAAGTCTTTATCAGACGTTCCCATGCTCCTTTTGACCGTACGTTCAGTCAATACCTGCATTACCTGTTAAGGGCATGGCAGTGAGCTTGTTACTGACTTGGCTAGACACCTTTCTCATTCTACACCATTAAGATTGCCGAACCATAAACCTGCCACTGGAAAATCCCACCCGACAGTATATCGGTCACTCTGGCCAACCGGAAACACAGGTTTTTTTTCTCAAGACAGACTAAAGGACCACTTCCTCTTGAAATATATATATTTGTCTAGTATAATCTGAAACTTGCTGTGATCTTCCAGAACATGAACATTGGGGAAGGTACATGAGGTACACAAAATTGGTTCCATATCTACAAACAATAGCAAAAATGAAATCAGCAAAAAATAGCAGAGACTTTACATTTCGTTAGTCCTACCTTCATTTCTTGCATGCAATGTTCATCCGATTCTGCCTTAGCATCAGATCAGAACCGTTGTATAGTAAAAATTAAGGAATTTTTATGATCTGTTTGACAAGATACAATAGCTAGGTAAGGTACCCAAGCTCAAACTTGTCTCAAGTGTAATGCAGGCTCAACCCCTTCACCACTGGTTTTCTTGTAACTCAATGCAATTCTGTGCAATATATTGGCTTAGTGGGTGGAAAGGGTTAATTAACATGGAACATGCTCTTAGCAGACTGCTACTGCACACATGCTCTCTTCCCACTCTCATGCTTCACTCCATACCTACTCTAGCATAACTATAACTATATATATATATATATATATATATATATATATATATATATATATATATATATATATATATATATATATATATACATATATATATATATATAATCATATATGCAATATATCTCTGTCCCGAATGTCCATACTCAGCAGCCCTTATATAACCCCCTCAACAACATAAATCCATAACCACTCTACTTGTATCCAATCCATCCATCTATATAGCCACTGTGTCTTCTACTTCAGAACATACACAAACCCATAACCCACTACAGCACCTACTACATCAGGACCCACTCAATGCCCCAACTCTTGCTGCCCTTACAGCATAGTAGAAGTGTTGCGAGGACCAGTACGCAGGGCCTTATATATGGCAGGTGGTGGTTTAATGTAGCATTTCCCTATACACCACTCTCTCTTCTCCCATACTTACAGCAACCCAATTCTGAGGAGTTCTCATGGATTAATGATAATTTACAGATGTGTATCTTCGCAGGAGTAGCTATAGCAGTGAAGTGTAAGGGGTGTGGGAAGAAGTCCAATGGTATGTATGTAGTGTCTAGCACCGTTGTACTGCTACAGGAAACCCAAGCTGGCCCCTACTCGTCCAAATGACATCGCTGGTATCTGAGGGGCCATAACCGCATCCCTTTCCCCTTATATTGGGGGATCCTTCCGCGGTACCTGTCTACATTTATAATATCACAGCACCCAAGATGCCGGGACTACTTCCACCAAGAAGCGTTAGTTCCAGCGATGACCCTCAGGAACAGAAGTCGAGGTGGTGCCAGATTGCAAAAAAAAACAGAGCACATTGATCAAGACTTAACTCCCAACCATTGGGTGCTCCTTCACAGTTACAGATAGCATTGACAGCCTAGATAACACACATAATGATGCCTGCCCTACACAGTCCCAATTGTAAGTATCAGAAGAGATTAATAGCTGGTCATTGGTACAATACAGGAGTACTATCTGATTATACAAAGCACAGTAATGTGTAGATAAAGTGCAACCCCGGCCCTTTATGCATTATATTGGCTTCAGTCACTTACTCGAGGCTAATGTCATGCATGAAAGGATATATGAGTACTACATCTCGCTTATATTATAACAGTGTTCAGCACTTTACACAGAATACATACAGTGATTTTCTTTTGTCCTCACAGTCAACCTTGGTGTACGTATTAGATATGATACGAGTGACGTGCTGTATAAGTGTTATATGCCAAGGACAGGGTAATTGTCCAAGGTGCCAGCCACAGATAATTACTATTGTCCAAGGCTTACAGCACTCATGCAGCTAGTACCAGGTATCATATCTGAAATACACGCACAGTAGGAGAATGTGCTCAATGGACTGCATCCACATACAGCCATGTATGTAAAATACAGTCAGACCATTTCTTTAGTTCTCTCAGCCAACTGTGGTGCAAGTATTATATAGATACACAAACCATTGTGTGAGACAGTACAACGTCTGGCACAGTAACACTGATACTTCTCACACTAGGGTAGGTTCACCTGGAGTCGGACACATGCCTTTAGACGGACACTTGAGTTTGTGGTTATTCAAGCAACTTATCTTTTCACATATATTTGTGAAGAATATAAAAGTGTTATTCTTAAGAAGAAAATAAAATGCTGGAAGTGTTGTGTACATGAGATTATTCAAATTTCACTATCCGTCTCAGGGTATATGTCCGACTCATGGTGGATCTACCCTACAAGCAAACAGACGACTGCTGACTGCAGGTATTCTAAGAAGGGCACAACAGTCCAGGTGATGTATTATTATGCGTAGTCTCTAGCTAGAAGGTAAGCAGAGAGTCATGGGAGAATACCGGGGGTGAATACTGCCTCGGTCTGCGGTCCCAAGTGTCTCCCTATTGGTCTGCCTGTGTACTGTCCAGACAGTTGGGGCTCCTGGTTTTGTGAAAGTAAATATGTTCTCTCTATGTTTCTATATAGCATACCACACAAGAATAGCAATTTACTATTTTCACTGAACACCACCCCTCATACACAATTTATCAGCTTATTGGGTAGCCTTAAATGTTGAGGCCACTTTTATATTTAGTGCCATATCGCCATGCTGAACACTGTCTTTAAGTCTGAATATCTTTTTTGGCAAGATCAACCGTTGCATGTCTAATTACAAATCCATCTTTCATGTCTCAAAACAATTTTGGAAACTCCTGTGATATATATGTATATATTATCTATATTATTTTCAAAACTTTAGCAATTGTTTTTGTATTCGAAATATGAGCCAAGAACAACAATCAGTACAGATCCAACTAAAGCACACTGTAATGTGAGCACTATCTATAGAAGTGCGCAGAGAAAAGAACCCAGGGAGTCCAGATTGCCTGCTGAATGACCTTCCTCTTTAGGGGAGCTCAGCCTGATCAAGGGAGTCTAGGTGACTCTCTGGCTGACCTAAGAGGAGTCACATTATGAGAGATACATAACTCCCTGGCTCACCTAAAGGAGACACATAAGGCCCAGAACTCCCCTAGAGAGGGGAATTATTCTGGAGGCATAACTTTTGACTCTTTCTTTCAACCTGGACTCCCTTTTGACTCTTTCTTTTCTATGTGTGGTGTTACCAATCCACAGTTCCACTATACCACTCCATACCACCAACCAGGCGCCTCCAGGGACCCTTCCCCCAGCCAGGGGGCTCCCAGTAGTCCAGCTACCTGCCAAAAAAAGCCTCCAGGGCTGGGAAGTAGACAGAATTCTCCTCATTCAATTATACTTTTAGCAGGTTCTTCCACATAAGGCTCTACTTTTTATAATTTACAATTACTCAGTGTCCGTGGTTTGAAGGGCTTATCTACCATAAACTTAACCTTGGTATCCAGGGCCTACAAGTATGCACAACTAGTGGTTTGTTTGATTAGAGGTTCATCAGATAGTGATAGCTGGAATCAGCTGTACTTCTAATACAGCCCTCCATAGTATGGTATTGCATAATGAACAAGGAATCCTTTATGATATGCCACACAATCTGCGAAAAGGGCCCTCCGTTCAGGGTACACTAAGGGCCCTTCGCATCACATATGCCCCTGAACTATAATGGGTGGAGATCTGTGGTAATTCTTGTCTAAATGTGAGGGAGGGGTATGAGGGAAACTGGCATATCATATCATAAGGCCCATTTCTTCTCTAGAGAATGTTGTATGAATAGTGTATTGTGCCCCAACGTTGTTTGATAATTAGATAATATAGTTTAGTTTAGCCTTGCCAGTCTACCTTTCCACAGTGTGCACAGCAGTCACCCAACACATGTCAAACCAACATCAATATGATTCTGTTCTGAGAGATAATGGTTTCTTAGGTCCAAGACAACTGTTCAAATGTTCTTTTATTGACCAAAGAGCACTTTTAGATTGTCATATCTGAGACTAGGCAATGCCAGAAACTTAGAATATTGATCTAGAAATGTTGTGCTGTGCTTCAGCCATGCTTTATCAGTGTTTCCCATGCTCCCGTTGGCTGCCCCTTCAGCCAATACCCTCATTATGTGTAAAGGGTATGGCAGTGGGCTTGTTGCCACTTGGCTGGACACCGGTCTCGTTCTGGAGCATTATGACTAGCGTCCACACGATCGCAGAAACCCAACTCGTCAGTCTATCGGTCACTCTGGCCAACCGGAAGTGATTTTGTATTCTGACAAGCCAAGGGAGCTTTATTCCTATACCATGTTGACCATTGGTTGTATCTCACACGGTCATGAGCTTGGAGAGGGCTGTCTGTATTTCTGTGTCTGTGATTTCTATGGGATTTTCCACCATTATGATTAGATAGTTCCCTTGCAGGCCATGTGTCGTGCCTGTTTGGATGGGGGAGGGAGGTGTTCTTATTGTACATGTATACATAGCATAGTATTGAATGCGATAAATAGATATAGTGCAATGATATACAATGCAAATTTCACAGCTGATGCCCTGCAGAGACATAAGTTATCTTGGACCAGGCACTTAACAGTGTCACTACCCAAGTCCCCTTCCTGTATAATTTCACGCTCAACTGCAAACCCCACTTGGACATAATGGTATATATCCGCTCCATCTCTGTCCCCCAATATCCCTACTCTACAACCCGTATATGTAGTCCGTGCTTCACACCCCTCAACAACATGGATCCATATCACGTACATGCTTCCATCGGGCAAACCACCGGTGTCCAATACCTCTCAACATACCCAAACACATACCCAATCACCCTAGTCAATATACTTAATCAAGTAAGGTTTGCCTATACATGCAGCAATTGATCAGCTAGACTCCCCTCTCTCTCTCTCTCTCTCTCTCTCTCTCTCTCTCTCTCTCTCTCTCTCTCTCTGTCTCTATCTCTATCTCTATCTCTATCTCTATCTCTATCTCTATCTCTATCTCTATCTCTATCTCTCTCTCTCTCTCTCTCTCTCTCTCTCTCTATCTCTATCTCTATCTCTCTCTCTCTCTCTCTCTCACTCTCTCTCTCCCTCTCTATCTTTCTATCTATCAATCTATTATTTCTCTCCCTCTCCCTCCTTTATTTCTCTCTTTCTCTTGGTCGAAAGGGTGAAAGAGCATCGCTGTTTAATTTTATATTGAAATCAATATTTACTATGCTCTAGTATTGGAAGCGGCATTTGCAATGCCCCCATGTCTTTCCTTTATTAAATGGCTTCAAACAAAAATAAACACAAATCTTCATCTTCATTTATCATCATCATTACCTTTCCATGAATAATTCCATAGTGCAGGAAGTGTATTAAGTTAAACTACGTATGATTATACTTTCGATAAGTTCATAATCACAGAGCAAACTTTCCTTTTAATTATCTACTGGTAATTAACCTGCCATGTACCTAGTCTTATTTCCAGATGTTTTAATTACACATCATATAAACTCAGGCTTACATTTCAGTATCTCTACGTATGCATGACAATAGGTATACATTTAGTTGATTAAAGTTTCATTTGATAATTATGAGGTCCTGTAATTAGTTGTCTTTTTACGTCATTAGATACTGATAGGATCCGGTAATTATAATTGTCCCTGCAAAACAACCTTTCATACATATCATATTATATTATTATTAATTAATCAGCACGGATGGAAATAACCACGGTGGGGATGATGAGCATAAATCGGACATTTGAATTTGCAGTTATGCATGGATGATATTCAGTCATCTTTTGTTGATGATAAGACAATGACACTATTACCCAGCAAACAACAACCATTATACAGCGTTATGACGTTTCTCTATGGCGTCTTATCAAGGCAAAAAGGTGAATAACGCTATTTTGACGTAGAATAACGTTATGTTGTTAGTTAGGAAAGAGAGCATGTAGCTTGAGTGATTAAAAGACAAATTATTCACATAAAGAGGGCTTGTCCTGCTTGAACAAATTGAGATACAGGTAGGCTATAACTGTCCTATTACAGGTATGTGTCCGATTCATGGTGCCTTCACCCTAGATAGCTGCACGTTAGTACTACATCGGTCACTGCCCTCTTCACAGGGTAGACATATCTGATGGACCACTGAGATCCATAGGTGAGGGAGGAGGGGTGGGGGAAAGGTCACATCCTTATATTGACCCAAGGATGCCTACAGAGGACAAACAAGAGGGTGGGTAGATGTGTAGGAGGATACCAGTTATATAACGAGAGTAGTGCAGTTCCATTGTGAGACACATTGGCGGATCCAGGGGGGGCGACGAGCATTGCCCCCCCCCCCCTTTTTTTAGGGGGGGGGGCAAGAAGAGAGAAGAAAGAGGGAAAGAGAGAAAGAGCATTTTCCAAGACAAATGATAAAGGCTAGACAGAGACCCAAGTCATTATTGTGTCCCAAAATGTGTGAGAAGGCACCATTTCAAGTATAGATCATCAACATTTGCTGGGGGGTTTAGCTCCCCCCCCCCCCGCCTCTAGAAAATCCTGGATCCGCCACTGAGAGTTGCAGTTGCATTTTGAGACATACTACCAAGGGTGACCATTCTATTATGTACAGGTGAAGAGGTACAGGATTAACAACTGATTAATGCCCTCAATCTTCATCATCTTCATGAGTATTGTTCACCCTCCGATATGAAAAGACATTCTGTCAGAACCCCCTAGTGAAACAAACATTTCACATATTCAAATGTATCATACTTACTGTTCATTTTCATGGGCTGTTGGCATATTTGCAAAGTTAAAACTGAGATAGTATTAGCTTGAGGGGATTATTGCAAAATGGTAAAATCTATCTTTAGGTACACGAATATATGTGTCTTTTAATGTAGAGCCTACCGCTTTGCACTCTCTCTCTCTCTCTCTGTGCATGGGTTCGTCCCAGATCTATAGGATGTGTTGATCTGGCCATGAACTGGCTCCTGTTTCTATCTATTGTTCGCGGGCTTGGGCCCATGGTTACCAATGGTTACCATGGAAACACATCATCAGCCGCCATATTGTCTCTTCCTGACATGCGCAGAACTGCTGGGTCATCGGGATGCGACCATGTGGCCAATCTGCTGATATCGCACATCAGTTCTATAATGATGTTCTTCAAATTGAGTCTGGGGCTCATTGGGTGTGGAAATCTATAGAAACAAAAACGGGAACAATAGTGTTAGCACTGAGCACCTTAAGTTGAAGTTTCTTTCCCAGTTTTTGTGGACACCTCAAGATTCATGAAGGCATAGGTCTCTACCCCATAGGCATGTATACTCAAAATAGATACCTGACACTTACAGCAATTTTATTCTGATATGCCTGAAAAGCCTGTAGCCAATAAGTAATCCTTAACACCTCACGAAATTATATTTACCATGTTATTTAAATCATTGTCCCCTTTTAGGTTTAAGATGAGTACCTATCTGGATACTGATAAGGGCAGTTAGCGCTAGTTAGACTATATATGTCACATTGAGGAGATGTCCTTAGGGCTAACAGAACCTTCATTAATCATAATTAAGGGCCCATTACAACTCACATCACATCTGAGACACATGTTTCCTGCCCATACATTCCCTGCCCCTGAGAGAGATATCCATCCTAATTCCCATCTGTGCCCATAGTAGTGTGTCTTGGATATATCTCTTCATCTTTTTTTCAAACCTCTGTTTTTTGCATAGAACTGGGTGAGCTTAATTGACTTGGTGAAATATGGGTGTTAGTTAAGCATTTCTAAAATTTCCCAAAGGGTCACTTTTATATCTCATGACCATTGTAATGCAGGATAAATTGAAGACCTAATGATTAATGGCCTAACGAAGGTCTCTAGACAGTCAGCTATTATATAACAGCATATATTATCGCCCACACAATCCCTACTATACTGTATAAAGATGAGGTTGTGTTCCCACAGGAAAGGATGCCACCTGGCATTTATCACTGAGTCTCACTACATTATAGTCTACATTACGTTTGTATGTCTCTCAACAGCATTCATTACTTAATTAGGTTCTCGGAGGGGCTTTATCCTTTTCCATCACAAATCCTTAATATAGAGGGCTATTAGAGTCCAATATAGTCCACATGTAAACCGCGTAGTAATCCAACAATGAGGAATGGCAAACCATTATGTCTTCCATTAAGTGTAGATCTTGGCATAGTATGAGTTATGGGAGATCAATAAAATGAAATAAAAATAAAATAAAAAGAGGCATTTATATGTAACTATATCTTTGAATATAGTGATCAATAGAAAAAATTAAAGAGGCATTTATATATTGAACTATATTCTTACATAGAGTGCCTCTTATAAAGTGATATTTGATTACGGTATGTTTCTGTATTTTTGTGCAGGGCTGTAGATCTGAATTGGAATTACAATCAGATATGTTATTAGTCTGCCTTCCAGAGACTGTTCAAAGTATTTTTTCCCATCTCCTCTTTCTGCCACTATAACTGTTCCCCAGCTCTTTGAATCTTTCCGTGTGTTTCGTCTCCCGGTTGCTTATCCACCAAGACGCTAGATCTACCCGACAAGCCTATTACTCTAAACCACTGTCCTAGTGTGACATGGGGCAATCGGATTGTAGACCAGTGGACTGTTTTCTAAACAAATCCCAGCCCGAAAACACGACCTTCCCATTTCACTTACACGTCTAATTTGATGGAGGAAACCTGGTTACAGGACACTGCCTGAGTCCCACACCTCGGCCACACTGATAGTCTAAATACTCCAGGCCTTAGTCTGTAGTGACTATCCCAGGTTAGTCATAGGTATATTGGTCACGATAATGAATTTCTATTCCAAAATGACTAAGGTAAAACAAAACATGACTAAGGCCTTACCCAAAAAGACTTCTACTCAGAGGAATGGAATGACTAAGGTGGTTTGTCACTACTGACAATGCCTGATATTGTTAACTAACCAGGGTTGGTCATGCAGGGAGCCAAAAAAAAAAAAAGACTAACGAGATTTGTCGCTATTGACTAAGTTTTGGAGCCAAACTATTTGTGGTGGTGCTGTGGCAGCAGAAGATGCTGTCTTCTCGTGGATTGGGATCGGAAATGTCTCTATTCCTCTTGATTTTGACTTCAATAGGGGGTTGTAAAAATAATTTCCTCTTTTTTCTGTGGGTTGTTGTGTGACAAGAGAGGGGGTTGTCCTGTTCTGGATTGGATCAGAAAAGTCTTGATTCCTCTTGATTTCTGCCCCACTATGGTGGGACGAAAACTAAAAGAATTTCCCTTGTTTTTTGTAGAAAAAAAGAAGCGTGTTACTTTGTAATTGTGCAAGGCTTTGTAACTTTGTAAGGCTGTGTCTCACCAAAGTAGTTCAAGTTGAAAGTCTACGACCTGTTGCATTCTATAATCGTAGGAATTGATCTCAATGATTATTTTCTTTTTATAGATAATACTCTCATTAAATCGAACCAAAATATTATAATAGAGGGAATGTTCATACTTCAATTTGGCTAAAATGAATTGCTTACGTTTCAAACTTTAGAAAATAGATTAGATAGTCAAAGAAACGCCCAAAGCAAATTTCGACCCAAATATTTGACGTTCAGTTCTCAAATAATAAACTATGTCAAAGTGAAAATACTGAAGTTCTGCTGAAATGATGGCCATGCAATAAGCAGTCTGAGAAAAGTGAGGGATCCAATTTAGGAGCTGCTCCAATGGTGGCAATCTGTTCTACTATGTTTAGCCCAGACCAGACTATATATAATGGCCTGAGTATCTCTCCTGCCTCCAATTTGCCCGTTAGTGTATATATTCCGCACTAGCGGGATGCAGTGATTCTACCTTGTGAGACCTATAGCTGAAGCTGGTTCCTTGCAAGATCAAAACCGGCAGTTCTAGTTAGTGGTAGTTGAATATTCCTTATGACACCTGTCCAAATCGGGGGAGTGGTAGGGACACAGGCCTACCAATCGAGGGGTCATGACTTTGAATCCATGCCAAGGTTGCATGGTTAACTGACCATGTTTCTTAGTTGGTCAAAAGACTAAAGATTCATACAAAATTATTTTAGAACACCCTATAAATATTTATCTTGTGTAAAAGAACTTTACAACCAAACTGTATACTATCACAATCCTTTACCAATCAACAAAACATTTTAAAATGTGTGAACCAAATAACCTTGGCATGGATGATTCAAAGTCATGACCCCTGGATTGCTAGGCCAGTGTCCTAACCACTTCCCTAAACTGGACAGATGACATGAGGCCAAAAAAATAAAAGGTTCAGGCTACATGGTCTGAAAATATAGGGTAGGTAGGTCGGATTTCTTTCTTTTTTTTAATATATATCTTTTTACTTTGGCCTGAAAAGTACCTAGAAATTGACTGGCCAACTTTTATGCCGACTCGCCGATGACCGCCTGAACTCGTGAATTGTCAGAACAACTCTTAACTTGCCCCATAATGACCTAAAGTATAAATATCTTTTTCAAAATTGGATATAAATTTCTAGGGTCGGCCCTGTTTGCTCGGTAGGGTCGGGTAACCTGAAACACACATTTTTTTATTTGGCCTAAGGAATATTCAACAACCACCCATTCAAAAGATAATAACCCCTAATCTTGTCCCTAAGTTGCCTAAGCTTGGTGCTGCAGAATAGAGGGAATGCATTGTACAAGCACAATGGTGCGTCACACTGGACATCTTGCTAGGGTGGAATAGGGATATAAACGTGTGGCCCCTTAAGAGCAATCTCACAGTGAATAGCACTCCTAGCTAGGATGCGCCTGGGGCCTATAGCCTTGAACTAGACCCTGCTGAGTTCATCAGTAGAAACAATGCATCCTGATTGGTCAATCAGGGTTGATTACCTGAAGCAGGGTGCTCTATTGTTTCTGGCCGTGATCTGGTGAATGCCAGAGGGGAGGAGGTACCCCCGGGTCATGAAGCGTCACTGAGGAGGTCAGGAGCATCCATAGCCTATCACCGGCCACCTCCAGCTAGAGAGGGGCCTATACTTGTCTGGTTGAAGTGATCAGTGTATAATACGGCCATAGTGTTGTGTTCAAGTGCCGGTTTTGTATAAAAGCGGGTGTATTGTATGTTAAGCGCTAGGAGTAGGGGGCTCTGGTAATGGTTGGGGAGCACAGATATAGGATCTTGATGTCGTAGCTGTCTTGTTCAAGTGTCGGTGAACATTTACGAGATGGTAAAATATATACAGCATAGGCGTTAAACTTGGTGATTATGATTTGACTGTTGTAGCTAATACAGCACATTCAATTCTGGATCTAAATTATTGCAAATGCAAAGTACCTCTGTGCAAACCCATGTTCACATAGTGTTAACAGGCTATCCTGACCAGTGACTGAGGAAAACAGGCATAATCAACATCAATTAGGGCTAGAGGTTGGAGACTGTGCAGCCATTGGTCTACCACTTAGGTCCTGTTTCAGATTACCTGTTGTTGAGGCTCCCCCACGCCCACCTTGGCCTTCAGGCTTGGGGATGTAAGAGAGTGGTCATTTTTTAACAACAGGGGGGAGGGTTTCTTGGATTTTCGTGCAAACGCCCTGGAACCTTCGACAGTGGTACAAATATATTCCGTCAAGACGGTTATAAATTACGGACGACCCCTTTGAGCTTTATCAATGTGCTTGCTCTATCGCTTATGAAAGGTGGAATATCTTTGGTCCACTCCCCCCCCCCCCGCCTCAAATCCACACACCCCCTTTTGTTAAGAAATGGCCGCTCCTTAAGGTTAATCCCTGAGGTTTGGATAGAATTCATTGCAAGAAATATTTGATTTAAATTGAAGTTTTCCATGAACGTGAGCATGACTCTGAGCAGGCAAGCAGAAAGAAATATTGTTATGCTATTTTCTAGTATCCACAATGCCATATGGTACCCGCTATTCACTGGTGTAGCCTGAAAATGCCCGAAATGGAGAACACATCTCCAGTATTGCCAACCATCTAGGGATGTACACAGAAAATATAAATGTCCCAGCCCTTGGTCTGAAGTGGCTATCCCATGTTAATCATAGGGCCATTGGTCAGGCATGACCAAGTGCTATTCAAAAAATGACTGAGGCTAAACAACATATGACTAATGCCTTACTCAAAAGGATTTGGTCCAAATCTCATTAAAAAGGACTAAGGTGAGTTGGTAAGTACTGACAATATTAACTAACCTAGGTTGGTCGTATAAGGAGCCAAAATGACTGACTTGGTTAGGCTATAGTGACTGAGAGATTGGTTGTATAGGGAGTCAAGGAATACCAGTGTACTATGATAGTGGGGGATGGGGCGCTGGCTTGGAGGATTGGGAGGGGATGTGATCTTATCCCCTGGTGTGGACGGCATAGTGCCCTTTCGTTGGCATGAATCCAGCCCCGGTATGTAGCCTGTGCTGCATCCATGCATCATGCCAAGGAGCCAGCATGATGCACTAATGCAGTGCAGGCGTGGCTGGTACGTTGGTGCATGATGATTAGAAATGCGACCTTTAAAGGGTTAATAGATAAAAAGAAGGAAGTGTCCACCTGGTGTGAAAGGGTTAGCTAGGGTCACCTGGGTAAATGAAAGCTATGAATGGGCATTATAGGAAGCAATCCTAGGGGAAACTGTTTGGGGTATTGCAGAGGGGTCAAGTCATATTCAATTTCCATAATAAGTAGGGCAATAGTATTACCTGCACGTGTGATACTGTAGAGGCCATAGCTCAGTGTAGGGGATTCTAGTTGTAGGTTGCACCTAATAATAGAAGGGTTCGGGAAGGGTCGTGGAAAACAGCCACGTGGTTGATATTCTATCGGGTATATGAACCATATCTCACCCAATTCTAATAAATAACACATAGCTTATCATTAAAAATAATAGGATATAGCTCTAAATGAGGACAAGACTTCCTGATACATGTATTTTGTTTCGACATCTGGCAGATTAAAATTCAGCACGTCTAAATTACCCAGTTCAAACTCTGCTAACAATTCTACCCCAAAAACATCTAGCACCTTTTTAATAAGCGTCTTTATGAGATTTGGCCCTAAACTATTCAAAATGGCGGTCCATGTGGAGTAACAAGCTCCAGTCCCTCTGAGGGAGCTGCTCCATTCGGTGTCAGGAGTGGCTCGTCCTGCATTATGACGTCACTTCCTGAATAGACCAGCCTCTGTATAAAGGGCTCTGGTTGCACCGTATATTTTATATCTGACAGGACACTGTCCCTGAAGGGCATTTATTTTCATATCGTTTCACCTAGTATGCTTTATGGATGGCACTTTTTATGGGCCTTGGTGGAAGTGCAGCAGTTGCTCTCAGGACTTTTGGTGTCACTTTGTCCCGTGTGGGTGGCTCAGCTTATAGGGGCACTATAATGGAATAAAACAGTCCATGTTGGTTCTTAGTTATTCAACTTTTTGTCCAATACTGAATATGTAGTTCGCCTGAAACTGCGAACCTCACTACAAAAAGTGGATGTATGATGGGTAAAGCTAAGGATCCACTGCCGCGCTTTTTAAAACTGAATTGGGTTTCTGTGAAAATAGTCACTTGTAGCATCGGTGTCGTACAACTGTTGCTGTATGTTGTCGCATCCACTGTTTCTGTTCTTGAACGTTCTTTTCAAATGGATAGGGACTGCCAAAGTGGATCGCCCCCTTAACTATCATGATATAACCAGCAATGCACTGTACTGGTGCATCATGACGGCCATTCAGTTTCAACAGTTTGTCAGGCTACTCCAAGTAGGGATGGCATGATGCATGAATGCAGCCGTAGGGCCTAACTTGCCTAGCTGCATGAATGCATTATGACGACAATAGGGCATTTACATTAAAACACTAGGCTTCCATTGAAGGATCAAGTTCCCTTAACTGCCGCTACCATTGTGTTACCAGAGCGAGCGCTGCAGTCACCCTCTTAGTCCCTCTAGGATCGACCCTGGATGTTAGAACCCTCAATAACCATTTTAGGACGGATGTCGCTAAAGGATGACATGAGTAACTCGCCGGTGCTGCATTGGTACATCATGCCGACCCTTCAGGAGTTAGTGCCTCAACCTCATAAGGTCGGCATGATGCTTGGATGCAGCCCTGGTGAGATACTATCCAGGGCTGCATTTAAGCAGCATGATGACCAAAGCCATGATGTATGAATGCGTTATGCCGTCCTCATAGGGTTAATGTTGTCAGGCCGACAATATCTGGTGGCGGTGAGACAGAACAGAATTGCATGTTTCCCGCTAATTTCGACAAGCCTGAGAGTCACATCTAATACATATGAATTACCACCTACTTGGAGCTGTCAAAAGGGATGATATTCAAAGTGCCTTTAAGAAGGCCTTAATCAATGTGGATACTTTACACTGGCTCTAGTCTCTTAGTTTTGTTTTTTTTCTTTTTCAAATGCTTCTCCCTCCATGAAAATATTATCAAATGACTATTGCAGTTATCGTTATAGATTTATGTTCTAATATGTCTTTCACAGTAAGCCTCTGGCTTGATTCAGCTGTTTTGGGAGTGTTGATGATTTCTATATAGAAATAGTAAAAATCATTATTTAAAACTGTAGAAAACAATATGGGCCATGCTTCTATATCAAATGGCACTTATATTTCATACAATATGGTTGTTCTGGCATGACCGCACAAGCCTTACACGAATAAAATTATGTGTTCGCTGAAATTTTATTGCGGTTGTCAATTGATTGGGTTGAAATTGTGACCAATCTGAAATTTTCCTGAGCTTGTAAAATTGACAAGATACATCACAACATGTGACCTGCGGGATCTCACCTCTCACTAAATCATCCACATACGGGTATGTATGTTACCTCCATAGGGACCCCTATACTCCTACTCTTAACCCTCTAAGGGATCGCGGCATGCTTTAATGTATCATATCCTTCGTTGGCATGATGCAGGAATGCAGCCCTAGTGAATAACCTGTCACGCATTATGGAGACGCTGGAATTGAAGCACTCCCAAAGGGTTGACACGGTGCATGAATCCAGCTCTGGAGAGTAGACTCATCAAAGATGCACTCATGCATCATGACGACACAGGGTATTGTGCATCAAAGCACTATGCAGCCCTGAAAGGGGTATACTAAAACCATCAGGCAGAGTGCCATTCATGTTTTTAGTAGAATATCCCCATGAAAACGCCGTATATTCAATGCAGGGACAGTCTCTATCGATCTGCAATGCAGATCTCGTCTTGGAAACCTCCCCCAAATCATACGTGTCAGTTGTGGTACCTAGAGAATAGTACCAGGAATACAAAGCAGGGCTATCTAAGGGGATTTAGGGGGCAATGGCCTTCATCAAAATCCTCTATATCAACGTGAGGGAAGCCTGAAAAGAAGATGTGGCTGGGTATATGTCTATGTCTGGAGAAGATATGACAATATAATATGTCGTATCTTCTGCATATCGTCTATGTGTCAGTATATATATATATATATATATATATATATATATATATATATATATATATATATATATATATATATATATATATATATATATATATATATATATATATATGCCACACGATCCTTGGTATCGTTGAGGAACCTCATGCATCACCATTAGAGTTTAAAATTAATATTTTGTTTCGTAGTTCTTACAATGATAGATTCAGGAACAACGCTATCATCACATACTATTTTGTTCAAAACATGAACAAACATTATTAGTTGCTGGGTTTTTAAAAGGTAATTCTAGCCAGAAAAAGGGCTGATATCCTAATCATGACAGCTGTCATATAGTTAGACATCGAAATTACATATAAACATATTACAGGGTACAAATTCCCTTCGGTGATTACTGTTGGAGACTTCCAGGGAAGCCTGTCAACTATTAGAGACTCATAGATGTTCAGGGAGGGGACTGTTAAATGAAAACAGAGCCATAACACGTCCATTGCAGCAACATTATGGCTGAGATATGTGTGGGTAAAAGATAAACTAATATTTTATGACTGGTATTGAGAGTTTACTTATCATAGATTAGCAGCTCAAGCATTTGAGTAGCTGGGACCTTTGCTGGCCTGTGGCAGATCAGCAATCGCGAGTGGGGGACAAGATGGCGGCCTACATGGCTAGCCAGTTACACTGCTATAGGAAAGATACTGAAAAGCCTCCTGGTATCAGTGAGGACCATATAGGGCTTCATAAGTCAGGGGTGGGGCCCAAGTCACGTCAAATCTCGCCAACTCTCATACAGAATGCCACGTGACAGAGATGTCAGGGACACAGTGGCGCCCCAATGGTAGTCTCTGGAAATGCTACCAGGAGGAGCCATCAGAAACAGGAAGTGCGTGCCTAGAGCATTATGGGAAGGCTAGCTTGTATTGATAGGTGGGAACGGAGGTGTTTTTCGAGCCTGCTGTATGTGGGGAGATGGGGAATGGGGGGACTATGGGAAGTGCATTACTTGTGTCAACATATATAGTAGTGTGACACCCTAGAGGTAGACTATAGCACAAAAAGAGGGGACTGGACAGAGAGAATGGGGAGGTGTAACTGGAAAATAGAGAGTGGAGAGTAGGTATACAAAGGGACAAGTTTCAACACACTGTAAAAAAGTGGAAAGTGTTGTTCTGAAGTTACAATGGAGTTTATATCAAACAGTGTTTGGCGGAATCGCATGCAACAAACTGTGGTGAAGAGTATAAGAATAAATATGGACAGAACCAGCATTCCCATAGAATATCATAATAATGGGCATGAGTGTTGTTGGTTCATTCCATTCATATTCTCAGATAGGGGCCTTTAGTGATTCTCCAAGTGAGATGGTTGGGGGGATGGAACTTTGGGATTTCAGGGTCACATCATTTTCTTGATAGAATCTGAGAGAAGAAACAAATATTTTCTTCATTAATGCTTTGTGCTATGTGGGCGGCATTGGAGGGGGGTTACACAACTGTTGTTGTTCTATCCACTAGGCTGACTAATTAGGTTATTTTAGCATTTTTTTTCTAATTTCAGTCTATTTCAGTTGAATAGATGACTGTTAGATTCAGAATGGATTTCCTCGGTCAGAATGCCTGCTTAGTCATATCGAGTGACGTTTTTGTTGTTTTACCAGTCAACAGCCTTGGTAAGATCAGGACCGAGAAAATAGCTGTGTGTCAGGTTATCCGACCTAACCTAACAAATGCATAAAAATTAATTATATAGGCATTTTTTGAATTAGTGCAGTGATCGGTCAAAAACCGAATGCGCGGCTTTCCGTAAGTGCATTTTCTGGATTATCTCAAATAAAAACCCAACTAATCTAGCTCACGTTTTTATTTCTGAAATTCTAACCTGAAACAGTTTTCCTTTTTGTTTCAAAAGGGGGATAACCAGGGCTTCTAATCCCTTATCCAAATATCTAAAAACTCTACCCAACCACACCTGTTGGTCTAAAACATTTATGTCCAACTTCTGTCCTCAGATGTTTTGAGACTAATCATGAACGGGAAACTTCCGGGTCAGTGGCATTTATATTGACAGATTGACAACAAACCAATTAAGTTTGAGTAAATAAGGAAATTTAAGAACCATTTGCGACACGGCCTGTGGTGTGTTCTCTTAACAAACAATGTTTGTGAACTTTACAGCTTACAAAAACAAGTTTGGCAACTTGATTATTAGTGGTGTGGTGTGCTGCCAAAGAGGAGTCAAAAATAATGAAATTCTGCCAAATGATTGAATATTTGACCTTTCTAAACCAATTTTCTTTCTGAACCCAGGAATTTGCTGTTTTCTCTGGCCCTCCTACTTTCTTGGTTTGGTCACGCAAGATTCAACTCTGTCGTTATTCAATCGGGATCCAGGACTCATCTAGGGTATATTTACCTGGAGTTGGACACATGCATTTGGATGAACACTTGATTTTGTGGTTATTCAAGCATTATAAGCTCTTTATTTTACTGAAAATGATTTCACATATATCTTTCAATTGGTCTGCCGAATCATTCTTGCTGTAACATCCCTCAATTTAAGTGTTATTCATTCCAAAAAGAACGAGCATCACAAGTTCATGGTGAATCTTCCCTGAGTGGTGTACCTGTAGCTCAGAGCAAATCGTTTCTTAATTATAAAAATCCTATGGTCCGGCTTGATTAGTGATTGATTGACCTGTTCAATTCCTAAAGTGTTCTCTCTACCCCTATAGTTTACCTACCTTCGTGGTATCTGTATTGGTAATTATTTTGAATAAGATTATAATTACCTGCAGTTTTAAATAGGATACTCTAATCCACCAAATCAACGTATTTCCCATTTCCTGTGCCACAGAAATAAGGTATTGCCAGATTTCTCACAGACTGAGAAAGGCCTTTGCTAGGAACCAATTTTTTCCCCTCTTCTTTTTTCTAACCAAGAAGGACAGCGAATGCTGATTCCCCTTGGGAAATCTGAAAACATAGGAACACAAAATATGTTAAAAGCTGAAGAGCCTGAAATGGGGTACCTCTCAGTCAAAACCTGACAATTTGACCAGCAGTCGCTTCCAGAAGTAGGAGGGGTGTACTGGATATTATATATCAAGTCACTCTATTTACATACATGTATAGGGACGTTCTGTGAAAATTGTTTTGCAAGAAAATACATGATATAATCTGGGAACCCGGTGAAGGAGATTCCGAGAAGTATATTGCCACAACCCAGAAGAGTCATATCTTATCTCTGCATAAAGCGAGAGCAGTGTGAAGGTGCATTTTTAAGCCCCGATCTGCCTAGTACATTCTAGTAAACTAGTGGCGCCACTCTGGTAGACTGTGAGGCTGCCACCCAGGCAGGGCAGTCAACAGTCGGATGCATAGTGTTTTATAACAAATGATTATTCTCGAGAATAATGGGTTTTAAGAAAAGGCTTGTAGTTACCAAACCCCCTCCTGAGAAATCACACTAATCAGTACTTGATATTATCGTTGGGGCCAGTGAGTGACCCTATTAAGTGTGTGGGTAATGTGGTCACTTCAGGCCATGCAGGTGGACGTCCCTATTACATGTACAGACCAACAATTAGATCCATGAATATGCATGGTAAGAATTGCTGGCGGTGGCCTAGTAACATGGCGCTCAGCTCCCACACAATAGGTCAGTGGTTCAACCCCTGGTCCGAGCTAGTGCTCTGACATGTGAGAAAGTGGTGTACCTACTGGCAGTCTGTCAAGCAAAGGGCAACAATAATTTAAAGCAGGGAGTCTGCAGAATCCAACCCTAATTATGATATGGTCAGCCTTATGAAAGGAAAGCCCAATGCTTGAGGTTACATACCCTGGTAAAACCTAGAACACAAATTATAAAGCCTTTGGATTGAGCCCCGGGTTTTGACTATACGTTGGGGCTGGCTGGTATTGAAAGGATATCCATTAATCAATTCAAATCTGCTCTCAAATAAGCACCGGTCTTGTTAAACTGCCACATTGCATGAGTGTTTGCATTTAAGCAAATTTAAGATGTCTTAAAGAAACACTTTAAGTGGCTTTAAGTTCAGTAATGTCATGTAAATGTCCTGGGGAAAACCTTACAGCATTCAAGTAGCTTTAATATATTTTTTAGATATACTTAAAATGTTCCTTTTAGCATATTTAATTTAATTAAATGCATACATCCATGAAGTGCCTGAGGTAAAACCTGCACAAAATCAAAATGCACTATAGGCTGCTTATATATGATACATTATATCCTATGCATGGCCGTAGATGCCGAAAAGCTTTCTCCTCATCTCTACAGAAGTCTATTGCATTATTAGTGGCACTGCAGTGAGGGCCATGGCAGGCCAATTTTCCCAATGTGTCATGTCCCCTTACCCAGACCCTAGACTATTACAGCGTGCCCTGTCAGCCCACGCGTCCTGCCTGTGAGCAGCACACGAGCTCCTCACTACCTGCTCCTGTCACCCACCCACAGCCATTACCTGACTGCGTCACCCACCATTTCATCCCCTGACACTCTCTCTTTTAACCCTTAAGACGGTTGTCACTAAAAAAATGCCATTTGTCGTCATGACGCAGTGATTCAGCCCCTGCGTGTAACTCGCTTGGGGTGAATTGGTGCATTATGCCGACCCTTCGGCAGTGTCTCAACTCTGTAGGATTGGCATGATGCTTGAACGCAGCACTGGTGAGTTGCTCGCCGGGGCGGTATTCATGCATCATGACGATCATGATGACCAAGGGCAAGATATCATTAAAACACTATACCGTCCTTCCCGGTGGGCACAAAATGCAGTTTGATGTTGAATTAGCATTGGATCAGCATTGACAACCACCTATCAATGTTGATTCAATGTTCAGTGCCCACTGGGTTAAAGGTCAACCCTTTATGGGTCGCATAGTGCTTTAATGTGCTGAGCCCTTTTAGTACAAGAAATATGTGAATTGGTTTGGCACTTCCGGCAGAAAGCACGAAATTTGGTATACAGGGGTTATAAGACGTGCTGAACCCGATTCTAAGAGGATACATTCATTTTTATTAATGTGACTACATGTAAAACGACATCGAAAATATAAAGTAAAAAATAAACTTTTAATTCTTTAAAAATATATATTAATTATTTTAGAATGCAATAAAATTCAAAATATAATCCTAATGATAGAAACCAATATACATGTATTTATTGCATGTGAAAAAGTAGTGTTCAGATGGATGGCTATGCATAATAAGGTGGTAATTTGCATATATTCATTACTGCTTTCTTCCAACCAAAAAAGTCATCTGGTCAAACCTGTTGTGCATAATAGGTCAACAAACCCTCATCACAATAACACATCTTGGTTGTTCAAACCTTTCCATATGACATACATCATAAACTAACACTCCTAATGACATAATTAGATACTTAACCATTGTCCTTAATGCATGTTCTTACCTAGCACTTTTTAGAGAAAGACAGAATACTACTGCTCACATGGATATTGGTGTTTGGTCATGTAAATGTAAACATGTATGTCATATATATTACTGGTTATTGGATAGATATGCTTTGCATACTCTCTAGGGCAGAGTAAGGCAGAGCAGAGTAATGTATAATAGTACCAGTCCAAGTAAGGCAGGACAAAGCAGAGCAGAGTAATGTAGAGTAGAGCAAGGCAGATCAAGGCAGAACACAGTAATGTAGAGTAGAGCAATAGTAGCAGGACAGGGTAAAGCAGAGCTGAGTCATGTAAAGTAGAAAAGGGCAGAGCAAAGCAGAGAAGTGTAATGTAAAGCAGGGCAGAGTAAGGCAGAGCAGAGTAATGTAGAATAGAGCCAGGCAGAGTAGGGCAGGGCAATGCAGAGCAGCAAAGTAATGTAGAGTAGAGCAGGGTAAGACAAGGTAGAGTAATGCAGGGTAAGGCAGAGGAAGGCAAAGCATAGTAATATAAAGAAGAGCAGGGCAGTGCAAGGTAGAGTGATGCAGGGTAAGGCAATGTAAGGTAGAGTAAAGCAAAGCATAGTCATGTTGAATAGAGCCAGGTAGAGTAAGGCAGAATAAGGCAGAGTGGACTAAAATAGAGTAGAGCAGAGCAGAGCAAGGCAGGACAAGGTCGGGTGTGGCAAAGCAGGGTATTACAGTACTTTGGAGTGCACCGGAAGGCTGTCCGGGCAAGGATCCCCTTATATTAGAGTCTACCCCTTAGAATCTACCCCAGGGCCTACCATCTCCCCCCTAGGGCGTCTACCCCCTAGGATATCTACCACCTAGGATTTGTACCCCTTTGGGCATCTGCCCCTTGGACTTAATCCCCTCAGGCCTTTTACCCCCTAGGACTTCTACCCCTTAGGACATCCACTCCCTCAGGCATCATCTTTCCCCCGAACTTTTACTCTCTAGGACTTCTACCCCCTCCACATAATATGACTCAATCATATGGGCAAGTGCAGGGGGTTGACATCCCCAGGTATAGGTCCTAGAGGGTAAAGGGGGTAGATGTCCCAGGGGTAGATGTCCCATGGGGTAGATGTCTAGAGGTAGGTGTCCAAGGGGCTGGATGTCCTAGGGGATAGAAGTTGTAATGGGGTAAACATCCAGGGGATAGATGTTGAAGGGGATAAAAGTCCTAGGCATGTGCTTTTGTCAAAATTCTGATCATGTAATTGTGGATCTCTAGGCGTCCGGACTAGGATGTACAGAAGTTGACTGGATAAAGGGTCATAGTGTGTGTACAGTGGTGCTAGGACAGGTACCCCTGGACACCTATCCCTTGACATCTGGCCCCTGGACATCTACCCCCCTGGCCCCTGGACATCTACCCCCCTGGACATCTTTTGATTAAACTTGAGAATCCATGTGCTCCATGATGTAAGCATGCTCAACATTAACACACAATGTGCACAGGGAAATGTGTCAAGGAGTGACTTAGATGCATAAGATCTGCCTACCTGAAGTTAGTTGAGCATTTAATTTTGAATCCTAACTGTTTCCTGTGCACACATTCCTGTGACATTATCAATTTGTGTAGTCCAAATATAGTCACTCCTGACTATCTTGATGACTAATATGTGGCCAAGTTGTATAGTCTCTTGACTATGGGAGCCAAAGTATGGTGGTATACTCACTACTGACTGGGTATTATTATCAAGAGACAGACACACAGACAAAGACACAGCACGATACATAGACAGACACACAGACAAACAGGCAGACACACAAAGAGACAGAGTAGATGACCATGCTAGTGTTTTCTTATACACGTTAGTGTTTTCTTATACATCTATTGATGTTTAGTGGATTTTTTGACCTTTGACCTTAATTTGACCTTGATCATTTCTAGATAGCATAATACAGATAGCAGATTTGGAATCAGCATTATCATATTACCCTAGTTCACCCCTATCATAAGGTGTAAGCCCTTCTTATTAACATGTGTGATATTTTATTGGTTTATTCCTCATTTTCATACTTTTTGAGTTTAATGTACATTTTCATGTGGAAATACTTTTCAAAAATCATGTATCCTCTTTGACATGGGTTCAGTATTATGTAAAGACCCTGTGTGCAACTTTTCATGTTTTCTGCCAGAAGTGCCAAATACCTGCTAAAATTGTTACAATTTTACTCTACTATTTGTCATCATCATTCTTGAATGCAGCCCTGGCAGGTAACTCCTTCAGCTACATGCAAGCACCATTCAGAGTGCATTAACCCTGCAGGGTCGGCATGATGTTTGAATCCAGCGCTGACCGTGCATTGTCCATGTTGAGGATAAAGGGTATAAAGAATGAAAGTCATATGCGACCCTTAAATGGTTAGTAAGGTCAGGTCGTGAACTCTGTTCACATGTACTTAATGAAGGTTTTATGTATTGATGGTTTTCATAGATAATGTATGCGGGACTGTAATGAGTCTACGTTACTGTATTATAATGAACAATGCCACATGCTAGATAATGCCAGGAGAGTATGGCTGGCTGTAATACTAATACCATGATAATTATGTTAATGCTATTAGCTTGGTCAGTTTGGAAAGCTTTATTTTGACCAGTTGGCTGGTTGGCTAGGCTAAGGGATAATATTTGCATACCTTCAATATACACTTATTTATGAGTCATATTTTCATCTTTTGCAGTTGGACGACAAAGGGGCCAACCATTTACAAGGTAAGAGGTCATACAGTGTTTTGTCCTTAGGTCAAAAAAATAAAAGGTATGTTTCAGGTTACATGGTCTAAAAAGGTCGGATTTTTTTAATTGATTTTTTTTTTGTTAATCCTTAGCCAGAAAAGCACCCAAAATTACCTTGCAAACTTAAGCCCTGACTCGTTGACTCATCCTATCAAATTGACTCAAAAAAAGCCCCAAATAACTTAACTTTTATTTTCGAAATTGGATAATAACATGTTAGGGTCGGCCCTGGTTTGCTAGGTCGGGTCGGGTAACCTCAAACATACATTGTTTTAAATTTGCCCTAAGATTATTTTGAAGCTGATTAGCAGGCAAATAATTAGAAAAGCAAAGTTAGACGCTATTCCCTGATATATACTGTTGGAGGTAGCTGTCAGGTGTGCCTGTTAATAAAGTGACAGAGATGTATCCAAACTGTAGCTTTAGGTACAGTTAAAGTAGGGACGCCTCCTTTCTGTCCGGGTGTTCTCTCAAACAGAAACAGTTTACCCTTTGAGGACTGTACACTGACCATCTAAATGATCCCGGCCTTAGTCTGTAGTGGGTATCCTAGGTTAGTCATAGGGCTATTGGTCAAAATGATGAACTGATATTCAAAAATGACTACGGTAAATGAAGATAATGGTTGAGGTCTAATACTTAAAGGAATGGAATCACTAAGGTGGGTTGGTCACTACCGACTATACCTGATAGTATTAACTAACCATGGTTGGTAGTATGGAGAGCCACGAAAAGGCCAACTAGGTTCGTCACTATTGACCAAGTTCTGGAGTTTAAAGATGTATGTGTACGATGCCTCAACCTTTATTTTTCACTTGAATGCATCAAGGCAGCACAGCCTGGTCAGTAACCTACCAGCGCTGCTCTGGTGCATCATTTCGTCCCTTCAGGAGTGTATCAATCCCAAAGAGAAGGAACACAACAATGCATAAATGTAGAAATGTTGAGTTACTCGCAAGTGGTGCATTGATGCATCATGACAGCATCAGGCCACAATGCATTAATTGCATCACTAAAAGAGGTCCTACCCAGACTTTCGTTCAAAATTGCTTACTCAACATAGCATGCCATATTCTTCGCAAACTGTGGAGAGTTAACTTTTTCCCTTCACGTGACCCAGAAATAAATGGGTCTGTGTCGTAATCGTGACGGATTAAATCAGGCTGAATTCAGGTAATTGTTTTAGACTGAATCAATTAACGAATTAAACCTTTTAACTGCGTTACGCTCTGAATTTCTGGCAGAACCGCTCTTTAAGGAATTTAAAGAAATGTGTCTCCCCTTGAGAATTAATGAGAGGCAAAATGACTAAGTTTTCCCTCCTATGAATGGAGTTAAATGGTCATTCCATTGAAACATGTTATAGTCTTACTTGTCAGGGTGTATGATTGGAAACTGAATTTTGTTACTTATCCCTGGATAGAAGAATTGTGAAAACAAAGTAGGGCATTGCTTGGGTACAAACATACCTCATACCTTTGATGCATTTCCTCTTAGTTTTATTTGTTAATTTATCCAATGCTCAAGGATGAAGAAATAAATTTAAAATATGTGAAATACTTGGACCACTTGAAGTATTTATCGTAAAAAATCTTTACATTTTCCTTCACTTCCTGGAATGAGAAAAAGCATCAGGAAAATCATATTTATTAGGCAGGAATGAAAGGAGGTGCATTTTTGTATTCATGTCTCCCCCTTTGTTAAAACCCTGGCCACTGCCACAGAATAAATAATCAAGATGGCGGACCTGTCGCTTTCAGTGATGAGAATACGCAGGAACGACAACAGTACTTAGAAGTTCACTGAAATAAACATTTAAAGACAGCATGTCACGTCAAAGCATGATGTCATAATGCACCATCGTAGTACCGATAAGTAACTCTCCAGCATTGGTGCATTTTTCCAAAGCCTTGGGTCAGCATGGTTCAAGAATGCACTATGCGGCATCATGCCTTGATGTATCATGCGCTTAGGTCATCATGCATGAATGCAGCCCTGGAGAGTAACTCACCAGTGCTGCCTTCAAGCGTCAGGCCGACCACATGAGATTGAGACACTCCCGAAGGGTTTGGCAAGTTACTCGCCCGGGCTGCGTTGGTACATCATGATAGCAAGTGTCATCTTGTTAGTGACATGCGTCCTTAAAAGGGTGAAAGGGTTAATCAGGGGAATTTGGGTAATGTGATTGAGAGCAGAGAGCATTGACCTGCTGGTGTGACCCTCTTTGTTGTTATTTGTGTGTTCTGAGTGGATGCCTTGCAATAACACACAAACTTTCAAATTTAGGAGTGCCCGCTTTAATTCCATTCCAAGCTTATATAAAAATGTTTATGATTGATTAGTACAGCACGGGAGTATGATTGATACATTAAGGGAGGTCTCCACAGCAATTCAGATGAATGTATTTTCATGTGTTTTTTTTTTTCAGGAGAGATTTGTCAGAACTATGAGTATCACAGATCAAGTTGACTGTATTTGATGGCTCTTTCAAATTATTTCCATTTTTGCAGGTTTTGACACCTGTGGAATGTGAATGGAACAAAAACATTCTATTTTTAGCTTCTTTTTGTTTCAATTGCATTATGGGATGGAAATTGGATCTAATTCCCATTTCTAATGATTGGACATTGATCTAAATGTAATTTACTAAAGCCCCTTTTCTCATTTTATTGACATTCAAATTTTCAAGGTCTAAAGAGCTCTCCAAAACTCAATAGTTACCAAAAAAATGGTGATTTTCACGATAAAAGGGCGAAAATCACCACTTTTCGGTAACAATGCAACTTTGAAGAGTTCTGTAGACCTTAAAGTGACATGGTCCGATGATTAGGGCTCAAAAATCAATTTTGTTAAAAATGAACCAGAAAGTTCCCTATAGACATACTTCATGTGTAAGCTACTTTATTCAATCTCATTCCCTGGAATTCATCTCAGAATTTGACTAATTATCAGATTTTGGCTCAATTTACTAATTTCTGAGTGCACGCTATAATTCCCCCATTGAGAATACAGTGTAAAATACTATACTTGGGCCACATCTGAACCTCTAATAGAACTTCTATTGCCCATAGATGACATTTTATTGGGCGCTATCATCTTAACATGATATTGTACTAACATTTTGAATACATTTGAGCGGGACTTACAATATGAAAAAAAATCTAACCATTTGAATATCAATAAAATGAGAAAAAGGGAGCCAAGAAATCACATCTAGATTAGTCTACAATCATTAAAATCCATCATTACATCATATTTCGATCCCACAATGCACTTGTAATGAAAATAAGCTAAAAAAGAATGTTTTTGTTCCATTTCGGTTCTACAGCTTTCAAAAGCTTATGAAATGGAACCAATTTGAAAAAGCCATTAAATACAGTCAACTCGATGTGTCGTACACATAATTCCTACCTCTCTCTACGAAATAACACATGGAATATGTTCTTCTGAATTGCTGTGGAGACCTCCCTTAAAACTTAACTAAGAGATCGTCAGGCACATAATACCGTTCATAGGCTATGCGAAAACACAGCAATACAGTGTAAAAAGTTGGTTGCCATTTTTGTAGGTTCACAATAGATTCTACTGTAGGTTTATAGTTTATTATAGGTAACCAGTAGAATCTACATAGAGTCTACTGTTAATCCATCATACAGTAGAATCTACTTACTGTGTACCTGCTGTAACTATTTATAGTGTAGGTATCACTTTAAGTTCTCATAGTCATCCCTCAATAATGACTCTGAAGCTACAGCAAATAATTCAAATATCTCAATCATCAGACTTTCACTCTCTTATAAACCAGATTATCTGCGGGATTTTAATGTCAGGATAGAGGGTATTACTACACACAGGCTTAAACTGAGCAGAATGCTTATACTTGGAGTAGATACCTGTGTATAACACAAGGTATGACAAAGCTACAGGCCAATCATCTTTCAACCCTAGATAGCCCTACTGTACCATGTGTTTGACCATAGACAGGTGGCACCACCCGAAGTCTAAAGATGATGGTGGACTAAGCAGTTTATATATTGCTAACTAGATGGCGCTGCCCTCTATGGCAGAACTACACGTCTAGGGAAGTAATCCTTGGCTATGTGAAAAAGTTCAAAAGAATCAAATGTGCCCAGACACATATAGTTCCTAACATAGAGAACAGAGAAAAAGTACATTGTGTTACTGGAGGGAAGGTAGACCTTTTTCAGCTATCACCAATTACGATGGATAAACAGCTAGCTACGCCATACTGTCTCTGTTTACTATACATGGATGTACTTCTTTCAAGGAGGGAAGACTGTTTCATATTGCATTCTAACTATTTTACACAGTGTACAGAAATACTGGCATTTTAGTTTTTTCCTGTATTATGCATGTTTTCAATTCTATATGTATTCGATTTGATGCATTTTACAATTGAATTACTTCAAAGAATGCCACATTTATGTAGCTTTGGCATGTTAACCCGTTAAGAACAAATGTCACTAAAAGATGACATTTGATCATGATGCACCAAAACAGCCCCGGCGAGTAACTCGCTGCTGCTGCATTGGTGCATCATGCCGACCCTTCAGGAGTGGTTGAACCCCATAGAGTCATGATTATGCTTGAATACAGCACTGGCGAGTTACTCATCAGGGCTGCATTCATGCATCATGACGACCAAGGGTATGATGCATGAATGCATTATGCTGTCCTTAAAGGGTGAAGAGCAGTTCATCTTTCTGTTGACACTTAATGTATAGCAATGCCTAAGCTATGTCCTGAATTATGTTATGTATCATTGACAGACTATCATCGATATAAATTATTTATTTCCATTTATAATATCTATCGATCTTCTCAGTTAGCTTATGGCTGACTTTTTAATAGTATACATCAGGCATATATAATTGATTATTGCTACTATTAATCATTTAATGTCAATAACAACTAATAAATAGGCAGCTGACTGGGTACAGCTCCATTAGTTTACACAGTATTGGCAAAGATATCTGGGAGTTAAATTGGATTTTTGAGACATGATTAGTTTGATGATTAGATAGTAAATGTCATCCATAATTCTCGGCGGCTAATTACAGTTGAGGTAATTGTATCAGATAAGTAAATTGTCGATTGTCCCCTGATGATAATCTATCATGACAGCAGAAAGGCGCTCATTTGGACGCCATGATTAGATATAGGAGTCATTAGCTCACCGCATCACAGTGCATTGGCTAATGCTATTCATTTATCTGTACATATCTTCATTAGGGCGCGTGGCTCTTATGAGGCACTTCTCTTGTTCTGATAATCAGTCTCTATGTAGGGGAGCAATGCCTTTAGAAGAGGGGGAATTATAGGAGAAAGGGTTGTGAGCATGATTAAGGGTTTTGAGCCTGACCTAATATATGGACAGAATCACTTCTTTTATCTCTTTCTCTTCCTTTCCCTCTATACCTCTTTATACCTCACTTTGTCTCTGTCTCTGTCTCTGTCTCTCTCTCTGTCTCTCTCTGTCTCTGTCTCTCTCTCTCTCTCTCTCACTCTCTCTCTCTCGTTCTCTCTCTCTCTCTCTCTCTCTCTCTCTCTCTATCTCTATCTCTCTCTCCTATTCTCTTCCCCTATCTGTCTATCTCTGCCCCCACCTTTATCATCACTCCCTGACCCTCTATCATTGTCCCTCTTTCTCCCATCTCTCTGTCCTTCTCTACCCTTTCTATTCACACCCATTATTGCCTCTACATGTCTACCTCCAATGCTAATCGCTGGTCTGATACCAGTTGGGGGATCCACTAATTCATTTAAGGGGTGGAGACAGACTGGAATTTCCTCCTGGGTGGAGGACCTGGGATGTTTGTTAAAGAACATTGACTGACACTAATATTCTTTGGCTCCCTATACGACTAATCTCACAGTCACTATAGCAAGAAATTTAGGTGCAGTAGTGCCTCCCAGGGTTACTCACTTTTTGACTCCCTATCCAATCAACCTAGTCTAGTTGATATTATCAGGTTGGTCAGTACCGACCAATTCACCTTAGTCTTTCCATTTTAGTTATTTTGAGTAAGGCATTAAGGTGTTATTTGCCTCAGTCATTGTTAAATAGCACTTGGTCGTGCCTGACCAACGTCCCTATGATCAACCTGGGATAGCCACTTCAGACGAAGAACCGAGGCTTTTAGATATTCTGTGTAGATGGACGTGATGAGGTTAAGAGGCAGCTTCCTGCAGGGGGGGTGGGGGTATTTGGTTGTGGTTAGACCACACCTGGTCTTTACTGGATGTTAGCAGAATACTTATGCAGTAATCAATGTTGAAATTGAAGCTAGTTGTTGAATGTGATAACAAGTCTATGTTATCTGAAATAAATCTATTTTATCCAAAAAGTTTCCGATCCCCCTGTCCCCCTATAGCCATTACTGTGAAATTACTTTTACCCGAGGGTGTACATTTTCGCGGAAGGTATACTATTAATGTACAGGGCAAAGTAAAATATGATCACAGTATACCATTTAAAAGGGTTTTCAGTCAGAGGATCATACTACTTAAAAAACACTGCTGGATATGAATGTATTATATGTTACAGATATAAATGTGCATAAGCCTACATGATAAGGCCAAAAAAAAAGGTGTGTTTCAGGCAACCCGACCCTAGATTCAAAAAAGGGCCGACCCTAGCATTTTTTCCCCAATTTTGGAGATTTTTTTTTTTTTAATTTTTGTTACTTTTTTCCTCATTTTTTCCTAATTCTTTCAAGAATAACAAGCTCCCAGTAACCTCAGAGGCCTGAATAATTGATTAACATCAGGAAATGGCTTTCTAAGAGGTATATCCAACAACTTCTTGATATTCCTAGTCAATGGAGGAATTGTGGAGTCATTCTGGAGAGTCGCGCGTTGATTTGTCGATTCGCGACTCATTCCTAGTACTGTCTCTATGTAAAAAATTAAAAAAATTAAAAAAAATAAAAATCCGACCTACCTACCCTATACATTCTGACCATGTTGCCTGAAACACACCTTTTTTTTTGGCCTAAAGTGTCAATCCTGTCAATCCTGTCAAATCCTATTTAGGGTAGACTGACCTAAAGGTAACCACGTACCTTGAGATGTCCACCTGCATTATGTAGTTATTCTTGTATGGTATTGTTTTTATTTGTCCTTTGCTGGAAAGAGTGTCACTTAAAGTGTACTGGGATACACAAATATAGGACTTATAATGCAGGAATGACAACAATATTGAGGTGGACATCTCCTGGTACGTGGTTACCTTTAGGTCAGTCTACCCTATATCAGATATAGCGGCATTAACAAGCATCCAAAGCATATTATACTCCACCTCCTTTTCCCCCAATTACCCGGTGAGGGTGACCTTAGGAGCCCTGTGTACATACATACAGTGCTAGGATGACCAGATACATATTGACAGTCCACAGAAGGATGGCAGTGACAACATGACGTGCAGACATGGGTCAACACCTCCCACACAGAAAATCTCAACGCTCGGCCCTTAGTCTGAAGTGGCTATCCCAGGTTAGTCATGAGGACATTGGTCAGGCATGACCAAGTGCTGTTCAGAAATGACTGAGGCATAACAACATAATGATGACTAATGCCTCACTCAAAAGGACCTAGCCTTAAACTCATTAAAATGGAGAAACTAAGGTGAATTGGTCAGTACTGACCAACCTGACAATATCACTAACTTGGTGAGGCTATATAGTGACTGATTGGTCGTATAGGGCATATAGGGAGCTAAAGAATATTAGTGCACAGGGCACTGACTCAAATAGTGTATTGCAGTGAGCGGAACGATCTGCTCCCACCGAGCTGCTCGCGCAAGGATTGAGTCGCATCGGAGTCATTTGTATTAATGCGCCATACATTTTGTCGCCATAGTACATGAAGAGTAACTCGCCAAGTTTGCTTTCATGCGTCATGCTGACTCTCTTCAGCTGCATCATCGCGACTATGAGCACGAAGGCCTAGGTATATGCCAGGCATAATTGATCAGTTGAAATTCTCTTCAATCCACTCCTTCAAGAATAGCCGTAAGGTTTTGGACTAAAACCGACAAAGTTTATTGAAACCCGGCCAAACCCAGGTGTTCGGTAAATATCTAAGTTTGCATTCTCCTTATCAAAAGGCAGAATCTCTGAGAAAAGAGGAAAACTGGGAGATTGCTCTAGTCTTTCCCAGAAATGGCTCTGACAGGTTTAGACTTTACAACTGCATGTCACCAGCTTTTTCCACAATTGCCACTTTCTGCTTTGTCAATATTGCAGGCAATACCCATAAGGCTGCCATGCTTTGTAGTTGAATTCCTTCTCAACTCAACAAAGAGATCGATAGGCTGACAATAGCCCCATAAGATGTATTTGTAGTCAGGACTTCAGAAGCCCGATGAATGCTGCAGTCTACCATAGGCTGCCTGTATTAGGGGCCTTAAATGTATGAACAAAGCTTTGACTCTGTTCCCGCCATGGTGATTGTGTAAGCCATCAGCAATAGCCTTAACCCCTCAAGGGGTGCGTGGTCCTTAACTTGGCTATGCGCTTTATGGTTATAATGCATTCATGCAGCCCTGAAGAGTCTACTAGCTCGTGCTTCGCGATCGATGTCGTCTCTTCAGGAATCAATCAACCCTGTTGGTCAGGTATGATGCATGAATGAAGCACTTACAAGTTATCCTACAGAGGGCTGTATTCATGTATCATAACCACAGAGGGCATGTTGCATCAAAGGGCTAAAGGGGGGCATGAATTTGCTGCTTGTGTTGTTAAAGGGAGGGTATGAGAAAGGCAGGGCTGGGGGGCTTTGTTGAAGTAATGAGGCATTTGTAAGTCCTCCGGGGCCTGCTGATATCGCCCCAGTGCATCAGCTGTAGGCAGAGCAGCCAGCCCTATTGTCACCCCCACCCCTTACATACTTGGTAACCCCCAGCCCTTACATACTTGGTAACCCCCCAGCCTATACTCACTCACCCCAAGCCTTGTCCTACTGGCTGCATCTTCTTCTATGACCTCCTCTCTCCCCTCCCATTTCCTCTTGTCCCACAACCGTGTTTTCTCTCTCCCAACTCCTCTGGTCTGTCCACTTTTTCTCATCTTTCAGCCACATCTCCGCTCTTCTCTTCTGTGTCTGCTATGTCATTGTCCCCACTATTCTCTATATCTTAGTGATACCATACAGCTATAGTCATATTGCCTCCCCTGCCATTCTAAGGCCCACCATACCCCATGTCTCTTCCCCAACCATTTCCCCTTCTGCCCCCCTTTACTGCAGCAATTTCCTCTTCTGCCTGTATTTGCTCTTCTGCCCTACTTTACCCCAACTATTCCCTTTTCTGTCCTGCATTCCCCCAGCCATTTCCTTTTCTGCCTTCTTTTACAGCACCCATTTCTCTGGCCTACCTTTCCTCCCCTGTCCTGTATTTTATTCCTTATATTTGCAGCACTGTCCTGCCTTTCCTCCACTAAAACCTATCCTACTCTGTCCGCTTCTCAGCTCCCCACCCCCTCCCACCTGTCAGTAGGCCCCGCGATAGACGCTCATTTGACAAACAATAACCCGGACCTCACTTACCACAATACCCCATCAATAGCAGCGACGCCGAGCGGCTAAACGGAGAACTATGCGACACGTCGCCAGTCGGGCGTGCACCTAAAACTACCCCATCTTAAAAGACTCCATTCTCTGTGAAATTGGCTCCAGCCCCTTCTGTGTGTTTTATCTCCTACTATGTTATGTTATTTCTGTCCCTTTAAAGGGAGATTTACAGGGGTATAATAAGTCCTTGAAGTTTCCTCTTGGTGGGGTGTTTGCCTTCTATGCGGTGAGCGAGCGGTTCCACCATCAACTCAGTATGAGCCATTAGATAATGCAGGTTCACGAATAATTTTCCATACTGCTGTTTCCTCATGAGCTGGTCTCAGGTTGTATCCTAAAGCCAAGTGTACTAGGACAATGCCAGTATGTACAGAATTGAGTGAACTTCTGATATTGATTATCCTTATAAGAATATAAAGATATTGAAGAAGTTGATATCATAGGAAGGATATTTTCCCCTCCTATTGTTTATTATCATAGAGGTTGATCGACCGTCACCATAATTATATTATTTAGTGTTGGGGAAAAAGTTGGTGTCATAGGTATTTTGATGATTTCGCATCAGAGAATGGGGCCATGGAGAACGAGTCAGGATGGCGGCCTACAGTGTATTCATGAATCTGTATAGCCCCATAGTAGTGTATAAGTCTATGAGAGCTTCTTCCAACGTTACCTTGGCACCCCTAAAGGACAAGGCGCCATTCATTATAGAGCAGACCATGGAGCTGCTCAGGGGGAGGGGCTTTTCTTAGATGAGGCTGTCATGACTCATCATATTCACCAGCTCACGCCCCCATGGTCTGCTTTGTCCTGTTCCCTTGTTTTTAGCTATCCTATTAGCCATTTTCTTAGTCACATATTTACCTTTTAGCACTCACCTATAATGTACATCATAGAAGTTCCTGTTTTTATTCCTGTTGGGTGAAATGGGGTTTATTGGTATATAGGTCTAAGCTATAAAGGTCATTTTAAGGGCAGTCATGGTCATAGAATCTATGATTTAAAATGAAGATATGAATCCAATGGCTGCACGTTTACTGAAGCAAGGTTACTTTTCGTATGTCACAGTATGTATAAAGCTAGGGCCAAATAGAGAGTGACTTTCCTTGAAATGAATGTCTGTCTTTTTCTACAAGAGATAAGACACCTCCTCTCATATAATTGACGTATACTTGGAAAGGATCGAATCTACTTTTCGAGGCAACATTGTGATTTGCGTTAAAATGAATCTCCAAATTAAAAACCAAAATTTAATGAAGCTAATCAGACAAGGACATACACCACCAAATGGAGCTCATTTCTAGAATATGACATTGTTATTCATGAATAGCATATATGTAGGCCCAGAGTTGGCACAAAGAGATCATGTATTACTCCGCGATGCGAAAGGACTTAGTAGTATGGGTGCGATATGACATTAGGAGAATTAATTAGTGAGATGCTGCCTAATTACGGCCCGGAGGCTGCCTTTTGTGCTCCAGGTGCGAACAGGATGCAGCAGGAGAGACCTCCCCAGGCCTCACACAACCTGACAGGAAGGCTCCTCCAGGTAGTCATGAACTGGGTATTCACAACCCATAACCCTTTAAGGACGGCATAATGCATTAATAATCCATCATTACCTCCATTTAGAATTTCAAGCCATCTATATTTTTGTGGTAGAACAGATTTAGGTGCCATCCATAACACCTTACCCAATATTCCCACCCTCCTCCAGGGTACCTTAACCCTTTGGGACAACATTATGCCTTAATGCATCGCTGCCTTGGTCGTTATGATGCATGAATGCAGCCCTGGTGAGTAACTCGCTAGGGCTGCATTCAAGCACTGTGACGATCCTAGGGGTTGAAACACTCCTGTAAGGTCGGCATGGAGCACCAATACTGCATCAGCGAGTTACTTGCTGCATTGGTACATCATGACGAAAAATGTCATCTTTTAGGGACATGTTGTCCTTATGAAGTTAATGGATGGAATACTACTTTAATGCACTATTTCCTTCTTGTGAGTTAGTGAGTAATGGTCGTTTAACGTGGCGTTGACAGCTATGGTCATATTGATGGTGAGAAAGCTACATCACCAGACAAACAAAAGAGTGCACCGAGAAGAGGAGAAATATACCCTTTTAAGATTGGCTAAGCCCTTTCCCTTTGGCTCTTGTTGTATTGATGCATGCATGCAGCGACGGTAAGTAACTCGCCAGTGCTCATAATTATGATCTCTGATGTGACCACTCGTCGCTGCCCGCTGCTACAAATGCAAGGTTCACTTATATATGTCAAGTTGCCATTTACAACTTTATGCAAGCTGCCACTGCCTGATGGCTGACATGTAGGTACTCTTTTTAAATCGAGTCAGTCAGAGTATTACTGCCCAAAAGCATTGTTCATCTCAGAATTCACTAAACAAGACCCAGACAAGCAGAACATTTTGGAACAACCCCATGTGCATAATTATGTAATCTCCTAATTTAACACACAACATGGCCCAAGTATCATAAGCCTTGCTTTCTCAGCATTTAACCAGACTGCCACCTGGTGTGTGAATGATAGAACTAGAGGCATGTAGAGACAGAGTGTGGAGCAGCTCATTTGTCTGCCTTCCGGGCGGTGAGGTGTATGTACGTGCTCAGGGAACTGCTCAGGGACCTGCTCCCAAGCAGAATTTAACTCAGTTCTTCAAGTACTCAAGGGCGGAAGGGACCTACTACTGGAAATAGGTACTGCACATCCCATCCACTAGTCCTGCCACTCAACACACTAATATGCACACCCATATACAGCTATAGACCTAAAGTGGCCGTATTAATTGCCTCCCTGCCCCCCTGCCTTCCTGTCTCCTAGCCTGTCTGCCTTCCTCCTTACCTGCCTGCCTGACTGCCTGATTGCCTGCCTGTTTATTCGTCTTGCTGCCTGCTTCTTGAGGCATGAGGTTTGGTAAGATTTCATTGACAAAATTTCTTAAGAAGTTGAGCCTTGTCTCCTTGACTCTCTCCCACACCTCTCTCCTTTCCTTCTATCCTGCCATCCTGCCTAGTTATGCCTTTACAGGTTGTAGTTGTTATTCTATGTGTCCTTCTCTCTCATGTTGTCTCTGTCTGTCTCTCTCACACCCTCTGTCTCTTTATATCTTTGTTCCTTTTTCCAACTCTCTCTGTCTCACTCACTCACTCTCTCAATTATTCTTAGTCTCCCTTACTCCCTCCCACCCTACCCTCCCCCCCTCCCCACCCTACCCCTCCCCCCCACACACACACCGGTATCTCCCTGCGGCACTGATGGCACCAGCGGAAACTGCTATGGTGAAGCCAATGCGGCGTGAGCAGAATGTTTCCGGCGAGTGGCGCTCAGTAAAGGCTTTAACAAGGGGCCTGGCATGCTGGCCGGGTTCTGGATGGGATCCTGGGTATTAAATGGCAGCACAGTAAAACAACTTGAAAACAATTGGAAATTTAGACAGAAACCTCTTGTTTCAGGTTGATGCTGTGGACAGCCAGCAAGCTCAAACACTGTACATAGTCTGCTGCACTTCCCCTTTGGGCTAAAAGATATTCTCAAATAATGATTTGACTTGACTTTCCTTCCAGTAGCAGTTGATGTCCTGAGATTTCTTAGCAGCAAGACCCACTTGAAATTGTTTATTTGTGGGAATAGGCACACTAGGTGACAAGTAAAACGCCAGTCGCCACGGGAGCAATTAATTAAATTGGTCTTGGATTAATTTGACCTTGAAGGTTTTCTTGCGCAGATCGCTCCTCACCCTTCCTAGAAGTGTCAGAAAGATTGGAAGCCAATTAATAATCTCATGCCTGGGTACAAGATGGTGATATATTTTATGGATGTATCCAGAGTCCCTCTATCATTTAGCCCTGACTGCACACACACACACACACACACACACATACACACACACAGACAAGTCAACCTTCAATTCCTGTCACCACCTATATATGTATATATATATATGTATGCTTTGAGTGGCTTGCTACAAATATTGGCGGTGTCAAAACCCCTAAGGCCTACATATCACCATTACCAGCAGTTTATCTGACACCTATACCAGGAACCAGAGGTTTTTTAGCACTCTCCAAGCAGACGAGTTGACAGGATGGGCTGCTAGATGATGAGGTTAAAAGACTGTGCTGGGTGAGTGATGAAGGTTGTTGGGTTGAGGGGTGTGTCGTGATCAGGTAGCTGTGGCAGTACAGGTGACTGATTTCTGGGTTTGCTTGTTGAGAAGACTATATAGAAGAGTGTCTACCATGTCTCCCGTGTCCCATATTCAAGATTATTTATATCTTAGGGTGTACATTGGGTGTAATTAAATATCTCACCTAAATCCTGTGTTCTTGAGTTCAGGAGCTATTGATATCCGCTTTGTCCGTGTATGGCCAATTTTAAGAATTGTTATCGAGCAGAATTGCTCATCCGATAGGGTCGGACTAGGAATGTGCTTATACTTTTATATGATAACTATGTATAACTTACACATGATCTACAGATTCCTTTCGGGCAGACCTGTATTCATTTCAGATATCATTTCAGTTAACCGTTAAATGATACTCTATTCTATTCTATATGCAAATCTCTTAAAACCATGAAAATGGTCTAGCCTTCTTACTTTAATCCTCCTGGGACATTTAATTCAGAGGTCGCATTGTAATCATATTTACCAATGACATAAATCCTCACTCAACTTGAAAAATAGGATACCGCATGGAATCCAGTCCCGACCAGAGGGGATATATCAGGTTATTTTTTGTGGTAGACCGGCTCTGTGTGTCTCCCTTTGGTGCCATTTATAATTCCTAACCCAATATCCACACTCTTCTCCAGGGTGTCTTAACCCCTTAAGGGCCGCATCATGCCTTATTGCATCAAGCCCTTGGTAGTCATTTGCAGTACCCCATTCAAGCCTCATGCTGACCCTACAGGGTTAGGACACTCCAAAAGGGTCGGCATGATGCACCAATGCAGCGCCGGCGCCGGTGAGTTACCTGCCGATACTGCATTGGTGCATCATGAGGACACATGTCACCTATTAGTAACATGCGTCCTTAAAGGGTTAGGACCTTCAGAGCTAGATCCACTGACAGATGAGGACGTGGAGAAGGGGACAGTGAGAGAAGGTAGGGTGGGTGTGGTAGAATGGCAGGTGAGACTCCAGGGTGTAATGGTTAAGCCAATGTTACAGTCGTTGCCAAGAAAAGAAGCTGGATATCAATCTTAATTTATGTTTTTTTACATTCCCAAATGGGTTAGCGTCTTTCTAAGGATTCTATGCATAGCAGCTGGGTTCTGCAATAAGGGTAGGAATCTCGTGGGTGGGATTACAAGTAGATCTGTGGAGTACTGCTAATCATTTATACACTGAGAGTGAAGAACGAAGGAAAGAAAGAAAGAAAGTAAGAAAAAAAGAAAGAAAGAAAGAAAGAAAGAAAGAAACAAAGAAAGAAACAAAGAAAGAAAGAAAGAAAGAAAGAAAGAAAGAAAGAAAGAAAGAAAGAAAGAAAGAAAGAAAGAAACAAAGAAAGAAAGAAACAAAGAAAGAAAGAAACAGGTCGTGCAACCTTAACCCTTTAAGGATGGCATGATACCATAATGCATTATGCCCTTGGTCTTCATGATGCATGAATGCAGCCCTGGGGAGTAACTCGCTAGGGCTGCATTCAATCATCACAGTGACTCTATTTAGGGTTCAGACACCCCTGAGGAATCGGCATGATGCACCAAAGCAGCTCCATTTAGTTACACGGAGGGGCTGCATCATGACAACAATGTCATCTTTTAGCGTCATCCGTCCTTAAAGGGTTGATGGTCTTAAAGCTCTCACCAACACCTAGCCGTTAGCCATATAAGGGCTTAATAATAGATTAGGCTCACTAAACCTGCTCACCAAGAGACCATTTGTGCTAATAACTGTGCAAAGAAATGGTGTTGTTACTTTATGAATGGGGTGTTAAATGCCATCATAAATCCTCAGTGACTCTAAAGTCTCCCTGCACGTACACTTTATACTATAATATACACAGAGAGAAGAAACCGAGTCACAAGGGGAGTCCAGGCTATAAAAAGAGAGCCAGGGTCCCTTTGGCTCACTTTTCACACTGTCTGACTCCCCCTTCTAACAGCCTTGACTCCTTTTCAATTAGATCAAACAGAGTCCATGTCAGCTGAGGTGAGTCAATGGTTACCTGGACTCCCTAAGGGAGTCACAGAGGTGAGCATACAAAACTGAAATAGGAAACCCACTAGGTGACACTACTGTACAATGACTGTAATGCCATCTAGCATATATGTTAAGAAGCCATCTGACTCTGTTTCTAATCAGAGTCAAGGGTCCCTACTCCCTTTTCCCCCAAGGGAGTCAAACAGTTGGTTACAGTTAAGCCTGCTAGGTGGTAGCACTATACCTAAAATGGTAATATTCTGCATGCTCAGATCTCTAGATCCATGTTATTTGTGACATTGATAATTATGCTGATACATGTATGTCATTGTAGCATCAACATGTAATGTCAGAATTACATTTTATGAAATAATTACAGTTAATTTAAAACTGTAGCATATACGCATGATGAATAAGGTATAGACACCCAATTTGTAGCAACATGAGAAAGTTAAATCCCAAAAGCTCATATGTTCCTTTGTATATTAGCTAATGTGCTCTGAGGTATCTTTCTGAGATCCCTCCTCCTTTTTTTTTTTTTTTTTTTTAGGTTTATTAATCATTTATTGTCTCGTTTGAACATGGTTTAAATACAGTTACAATTTCAAATCCACTTTGGTTGTTGCACATAAAGTAACATTCCATGAACATAACCTAATATAATGGGTTATGAATCATCGTGAGGCATTGCACCAACATAATGTAGAAACATCAGCTAGGGAGACAGCTATTGAAATGGTTATATAGAGGGTTAGGAGGTAGGAATTACCTATAAATTATGACTCTCTATTCCAAAGGAGCCATCCTGTGCCTAGACTCCCTTTCTAAAGGGAGTTGCAGCATAGACCTGGACTCTGTCTGTAGCGGGGAGTCATAAAAGGGAGTCATTTTGGAGGCAAAACCTGGGCTCTCTTAAGGGAGTCACATAACTCCCTTTTAAGGGAGTCAGGTTCATCAAGAGAGTCAGAAAGAGAGTCAGAAAAGGGAGTCATTCTGGAGGCAAGCCTGGACTCCCTTTTGACTCGGTTTCTTCTCTCTGTGTAGCGAATGATACATCTATGCATATATATATAGGATGTATGGATGTGCCCACTGCACGAACGTTGGCATTTAAGCAACTATTCTAATGATTAAAGTCACTTTTTAAACGACTTTAAGTTCAGTAAATGACATGTAAATTTCATGGAAAGGAGGCAATGAAATTTACGATGCTTTATGTGGCATTGACTGGAATTAAAGAAGTGTAACTTTAAGCAGTCCTACCTTTGCTTAAATGCATTTATGCAGTACCTAAATGTGTACAATTCAGCGGGATGCATGATAATGTACTCATAAAATCAAAGAAATGTTGAAATAAATAGAGATTTCTTTTTGGCCTAGAGCACACACACACACCTGTGCCATATATGCAGGACCTACCAATGGCTACCTTGCGTTTTTCCTCCAGTTATTTCATTGGGAACCTTTTTTCTCTTGTCTTTTCTTCTGGTTCCTGGATTCTAGTCTATGACTATAGCCTGCCACAAAGGGCTTCCCTAATAAAGGAAATAGCACCCATGTACAAATTAACCAATCACACCCGGTGCCCAGTTCATTTGTAGTGGCCTATATATCTTCAGTAGCTTCCCATGCGGATGGTAGAACAGACTGTAAGCTATGGCTGCTATAATCAGAGTTGGGGGGCATTGACAAAGGTGAAATGTGACCTTACTAAAATGAGCTGGTCCTCTGTGGTGTGAGGGGCATAGTGTGTAGCCTAGAGGTGGAGCAGTAATGGGGCCCAGTGTTGATCACCACACCTAAGTGGGAACTGATAGAGCACTAAATTGCCTCAAAAATGGAAGCCACTATGGGCTACGTCATCTATAGGGTACTGATGTCTAAAGGGCAATCTGAAGCATTATGGAGATAGTGAGTAAATAGACCTTGGTCATCATCAACTTAGGAGGACTAGGGCATTCATGATACTAAAAGGGGAGAGATATCCAGTTCATCACCCAGAAGAGATGGGGTTATGCTATTATGATATAATCGCTGGACACAGAAGAGTATCATTTATATATGCATACTATCATTAGCATCAGCTTTAGTTAGGAGCTGAGTAGAAAAGTACAGCATATATTGTGAGCACTTAGTGTATATAAATAGGTGTTCTATGCACTAGTGGACATCAAGTGATAAGGTAAGGTTAATTGAGTGTTGCCCATCAGAGTAAACCTGCATATATTAATCATAATATTCATGGTTGTTTTATGAATGACTTGGTTTATCACTCTTAGAGGTCTGCTGAATATGAGAACAGACTTTATTGTCCAAAAACGATCGTAGTGTATTGTCTATTGCTACTATGCAATACACACGACTTACTGAGAGAAAAGTGTTATATAAGCAAAAAGGCTATTGATAATATTCATATTTACAGGCTACTCCAAAGTGATAAAAGCTTTAAGATTGCATTGGCTGAAAAACAATATCAATTTAACATTCTCCTTTTTTCTACATTCTTTAGGCAGAGTGTGCAATTCAAATTTAAATATACACTCAAATAAGCTATAATATTATGTTGTAAAATCCTGATTAATTCCTCATTATTATTTGCAAGCTAAATCTGGACAAGGCTATGTCACATGAGAACATCATTCTAATTACAACAAACATTATCAGTTTTACTAGCAGCATAGGCATCTCCTATACTATAAACTAGTCTACCAATGCTAGTGGAAAACACCACCTGATTGGATATACTAGAGCCAGACAGACCCTGACCTGGTCATAGAAGTATTGAACATAGCATATCAAGTTTCTAGGCAGTGCCAGACAGTGACTGGGGGAATGGCACACAGGTGCAACAGCTGACGGGAGAAAATGGCATGCCATTGGCATTGGAGCGTCCCCCTTCACGATATGCCCCCAATTCACCTCTATAATGTCTGTGGACCCGTCAGTAAAGGCTGTCAACAACACCGAGAATCTGAGTTTTTATATCTACTAGAATGACTAAAAGGTTGGTGGAAGGAAAAGCCCAAGTCAAGTCCACCAGCTGAGATGTTGTATAATGTGTGCATGAAGAAAAACCTTCCAGTTAGAACATTGGTGCCACCTTGTTTTGTGATAAAGTAGGAGTGTACATTACCAGGCATTTCTGCTTTACAGCCAGAGGTCTAGGGACCCTCTGTATTGTGCTCTGAAGGATTTATCATCTTGTCATACCACTAATTACATTGTCAGGCTTATCAGCATCTCAAAATAGGAAGTTGGTCACCTCTCCAGTTGAGCCACTAACTTTAACAGCTATCTGAAATTGATGGGGTTCACATGAGGTAGCTGTATAGGATAGATATATAGCATCTTGCCAGGGAACGTCTTAATGCAAGAGAATATGGTAAACCTATGTATATATAAATACTGAGCATCCCTTTAACATAAATGGCCACTTAGCTGTGTTTATACAAGGACCTACTCTCCTTCAATAAGTTATGTAAACAAGATGGTAGCTTCTAAAGCTTGTATTCTCAACAAGTACCATGAATTTGCTGGCTATGTTGTTTGTATTCTGACGAAGGCACTTATTCTAGTAATGCCTGGGGAAGGAGTAGGTATGGGGTGGATATGGTGTTTGCATGCACACAATACTGTCAAGGGTGTATGAATCATCATAGTTCCTCATAGAGAAGTGACTTTTATGTTATGGAGTCTTGGGTGGGGCATAGGAGGAGGGGGAATCATTAGAGTGGGGTACAAGATGGGGTCATCACCTAATGACAGTAACAGTGATGTACGTGCATATCCAGAGGCACTCCATCATTTTAATGATCTCTTACATATACAGCATTTGTTCAGCACAAAGAGTAAGTAATTAGCTATCTGAAGCCACACATGTTACAATGACAGGGGTTTTGAGTTATAAGAAGTATATCTGACATTCTGGCTAAGAGCATAGAAGCCAATGCATTTTTTCTTGCTTTGACTTTGGCACAGAGGGGTAATGAAGTTACACAGACTGTGTTCTGTGAGTGATGAGGTTTGTTATCAAATTGGACTATGTTATAACTGGTTCCTTAAGGGCCTGTTACACTGGCGGCATCTGCCGCACTGCATCTGCCGCAGAACGTGCTGTGGGGCAGAGGGTTTCAGGGTTTCAGCTTGCTGCAAACTTGCTGCACAGCATGCCGCAGCAAAAGCTGACAGTGGTAGCTTTCCTGCGGCAAGCTGTGCGGCAGATGCCGTGCAACAAGTGCTGCTAGTGTAACATGCCCTTTAGGGAACCCAATCTTTTTGGTATAAACTAGGGCCTAATTGTTTGTGTGAGCATCTGTGAAACAAAGGATTGCATAAAAAATGTACAAATGAAAAATGTATAAAATGCAGAACCTCTGTGTGACTTATGATTTTTTTAAATTGAGGGTGTGACCTATATGCGAGCTAGCCGTATACATGAGAATTTACGGAAAAAACAATTGAAAGAAATACGCTCCCTTCACAACCCATGAAAGAGTGAGATTTTTAGACCTACAAAACATCAATAGCTAACAACACTTTATTTAAAATAAAAACAGAAACCAACATTTTAGGACAAAATTAAGAAAGAATATTTCACCTAACTTGGAAAGTACACTCTAAATCTATTGCATAGGGTGGAACACTTAGGCAATGATAATATTTCAGCCCTCTATTCATAATCCCTCCGAGACACTCCACCCAAGCATAGCCTTTAATCACCTTTACCAGGCATGTTGGGACTTACTGAAATTGAGAAAAAGGGACCACAAGGAATTCATTACCTCCGTTGGGAATTTCAGGCCATCTATATGTTTGTAATAGAACAGTTTTAGATGCTATTCATAACACCTTACCCAATATACCACCCTCATCAAGGGTACCTTAACCCTTTAAAGGGCAGCATTATGCCTTAATGCATCATGCCCTTGGACGTCATGATGCATTAAAGATGGCATTGCACCAAACACAGCCCAGCCAACAATTCTATCATATTTGCACATGCTTACAGTTACCAGATTTCCAATCGTTCAACATATCTAATTGGGTACAGAATGCTGCATGTATAGAGTATAAGATGATAATAAGAACAAGGATATAATTCAACGTGATAGGAACGAAAAGCTGGCAGGTGCCCAGGCTAGAGTACTATATCACCTAGCTGAATGTGTGTATATTGGCCCTTTTAATGCAAGTGTGGGTAGATTTATGTGGAAAGAGGCAGTATGACGAACAAATGACCAGGCACAAAATGCCATATTTCTTACTGCATGAATGTATTTGTTTTCTATATGTCTATGAATATATCATCATACAACATACATTCATCAATATAATGGGATTTATACAAGCTTCCTCTCAGTTTATTGAGTTATCCAATCTCCCATGTGTACTATATAATACAACTTTACCCATGCAGGTCCACATTACCTACAGCTAAACAGCCTGTTATGGGTTGTTAACACACTCAATTATACCTGTCAATCATGCTTATGCCCACTTAGAGGGCTGGTACCTTTGCTGGATATGATACATTGTGGTCAAGTCCGCCGGACAGTTACTCAGATTGTCCGATTTTAGTTTATCTTAATTGATTAAAAATCCCAATTTCTTTTAAAAGTTGGCATACATATAGAATATCACCTTACTATTGCATATATCGTGGTAGCAGAAATTGACCTGAAATTAGCTGAAATGCCATCTTTAATGCAACCCTGGAAAGAAAAAAAGAAAGAAAGAAAGAAAGAAAGAAAGCGCATACAAGTACGAAATTAAAGAAGCAAACCAACAAACCCAAAGTAGGTTAAGGGTGTCTTGATGGCATGACATGCATCACCCTTTATCTCATCCACCATTCTGAATAATAAACAGCACGGTTAAGTGACACGACTATGTTTTTTCATCACCTAGCAAGTGCGGACGGAATCCTATGAATGACAGACTTGGATTATGCTTGAAGTGTATTACAATTTTAGATTCTTGATATAGGTTCAAACATGAAAATGGACAATAACAGAACTACTAAATACTAATTTGCTATTTTACATCAGAATTGGCAAACCTGAACAGTAGTTTAAGGCTATGTTAAATGCATTAACAGCAGACTGATTGCGACACACTTTGTCAACTTTACCAACAGCTTAGACATCTCATATAATCCAGCCCATCAACTTGCTGCCTGGATGAGTCGACTAGAGCCAGACAGACCTTGACCTGGTCATAGAAGTATTGAACATAGCATATCAAGTGTCTAGGCAGTGCCAGACAGTGACTGGGGGAGTGGTGTGCAAGTTACACCTGAGAAGGAAAAAATGGCATGCCATTGACACTGGAGCATCCCACCCTTCACGGCCTCCTTCCAATTCACCTTTATAATTCTGCAGACCCCTCAGTAAAGGCTGTCAACACAATAGACAAGTAAATTTTGTATCTCTGCTATAATGTTTGGTGTCATAATACATGACAGCTTCAGCAGGAAATGCATAAGCAGGGTCTGTTAGTTGGGATGTACTGCCATCTTTGTAATATAGTAGGAGCAGCAATCACAAGGTATAACTTCTATACAATTCACAATGTATAACTTCTATACAATGCACAAGGTATAACTTCTATACAATGCACAATGTATAACTTCTAAACAATGCACAAGGTATAACTTCTATACAATGCACTTAGGGAGTTAATATCCAGACATTTCAAATGAAACATTATCAGGCATATTGCCATGCCAATATACAGAAATTAGCCACCTAACCAGTGGAGATACTAATGGCTTTCCTAACAAGGGTCGACATACTGTAGCTGCAGTGTTTACTCAAGGACCAACTATCTTTCCTGCATACAAAATGATGGGGTCTAAAGCTTAGAGTGCCCTAGACTACTGTAGTAGACCACCTGCAGACAAGGCTCACAATGCTCCCTGGTGTCAATACATGAAAATAGACATGTATTTCCTGTCAGGACTGTAAATAGTTCTGCCACACTTGACCGAGCCATCTGGTGGCAGAATGGTGAATTACAGGTACCAGAATGGAGGAGGGTAATGCCTGGAAATGCCTATCCCCTGTCTGCTACTTTCCTACATCCTAAGACCAGAGGCTGGAACTTAAAGGAAGCTTCATGCCATGTTCTGCAGTGCATCTAATTCACACCTACACCTTCAGGACCACACACCCTAGCTGTCTGCTTCAGTCCTTTTCCTTATCCCTCTCCTACCCCACACTCTAAGCCCCTTGGCTAGAGTATACACATTCAACCATGGCTGATGATAGCTTGCTGTGGCATGTTTTCCTGTCAGTTCCTCTAAAAAGGATTTCCCTTTTACTGTCAACATTTTGATGAGTAAATGCATCCAAAGGAAAATCATGTCGAGAGATATGTGAGTTATATTCAGCTCATATTTAGGGATGTAGTTCTTTTAATGCAGCACCATAGTGGTACTATCAGTGATAGATTGTTAGAGGCAACTAACGACTACCATTTCTATGCTGCCCCCCATAGACTAGCATATCACTTCTGCCAGTCACTTTATGACTTAGGAAACAATTATGGAGATAAGCTTAATTAAATTTGATTACATTCAAATTATTTACTTATATAGCAGCATTGTAGAGACAGATCCTGTTTCTGCTGTACTGTGGCATACACTTTTCTTAAAATGTGTCTGCTATAGATGAAGCATCCCAGCAACCACCATGAATTATTCCCGATATATTGTTGATATTCTGAGGAAGTCCCTTATTCTTATTCCTTGGGCAGGAGTAAGACATAGTGTATCAATACACTCAACGATCCATGGTATAATGCATCATAGCCCTTCAGAATAAGAAAGATGCCTTCCATGTTATAGATTTCAGGGTAGGGAAAGAATTCATTAGGCTACACTTTGGGTTCTGAACTCAATGACAGTTACACTGCTGTACATGTAGATCTATAGCTACTCCATCATTTTGCTCTCACACATACATGTGCAAAAGGCTCAGCACCAAACTTTAGTGGCACCATCAGTTATCTGAAGCCGGTGACTCCTCACATCTGTGACATTGCAATGGCAGCGGTTCCTGGTTATCAGGGAGTAGTGCATTTTTACCATGCTGTGAGTTTGGCACACAGGGGTAATAAAGTTACAAGGACTGCATTGAGTGAGTGAGGAGGGTTGATGGGTTGAGAGATGTGGTGTGATCAGGTGGGTAGAGCTGGAAAGGGAGGTGGCTGATGACCAGTTCAAGGTTTGCATGTCAAGAAGGCAGTAAGAGGACACAGTCTAAACTCTGTCCAGACTCAGAGGTAAATCCACTGGAGCTGACCCATCAAACAAATGGTAAATTGTATTGCACATGCTGTAAAATCGATGTATTATCAAACTGGACTGTATACATTGCATTGTTTCTACGATCAACTCACCATTATAGGAACTCGAGTTAGTGTGACCACCTGTAACAAATGAAAGGAAAATGTACAGAATACCCTGTCAGCATACAATACAACTTTTGCAAAACAAAAGCGAGCATCAGAATTTAGAACAGGCTTTAATAGAGAGAATGTTTCACCTATCTTAGATATTTCACTCAGAAAAGATTGTGTAGCATGAAACACTGAGCCATAGCTTGATAAGGATATTTCATCCCTCATCTTAATCCCTCTGAGACACTCAGCCCCAAGAATAGCCTTTAATCGTATTAACAAGCAGCACTGAGCCTCATCAAAATTGAGAAAAAAAGGACCACGTGGAATTCACTACCTCCGATGGGAATTCCAGGTCATCTGTATTTTTGTGGTGGACCAGCTTTAGATTGGTCTCCCATTAGTGCCATCTATAACACCTAACCCAATATTCACACTCTCCTCCAGGGTGCCTTAATTCTATAAGTCTGGCATATTTCTAAAAGTTGACATTAGTGCATCATGCCGACCCTTCAAAAGTGTCTCAACCCTAGGGTCGGCATGATGCTCGAATGCAGCACTGGCAAGTTACTTGCCAGGGCTGCATTCATACATTATGACCACCAAGGTCATAGCGCATTAAAGCACTATACCATCCTTAAATGGTTAAGGACGTTCAGACACTAGATCTAGCGACAGATGAGGATGTGGGGAAGGAGGAGTGAGCTGAAGCAGAGCAGGTGTGGCAGGTACAACACTAGGGTTTAATGGTGAAGTCCATATCATATCCCCTATGGTGAGTATAAATCATGGTCTACCAGAAGGGAGAGAGGACAGAAGGGAACCCAACAAATGAAAAGGGCAAAGAAAATTAGAAGAAGAAAAAGTAGGAAGAGAACATGAAAGAAGGGATAAAACTGCAAGGAAAATGTAAAGAATTGGAAACTAGCAAAAAAAAGTCAGAAATGGCACAAGGGTGTCTTGATGATCCAACATCAATCATCTCTTATCTCATCCACCCTTCTGAATGATAAACGCGACAGATTATAAGTGAGACAACAAAAGCTTTTTAATTACCAAGTAAGTGCATCAAAACGTCTCTGGAAGAACAAACTATTCAGTGTTCTTGTGGGATAAAGCATAATTTTACAGGGGCCTGACAAGTAGACACAACAACTCCTTCCCCTTATCTGTCATTTATGTATAGAAAGGCTTACCATAAGATATAGGGTTCTCTATGCTCGTAGATGTACTAGAGGCAGTTGTGGTACTTAGTGAATGTTTAATGACATCATAAATGTGTAATGTTCCCTTACACCAACTGACTCCTTTACTCAGTGTAAAGGATGTATGCGTGGTACTCTGTGTGTCTAGCCATCTTGATTTTGGGGCAGAGTCAGGAGATTTATAGACTCACAATAACCACCAAGATGTGTAGCTAGACTATCCAAGGCTGAATTCTGATTACTTTACTGTCTTCTTCAAGTCCCTGATCTCAAAGAAGTGCTGGTTTTGTATGAGCATCATGGGAAATGAGAATGCTTAATGTTAATATTGAGTTTAGAAATGGTGGAATTAGTTTATTGTGGACATTTTACTAAAATTTCTTTCCGGCTTTTACAGAGATAGTGGACTCGACTATCATCAGGGTGTTGACAGAGGTAAGATATGACCTTACTAAAAATGAGCTGGTACTCTGTGGTGTGCGGGGCATAGTGTGTAGCCTAGAGGTGGAGCGGTAATGGAGCCCAGTGTTGATCACCACACCTAAGTGGGAACTGATAGAGCACTAAATTACTTCAAAATGGACGCTTATATAGGCCTACACCATAGCCATGGCTAAAGGGCATATAGCAGAAGTGGTATGATGGTGATTGGCTAGGAGCAGCTATGTGTAAACACACATCAGTCATTATCAACTTAGGAGAAGTAGAGTAATATAGAGCAACTATGATAGTAATACATGTAGGGGTATTATCAGTTCATATGACACCTCTATGCATAGCTTCCAATGACAGATATGGGATTAGTCAGCAGATTACACAAGGGACACATGAATATTATTCATGTCAATATTGCATTATCAGCATCAGTCTGGAGCTCAGGAAAGTATAGTTTATTGTAAGGGACTCGGACAGTGTATATAAATAGGTATTCTATGCTCTAGTGGGCATGGAGTGATAAGGTAAGGTTAATTGAGTGTTACCTATCTGTGTATACCTGCATACATTTGCTACAGAGTCATGATTATATTATGGATGACTTGGTTTATCATTCCCAGGAGAGAGGCCTGCTGAATAATTATGTGGACCAACATTTTATCAGAAAGAAGTATATTGGCCATTGCTTAGTACACCAATAGTATCTAGAAAGGTGGATATCATAAGGAACCAGAAATAAAATGTAGGTATCAGCATTGGCACATCAATGAGAAACAAGCTGGTGCTTTTATATTATACATAGTTTGGATGGGCAATGACATAAAAGCATTGAGTATGCATATCAGTTATCTAGACTCTACCAGATGGTAAATGGTGCACTGATCATGAGGAGGGGGAGTGTAGCAGTAGGAAAAGAAATGTCATGCCCTTAGCTAAGCATGGCCCCTTCCCTTCACATCACCCCAGCCATTCCCGTTATAGTGATGCCTCTGCCCACCAGACAGGTCATTAACTGATATCTGAAATTAGATAGGGGCAATATTCTGAACCCATAGAGGCTATATATACACATTATAGGCATATATATTCCCATGGAGCATCCAATGTTGGTGTAAACATCCATTATAGATCTACTGGTAAGTAAAAATACCCGGCTACTTTACAGTGTTTATTCCCAACGGCACCTCCCCATCCCAGAGTCCTGCATACAAAATGGTGACACCGGAAGCTCAGGGTCCCCTACATTATAGCGAGAGTGCCACCTGGAGACGATATCTCACAATGCCCCCTGGTGTCAATACACAACAACAGACATGTATTTCCGGTTCCCACGTTGGTTGCTTGACATGTCGCAGTGTGGCAGCACTTGTCAGGGGCAGAGCTGTTTGGTGATAGAATGGTGAATTAGAGGTACCAGGATGATAGTGGGGGTGTGAAGGTCAAGCCTAGAACTGTCACTAGTCACTGCCTGTAGGAAGCCATCTTAGATTTCCCATGTGGAACTGTAGGATCTATGCATTTTTATTAGGCCTACTGGTAAGGACCTATCATTCAGAGGCCAAATCAGCAGCCATCGGAGACTTTTAAAAACTTCTGCAGACCATGGTTCAAGAGGCATTGGCTCAAAGGCCAAGAGAGGAGAATCCCTAAAGCCTAATATTCCCTGCCTTGGGCAATAGCAGTACTCTCCTGGCACTGCAACCAACCTGTCAACCCCTGCATAAGGCTGTCAAGGCACAAGCCACTGTCTGCTACTTAACTAGGGTCTCAGACCAGAGGCAGCTAAAATTCACCATTCAGCTAACTGACACTATCCTCCAAGGGGTCTAATTCAGACCTAGAGAACCCGGTACCCACTCCTCAACTATCTGCCTAAGTACTTATTCTTATCCCCCCTCCTCCCCAGCCTAAATTCACCATTTCAAGAGTATTCATTTTCATGGTGGCACTAGTATCTCAAGTTGTGATATTACTCTAGTCTGTATTCAGGGACTTTTATGCTAGTTCCTGGAAGTCAGACTATTAGACACATGCATTGCCTGCCACCAAGGACCAATCCACCATAGCAATGCATAGAATAACAGCCATTGTCCAGTTCATTTTTCATATCATGTAGCTTTTAGCTTTGACTACATGCTTTAGGCAGAAAGTGCATTACAATTTTGAACTCAAAACTTTGCAAACCAACAGAGCAGTTTAAGGCTAGGTTAAGTCCTAACCACAGACAATGCAACAGTTTGTCAACTTTACCAACAGCTTAGATACTCATATAATTCAGCCCCACAACTCGTTGCCTGGTTGGCTAGTCTAGAGCCAGACAGACCCTGAACCTGGTCATAGAAGTATTGAACATAGCATATCAAGTGTCTAGGCAGTGCCAGACAGTGACTGGGGGAGTGGTGTGCAAGTTACACCTGAGAAGGGAAAAATGGCATGCCATTGACACAAGAGCATCCTTCCAGTTCACCTTTATAATTCTGCAGACGCCTAAGTAAAGGCTGTCGGCAATGTAGACGAAAAGTTTGTATCTATGATTCAATGTATGCATATGGTGTGCAACTACTCTACAACTTAGGCAAGAGAAGCACAACCAGGGTCTACTAGCTGGGATGTGCTGCCATCTTTGTAATACAATATTAAGAGCAGCAATCACAAGGTATTACTACTATACAAAGCACTTAGGGATTGATTATCCAGACATTTCAAATGAAAGATTATTAGGCTTCTCACCAAGAGGCCATCAGCAATATAGAGAAATTGGTCACCTCACCAGTGGAGATACTAACTCTAACAGCTTTCTTAATAAGGGTCTACACAATGTAGCTGCTTAATGAGCAAAGGAATTAGTTAACATGTGTATACATATGGTCAAATAACAGTGTTTACTCAAGGACCTACTCTCCTCCCAGAGTCCTGCATACAAAATGATGGGGTATAAAGCTTACAATGCTCTAGACTACTGTAGTAGACCACCTGTAGAGAAGGCTCACAATGCTCCCTGGTGTCAATACATAAAAATGGACACATATTTTATGTCCAGACTGTGAATAGTTGACTTTTCTGCCACACTTGACCAAGTGGTGAATCACAGGTACCACAATGGAGGTGGGTAAAACCTGGAAATGCTTATTGCCTTGCCTTCTATTTTTCTACATTCTAAGACCAGACGCTGGAACCTTTAAAACGTTTAATGCTCTCTTCCTATGTGTACCTACACTTTCAGGACCACACACTCTAGCTGTCTGCTTCAGTCATCCCTCTCCTACCTCCAAACTCTAAGCCCCTTGCCTAGAGTATGGACATTGAACCATGGAAGATATAGTGATGACCACTTTTTCTATTCTGGCCCCCATAAATTAGCATATCATTTCCGCTACTGTCATTTGATGACATTGATAAGGACAAGCTAAATCTGATTCAGTTACATTCAAAGTATCTACTTTAAAGTAAAACAGCAGTACAGAGACAGATTCCGCTACTGTTGTAGTGTGGCTTACACTTTTCTTAAATGTGTTTGCTATAGATGAAGCATACAAACAGCTACCATGAATTTTTCCTGATAAAGTGTTGATATTCTAAGCAATGCAAGTCCTTTATTCTAATTTCTAGGGTAGGCATAAGCATGGGCTGTATATGGTGTATCAACACACCCCACCATCCAGGGTATGATGCATAATAGCCCTTCAGAATATGAAAGATACCTTCCATGTTATGGATTTTCAGCTAGGGGAAGAATTTATTAGGCCAGGATGAAACTACAAGATGGGTTCTGCAGTGAATGACAGTTACAATGCTGTACATGTAGATCCAGAGCTACTCCATCATTTTGCTCTCACACATACAACATTTGAAAGAGGCTCAGCACCAAACTTTGATGGCATCATCAGTTATCTGAAGCCATTGACACCACACATCGGTGACGTTGCAGTGGTTCCTAGTTACTAGCAGTTTATCTGACACCCAGCAGGGAGCAGTGCATTTTTACCATGCTGTGAGGTTGGTGGAGAGGGGAAGTGAAGTTACAAGGACTGCCTTTGGTGAGTGAGGAGGGTTGTTGGGTTGAGAAATATGGTGTGATCAGGTGGGTAGAGCTGCAAGGGGAGGTGACTGATGACCAGTTCAAGGTTTGCATGTCAAGAAGGCAGTGGGAGGACACAGCCTAAACTCTGTCCAGACTCTAAGTCCAATAGAGCTGACTTGTTAATACAATGATATTGTATTACACCTGCTGTAAAATCCATGTTTTTAAACGGAACTGTATACATTGCAAGATCAATCCACCTTTATTGGTACCTCTGACCACTTGTTATACAGAAGATTGCATGACAAATGTACAAATGAAACAAAAATCTACAGAATACCAACAAAATTCCAACTTTTCTGAGACACAAGCGTGCATCAATATTTTGGGACAGAGAGGAGATTTCACCTACCCTAAAAATTACGCTCAGGAACTATTGCATAGTGTGGAACACTAAGCCATAATAGTATTTCATCCCTCATCTTAATCCCTCTGAGACACTCAGTCCAAGAATAGCCTTTAATCGTATTCAACACTGAGCCTCATCAAATTGAGAAAAAAAGGACCACATGGAATTCACTACCTCCAGTGGGAATTCCAGGTCATTTGTATTTTTGTGGTGGACCAGCTCGAGGTTGGTCTTCCCTTAGTGTCATCTATAACACCTAACCCAATATTCCCACTCTCCTCCAGGGTGTCTTAACCCTTTCAGGACATGTGTCGCTAATTTGAATATGACATTTATCAGCATGATGCACCAATGATGCCCCGGCGAGTAACTCACAGGTACAGCATTGGTACATCATGTCAACCCTTCTGAAGTGTCTCAACCTTGTATAGTTGGCATGATGCTTGAATGCAGCACTGGTGAGTTACTCACCAGGGTTGCATGCAATCATGCATCATGACCAGCAAGGGCATTAAAGCACTATACCATCCTTAAAGGGTTAAGGACCTATGCACTAGATCCGGTGAAAGATGAGGATGTGGCGAAGAAGGAGTGAATGGAGGCAAAGCAGGTGTGGCAGGTACAACACTAGGGTTTAATAGTTAAGTCAATGTAATATCCCCTAAGGGATTCCGTCGGATATAAATAATAGTCTTTAAGCTTGTGTGTCTGACACTGTCATGGTGTGGAGTCCGGGTCTGGAAAGTTATGAAACCTCCTGGGAAATACACTTGGTAGCAGAGTCTTCAGGAAGCAGTCCAACCAGCCTTCCAGAAAAAAGTTGAAGTTTGAAGTTTGTAAAGTTTATTGACCAGAGATCACAAGACGGATGTTCTTCATAATATAGTCAAACTAAAAATGATTATTACTAACACAGCAGACATGATATAGATATTGGAAGGGAAAGGAAAAGGGAAAGAAAAAATATGAAGGAAAAATGAAAAGAAAAAAAAGGAAAATAGTGTCTTGATGATCCATCATCAATCATCTCTTATCTAATCCACCCTTCTGAATGATAAACACGACAGATTATAAGTGAGACAACATCTTTTTAATTACCGAGTAAGTGCATCAAAAAGTCTCTGAAAGGCTAAACTATTCAGTGTTCTTGTGGGATAATGCATAATTTTACAGGGGCCTGACAAGTAGACACAACAACTCCTTCCCCTTATCTGTCATTTATGTATAGAAAGGCTTACCAGTGTAAAGGATGTATGCATGGCACTCTGTGTGATCGGCCAACTTGATTTTGGGGCAGAGTCAGGAGATTTATAGACTCATAATAACCACCAAGATGTGTAGCTAGACTATCCAAGGCTGAATTCTAATTACTTTACTGTCTTCTTCAAGTCCCTGATCTCAAAGAAGTGCTGGTTTTGTACAAGCATCATGGAGAATTGGAGTGCTTAATGTTAATATTGAGTTTAGATATGGTGGAATTAGTGGACATTTTACTAAAATTTCTTTCTGGCTTTTATTGAAATAGTGGACTCGACTATATAATGAGCGTTTTGACAGACATGAGATGTGACCTTACTAAAAATGAGCTGGTACTCTGTGGTGTGAGGGGCATAGTGTGTACCCTAGAGGTGGAGCGGTAATGGGGCCCAGTGTTTATCACCAAAACTAAGTGGGAACTGATAGACCACTAAATTGCCTCAAAATGGACGCTTCTATAGGCCTGCACCATAGCTATGGCTAAAGGGCATATAGCAGAAGTGGTATGATGGTGATTGGCTAGGAGCAGCTATGTGTAAACACACATCAGTCATTATTAACTTAGGAGAAGTGGAGCAATATACAATGACTATGATAGTAGTACATGTAGGGATATTATCAGTTCATATGACACCTCTATGCATAGCTCTCAATGACAGAGATGGGATTAGTCAGCAGATTACACCAGGGACACATGAATATTATTCATGTCAGTATTGCATTATCAGCATCAGTCGGGAGCTCAGAAAAGTATGGTTTATTATAGGAGACTTGGACAGTGTATATAAATAGGTATTTAATGTCCTTGTGGGCATGGAGTGATAAGGTAAGGTTAATTGAGCGTTACCTATCTGTGTATACCTGCATACATTGGCTACAGAGTCATGATTATATTATGGATGACTTGCTTTATCATTCCCTGGAGAGAGGCCTGCTGAATAATTATGTGGACCAATATTATATCAAAAAGAAGTATATTGGCCATTGCTGAGTATACAAAAAAAAGACCAGCCAAAAGCATGAAGTATGTGCCATCAAGCACACTAATTCACTGATGGACAATCTGAATCATGGTATATCCAAAAAGATGATACTTATAATTGTCCATGACATGCAGTGAGCCTCAAAATATTTCTTGATACAATACAGCTTAATAAACAGGTCAAGTTGGCCTCTGATATGCCTCACCAATAGTATCTAGAAAACTTGATATCATACGGAACGGGTAATAAAATATAGGTATCAGCATTGACACTATGATGAGACACAAGCTGGTGCTTTTAGGTTATATGCAGACTGGATGGGCAAAAAAGCATCAGACATGAAGACATGTCAAATATACATATCATGTATCTAGACTGTGCGAGACAGTAAATGGTTCGCTGCTGGGGGGGGGTGGGGGGTGGGGATGAAGGAAATGTCATGCCCTTAGCTAAGCATGGCCCCTTCCCTTCACATCGACCTAGCTATTCCTTTTATAGCGACGCCAGACAGGTACTCAAATGATATCTGAAATTAGATAGGGGAAATATTCCGAACCTGTAGGGGCTATATATACATATTATAGGCATATATATTCCCATGGAGCATCCTATGTTGGTGTAAACATCCATTATAGATCTACCAGTAAGTAAAAATACCCGGCTACTTTACAGTGTTTATTCCCAACGGCACATCCCCATCCCAGAGTCCTGCATACAAAATGGTGGCACCGGAAGCTCAAGGTCCCCTACATTATAGCGAGAGTGCCACCTGGAGACAATGTCTCACAATGCCCCCTGGTGTCAATACACAACAACAGACATGTATTTCCGGTTCCCACGTTGGTTGCTTGACATGTCGCAGTGTGGCAGCACTTGTCAGGGGCAGAGCTGTCTGGAGGTAGAATGGTGAATTAGAGGTACCAGGATGATAGTGGGGGTGTGAAGGTCTAGCCTAGAACTGTCACTAGTCACTGCCTGTAGGAAGCCATCTTAGATTTCCCATGTGGAACTGTAGGATCTATGCATTTGTATTAGGCCTACTGGTAAGGACCTATCATTCAGAGGCCAAATCAGCAGCCATCAGAGACTTTTTAAAACTTCTGCAGACCATGGTTCAAGAGGCATTGGCTCAAAGGACCCTTAAGGGGAATCCCTAAGACCTACTTTTCCCTGCCTTGGGCGATAACAGTATGCCTGGCACTGTAGTCAACCTGTCACACCCCTGCATAAGGCTGTCAAGGCACAACACACTGTCTACAGCTTAACTAGGGTCTCATACCAGAGGAAGCTGAGACCTAGATGCAGCTAATTGGCACTATCCTCCAGGGTGTCTAATTTACACCTAGCTGATCCGGTACCCACTCCTCAACTATCTGCCTAAGTACTTATTCTGATCCTCCTCCTCCCCAGCCTAAATCCACCATTTCAAGAGTCTTTATATCCATGATGGCACTTGTAGCTCAGGTTGTGATATCAGTCTAGCACCGTTATCTTACTACAAATGCCCTACAGCAATAACCTTTCAACAAGGTAGCTTGATCCGGCTCCCAACAGGGTACCATAATATCATATTCAAAATGACCACCGTAGCCCCTGAGACCTAGCCATTGTTCATCTGCTCAATCTCTGAATGATGGCATGCTATAACTCAAGGGTAACCACCTGTAATTCACAGACAATGTATTGGTGCATCATACCCTTCAGGAGTGTGTCAGCCACATAGGGATGTGATGCAGCGCCTGCATGTTACTCACCAAGGCTGCATTCATGCATCATGGCAGCACAATGGCAAATTTGCATTAAAGCCCTACGTAGCACTTAAAGGTTTAAGCTCCTTGCTCCCTAAAGAACGCAGACCTTTCATGGCATGCTTTCCTCTCAGCCGAAGCACTTAGCCGATCCCTTGAAACTAGTTCTCGAGATGTATTTTTCTTTCTCACATTTCTTCTGCTGGCCTCAAATATCTTTCAGGGCTTAAAACTATTCTTAAATTAGCCCCACTTATTTCCCATCCTGTGATCACATTTTGTCTGGTTACGAAATAACCCCATTTTCTCCTACAAGAAAGTCTTGATGCCATTTTGGTGTCCTGATTAAATGATGTTTTTGTTAAGGGACTTTCTGCTGGGGGAAGTCTAGCTCTACTGTTTCAGACTAACTACAAAGGACTGTAATTGAGTTGATTATTTAGATGGCCTTAGACTAGCAACCTAGCAATATTCAAGATCTATCTTTATAGATATCTGCATGGTAGCAGGTAGCAGGATTCCCTATGAAGCTGATAATATCATCTTCATACCGTACCATTGAGCGTCGGATTTTGAATACGTCCAAGTCTTGTATAATTTCTGGGTGTTTGGGAGTCTTGGGTCTGTAAATCTTGAGTCGCCACCTGTCTTGTATAAGCACTGGGCGTAACCGACCCTCCATAGTTGTAAGTGCTGAGGCACTGTGAGCGCTTTGCTACAATGGTATGGTGTCTGGCATTTTACAAATATCAACCATAGTTTAAGCATATATATTGTATTTTTTTAAACATTGATTCCCCATAAATTGACTCATCTCCTAACCACAAGCTATCACTTCCCCTGCCCATTAAAACAGTAATCCAAAGCTGTGGTTGCAATTTAAAACTTTGTTAAGTACTCAGGAAACTCTTTGGGCCCAATACTGAAATCCAAGCTGTATCAACAGGTTAACCTTTTAAGGGCAAGGCGGAAATTAAACTGCTTCAGTATGCAAATTGAAGGTTTGCCTTAAACAGGAAGAAGAGTTTAGATGACCCTCAAACCAGAGTCGAGAGCAAAATGTAGCTACAGCATGATCATTTTGAATATCCAGGCTCTAATAAGTATGTCAGTTGAGGAAAATAACTGCATAACATAACAGTACCACTAATTACTTATTATAGGGACAATATCACCACTCACACTTAACCACAATAGTAAACTAGAACAATATTAAAAATCTGAATGGGACACGCTCAGTGATTGTGCCGCTTTAAGTGAGTAGGAAATATTCTTGAAAGAGAGTCAAACTGAGAGTCACTCTGACTCATTAATGAGGATTATGCTGACTCATCAGGGCATTAAGTGTGCCCTTACAGTTCTCTGTAGAGAAGCAGCAGCCTGAATGGGATTATAACTAATAGTATGTAGACTATAATCTTGCTCTGAGAGAACTTAGGTACAAGTTTTATATGTGTACCAGTGGCACATAAATGTCAATACTTTAGTGTGAGAGTGATGTATAGATCATTACAGATCTAGGAGGGCACTTTCACAAAGTACATCAACTGTCATATGATGAAGTGTCCCTCCAAATTTATCAAAGCACATTTGAAGGCCAATTGATTCCTCAGATGCCGGAGAAGTGTTGCTGATGGGCATACGCCTTTGCAAAGGATTCGCTCAACTATTTCCACTTCAAGTCATCAGATGTAGCCAGCATATTTACTATTAATACCTTTCAATTGACTGTTTTGTGACATTTATGTGGCCAAAGTGCACTGTACAAATGGGCAATTCGAGCCTTAAGCCCATAAGCCTTAAGCATTGCCTTCTTGACGAGCTGTTGGGGTCTTTTGATACAAATAGTTTTTATGATACAAGCCCTTTTTAAACCCTTAAGGGAAGCACAGTGTTTTAGCTGTTTAGTCTACATACTGCTTTATCATCAATTAAGGGAGTGTTCATTTACTAATTACAGGGGGGTGGTGAGATTTCGCGAGGAGGGGCGAACATTTTTTACCCCCTCCCCCTCGAGAGCATGTGGAATGTTTTGCGCCTCCCCCTCGCCGAAGGCGCTAGAATTCCCCCCCCCTTTGAACTATAGTAACGTGCTGGCTTTTTTCCTAAATAGAGGCTTAAGTTTTTACGCCCTCCCCCCTCAAGAGGGGTCAGATTTTTTTAGGCCCCCCCCCCCTCAGGAGGGGTTGAAAATGTTTACGCCCCCCCCCCCCCGTAACTGATAAATGAACACTCCCTACGATGCATGCATACAGCCGCTGTAAGTAACCCAGTAGAGTTGCATGAGTGCATCATGCTGACCCTTTTGGGTTGATACACTCTTGAAAGGCAGGCATGTTGAATCAATGCAGTGCCAGCAAATTACTCACCGGTTGCGTGGACAAGTGTATATATAACATCAATTGAGGCTGGTTACAGAATCAAAAGTGCAGATAAGTTTTAGGCTTCAAAACTAAGTCAATAGCGACGAACCTAGTTGGTAAATTTTTGGGTCATTATGACCAGCCATGATTGGTTAATACAATCAGCTATAGTCAGTAGTGACCAACCCACCTTAGTTATTCCCTTCCCATGAGTATACGACTAAGTATTTTGAGTCACTTTTGAATATCGGTTAAGTAAACCTTACCAATATTCCTATGGCTAACCTGGGTTAGCCAAAGACTAAGGCCCAGAGCAGAGATTATCAGTGTGGAAATCCTCTTGTGATGAGTATCAGCTAAATTGCAATACTTATGTTGCATTAAACCACTGCTTCTTCACATCAAATGCAATGGATAGATGTAGTTATGGTAGCAATTACTCAAGAGAATTCCCATCTTCATCCAATTGTCTTCAACAACAAACACTAATTCATCAAACCTTTGATTGTGCTTTTTATATCAGAAAATAACATTGGAAATCCCCTAAAAAGTTTAACCTCATTAATCCTTATACTAATGAAATGAGGCGTTTCATTTTCCAGACTTGTGGGTGATCTATTATGAGTGGAAACACAATCTTCACAATAAATACTGAGCGTGTTTTAATATCCTCCAACTTCAAATGCCTACCCTATCCTATTTCAACACATAACCTTTATTTATGATCAAATCTTTTACAGCATTTCCCTTGGGAAGCATTGTTATAATGATCCTGACCGTTTCCCATTAGATTAAAAAGGGAGTTGTTTTTCATTGTTTTTATTAGAGAGAACAATGATCTTGGCTTTGTCATTATTGCAATTTGGGTTCATTGTTATGCCTCTTTGGATTGAGGATTTTATCAGTTAGTAGTGCCAAGCCATTAATTGTTGTGATAAATGTCAACCAGATCAAGTGCCAGTCTACTTTTTGGCACCACTGTCTGGCCTGAAATGAAACATCTCCAAATATCCTACTTTCCTAAAGGGCGGTATTCTTTCATAAAATATCATTTGGAATTTGTTATTAAGACATGCCATATCCTGGTATGAAAATTGAATTCGAGACTCTGCTGTTTTCTCATCACTTTTGCCTTTGACAATAATCATTTCATTTTCACTTTTATTAATCTACTGAGCTTAACATCTCTGACATACGTTTAGTACTTTTCACCATAAAAATACCGTAAAGGTTAAGAACTATGTTGCAGTTGAGGGGGGGGGGGGATACCATGTATACAGCAATACTTTTCCCTTAATTTACATTGCAGCAAAGACTGATAGATCCTGTCATTGTTGATAAAAGTTTTTCATTTAATAATCCCATATAATTCCAGAATTAATCACTGATATTCTGTTCTATGTTTGATGGTCCATATCAAATCAAAAAGTACTTTGAGATAATCCTATTGAAGAATTCTCTCACTAAGCATACTTTCCCTATTTTCTCATTGCAGGCCTCCAACAGTTGAGGTGGCCAGGTCCTGTCTTTGTGGTCTCGTCTTGGGAACGGGACGCACACAGACAAGATGAGTACGGTGACAGTGTTAGACGTACTTGAGCCGGTGGACGAGGGGGGACAGAGCGACATGCCGTCCCGCACAGAACTGTACATAGTGATGGGGCTGCTCACTTTCCTGTCCATAATGGGGACAGCGGGAAACGCCCTCGTACTATACGTCTTCTCCAAAAAGAAGGACCGCATGACCTCCACATTATTCATTCTGGTAAGTAAAAATAGTAAAGATTTGATATGGTATTACTTGTGATGATGAATTTGAAATTATCAGATACTGTTTTGCATTTAAATGAGATTTTGATTTCATTTATTTCACCTGACTGATTCATTTCAAACCTTAATTTGCGGTACAGGATAAGGTAAAAAGACTGATTAACCAAATGATTAGTGGAATTGACAGGTCCGAAAGTAGTTTTTGATCAAAGTTGATTTTGAGATTTGCATTGAAATAAGCAGTTAAAATAGATTTTGAATAAGAGCCTTTCTTGTCTAATTCATTGGGTGCTTTTAACAGCGGTACAGTTTTTTTGTATCTGATGTTTAGTATCTGATATATTGCATCTTTCACAATTATCTAATCGAACATTTCTGTTTCCCTTCCCACAGGCTCTAGCCTTTGTAGACTTCACCACCTGTCTGATCGTCATCCCCTACACAATCTACATCGAGTATGTCGACTTCCACATCCGCTTCGACATCCTCTGCAAGCTCTACCAGTTCCTGATCACCTGTAACATCCCCTTCTCAGCCCTCATCATGGTCGCCATAGCCATAGACAGATACTTCTGCATATGCCACCCCTTCCTCCATGCCATGAACCTTTTTAGAGCCAAGGTCATGATCGCCTGTCTCGGCGCCTTGGCAGCAGTTATTGGCATTATTGTCGGCCTCATGTATGGTGTCTACCAGAAGGTACCGACCCCAATAAACCCCATGCCCAATATATCGCTGGCGGTAAATGCAAGTGGGACTCATCTAGGGTTAGGGGCTGTACAGGGTTCCCTAGCCGAGGATGGTGTGTCCGATGTGGAGCGGGCACGCACCCTCATCTTTAACGGTGGCAACTCAGAGAACAATCAGGTCAGTAAATAGATCAAAAGATATAGTTATACATAAACCAGCAGATAGTTATACGTAAACTAGCTGATAAGTTCAGAGTTGTACAGCACAGAAAGCAGTGGTCTAGTCTATAGTTAACATAATTGAATTTGCTACTCATAATGCTCCCAGTTGACTTTTTTTAATTACTTAGATTGCAGATGCATTTCTGCAACTTTGTACTTGTGTTAGCTTTCACATACTATCAAGGCTCCATCTATCCCAGTACAGGGATCTATGTGATTGTCTGAATACTTTAAATATCTGAAAGTCATTTTATGAATATCAAACTATGCTGCAAATGTGAAGTTACCTAGTTCAAAAACGCACCCTTTTGGCTTTTTTGATAACTGCTACCAACATATTGCACCAATTGTGTCAATTTCGGGCAGCCATGTGCTATAAAGGACAAGATGGCTGATAAGCAGGTCCTTACCTAGCATTAGCCTGCCCAGACAGCATTGGTCCCTGTGGCCTATATGTGTTTCACTTGGGCCAGCTGGGCATGCCCATATCTGGGTTATGGTCCTTTTTTTCCAGGCCCAACCCAGGACCTACCTGGGCTCCCATTTATATCCCTGGACAAAAAGGACCATAACCTAGAAATGGGCAAATCAGCTTGCCCAATTTAAAACACATATGGGCCCCACTGGGCAATGTTGAATGGGTAGGAATCTGTTTATAAACTCAAGTACAATGTATTATCTCTTATCGTATCTCCAGGTGCTGAATTTGTACACTGGTCACATGTGGTCCCCATGTAGCTTTAACCTTAGCATCTGGTCATTTCACTAAAATATGTCTCCCACTCTTATCTCCAGGTACTGAAGTTGTACACCGGTCACTGCGCACAGAACGAGTTTGTGCTGAGTTCGGACTTTGCCTGGTACTACCAGAAGTTCTACACAGCCATGTACCTCGTCTGCCTCATCATAGTCATCATCCTCTACGTCCTCATTTATCGCTCAGTCCTAGCTCGCCGCACCAAGCGCCAGAAGGCCAAGAGCAAGAGCCTCCCCCTCACGGTGACGTCTGGTAACGACAACAATGGGAATTCACAAGAGGAGACTCTTCTAACGACCGTCAATGGCGACATGGCTACCACAACCACTGTTATAGGCTGTGGCACCACCACCCCACCCAACAATGAGGGAGAAGGTGGTGATGGCGGCGGTGGGACGACCCCGACCACTACCGACGAAGTGCGCAATGGCTCCAGTTTGAAGATTGTCCCACTGGAATCAAAGCCATCAAAGAAACAGAAAGATGCAGATGAGGAGAAAAGGAGAAAGTCCACAAAGAAGGACCGTAACCGCAGTGCTAATCTGAAGACGGCAGTTATGTTGTTTGTAGTGACGGCGGTGTTTGTCGTCACTTTCCTACCAGCGTTTCTCATGGCGCTACAGCTTATCCCATACAGTATGACTGTGTTCTATATGTACTTTGCCAACAATGTGGCCAACCCAGTCATTTACAGTTTCATGAACAAAAACTTTAGGGACGATCTCAAGAAGATGTTCTGCAGACGGTAGACATTTTGTGTATTATTGTTCGGGTTGGTGCATGTATATTAAGTCCTGATATGTTGGATATTTTTTTGGCTTATACTATCAGGTAATCAGAATGAACTAACTTTGGCAGACTACAGGCTTTATATGGTTGGTGTAGGACCTGGCAACTATACCTGATTTCTTAAAGCAAGCTTCATATAGTATTGTACAAAGGCATATCTACATTGTGATTCTAACCACAACAAATGAAAAGACAACAGAAGACCAAGCTATAGGCTCCTATCATATGTTTTGGTGAAGGTCAAGGCACAAATGAAAGTATTGAACCACCTAGCCTTCAGTGAGGCCAAGGCAGGATGTGGCCAATAAAACTGCTGCAAAACTAATGCTCTCTATGAGGACAGACAGCTTACTACATGACTCAAAAGCCTAAATGGACAGAAGCTATTTTTAGAATGTCAAATGAGGCTTTTGAAAAGCTTAATAATGGAGAACTAGGTTCAAACGGAGCATGGCTTGGATACTATCTTGGACATATTACTTCTGCAAAAGGCCAGATATAACCTGGCAGGTTAAGATGTTAAGATGCTAATATTACCACGGTAGGTCAATGCCAAGAACTAGCCTACGGACACTACATTGACACCTTATAGCCTGGCATCGACATTCAGGATTTTTTATATAGATTTATTTGAGGATTCTAAAATATAGAAATGGCTGTCACAATGAGGAAAGGCCATTTTTTGTGTGTGTTATATATACTCATGACAGTATTAGCATATTGGAAAGTGACAATACCTAGCACTGTGGTGAGACTGAATGAGACTCCCATGGTTGGGCAGAATGGGAAAGACTGGCCAGCATAGGGTGCTAAAACTAACCTTTACAACAGTGGCCATAGTCTGAGGATTGTTGAATAAATTATAAATGGATTTAACATTGAATGACCAATGTCTTTTGAGTCTAGAAGGACAATAAGAGATAAATAACTGCTAGAGGGCTATATTCATGTATAATGATAATGTGTATGGGTAAATGGTGTCATTATCAACTTCAAAACTAAATCTTAATACAGAATACATGGATTTGTAGCCCTCTGGCTGTGGTAAGACAAATCAGTAAGCAACACTAGATCCTAAACTGAGGGAAGGAGATGGCATTCATGGATTGTTACAATACTGAGAAAGAGTGAATGTTTGCAGCTCAGGAGGCCGGTCACAGACGACCTTGTGGATTCTTACTGTATATAATCACATATACACAACTATTCTGCCTGTATGGGGAGTACAGGCTTCTCTAATGATATGAGATTCATCTGTGACAAGCCTGTTATTATTGGAAATGTGTGAAAGTGGACCATTGTAAAACTCTGAAAGAGGTAACAATCAAAATAGGACTTATATAAGGCTGCTTAATAGCAGTGGATATCAATGGGACTAATACATGAACAACATTGTGTTTGTGATTGATATCACATTTGTACAACCAGAAATAGGTCGTGTGTGCATATCGCATGACTGTTAATACTGAGGAAAATGTGACGAAAAGCAGTCTTCTTCTGACTCAGAAACAATGGTAACAATTATAGTGTCCATCTAAATGCAAAAAAAAATAATGTGTACTTGTACAACAAAGGTACTTCTTCATATCGTCTGTATAATAGAGACCAAGTTTGGAATGTGCTCCCCCTGAATGTTATTTAGGTTGTTGTCAACAATTGCTGTCCATATTGGTGTATCTATAAATGGTGGTTAACCATGGTGTCCATTTATGGGTGTACTCTGTTATCAGGCCAAGAACAGACCCTTGTGGGACACCACTGTCATGAGTACAGGCAGAGACCCAGGATAGAGCTTGGCTGTTCTCGTCATAGGGAGGGAGCCTAGGACAGAGCCTCGCGGGACCCCGTTGTTATAATCACAAAAGCCGGGTCCAGGACAGAGCCTTGCGGGACCCCGTTATTATAATTACAAAGGCCGGGTCCAGGACAGAGCCTTGCGGGACGCCATTGTTATAATCACAAAGGGCGGGAGCTCTGTCAGAGTTCACTGATGTAATATCCAAGACAGGGACCCAGTACAGAGCTCTGTGGTACTCTACTGCTATAAACACAGGTAGGGGCCCAAGACAGAGCCCTGCGGGACTGTACTGCTAAAAACAGATGCCCCCTCCATACAGCCAACGGAGGAACTCACCAATCAGCCAATCATATAGCTTAACTAATCATACAATTGCTACCAACCTGCAGGTTAATATTTTGCTCCCCCTCTTAGAGCACTTTGGTATAAAACTGAATAAAAGGAGCTGTACAGAGGGTAGAATAGTTTTGATATGAAGCTGACTACAATAGAACAAGAATATTATCAAAAAATCATTGTAAAAAAAACATGTAAAATAGAGTATTCAGTATTTCCATGAGATTTATATAAATTGTTTAAAAGCTATAATTTCTTATGAACAAGGGTGGAATTATTATCATGTTGATTGTTGAGTTGTTCGTTGACTTTATAATATGAAATCTTGGTTTTTATCTGTTAAATGTATAAAATGACTACAGGATGTATGCCCATATATTTGGAGGAGCAAGGATGTGGATCAGATGATGGGATTCCTCTTAATATTTTTGAAGAAAAGTTAAACCATAATGTCATTTAAGTCATATCAACTGAATGAAGACATACCATTAAGTAGTCAAACATTTCCAAAAGAATGGGTCAATTGTATAATAATTAAGTTTTAAAGTATACCCAGGATTTTTTATCAGGAGCAGTACACCAGTATTTTCTCATATAAGTTGCTGCTAGAGCTTAACCCAATGCTACTGCAGACATGGTGTGTGATGGGCAGCTTTGTACATAGCCTACATGGGCTGTATCCATGTGAATACATGTGAATACATTGCCTCCTCCTCAGCACAGCACTGTATCATGTGCCTACTATAGGTCACCCAGTCAGTATGAAATATCCCTTCCTGATCTGTTCAAATTATTTTCTCAACCAGCTGATGGAACAAATCACACTTCTGACATTTTCTTAAGTACTATGTGACCCAAGCCAATAGTTCAACATTAAATGACAACCCTAATCATACCAATTCCCTTGTCTGGTTCAACCAAATCAGAATGAAAAGTCAAAATTCCAAAGTTATTTATGTTTAACAAGGTTAAAAAGTTTATTTTCAACAAACCTAAAAGAAAATGCATATAATTCTGACGATTGACCTATAGGGGACAATATTGACTTGATGCTGTGACCTTTGACCTGCGGCCTGTCTGTAGTCAATAAAGATGCTCATACTGATGTTGTTCCTTGTCAACAGACTCGTTGTTCCTTTGTTAACTATTAGAAAATGTATTAGCATTTAGAAGAATAAAGATCTTAGTTAAATTAAAAAGTAAAATTAATATTCTTATCATATTCTTATAAGACCGGGCATAAGCATAATGTATTACACATTTACCATTATATGATTTAACTAAGAAAGGGATAGCTTGGTAGCAGAGTTATTTTTTCTTCATGGACAAAAAATTAAATCTTCTCTTTCCTGCCTCTTTAACCCTTGACTGGAAATCCTGTGGGGAAAATTTAAATTCAGAACTGGCTTTCTGTTTGATGATACTTCATGCCTTATGGCCATAGATCTTCACCAAGCCACAGCACAGCAGGGATGTATTAATAGGATAGTTATTGTGAGACAGAGATGAAGCATTAGACCTGACTGGGTAAAGGCTATCCAGGCTTGACATCAGGCCGATCTTCTCTCTTACCCCATTATATATTTTGGGTGGTTGCTAAGCAACCTGGAATGAGCCAGCAGCCGGCAGATTCTGAATCTCCATACCCTAATTGACCGAAATCAGTCAAAAATATTATGCCCTACCTCGACGCAAGGTCCAGTCAGATATGGGCCTTTGACTGCCTGACTATAGAGGTTGGTGTTTGTACCAGGCACTACTCCATCTCCTTCTGCTGAATTCCTGACTAACTGGCACTATCGTAAATTCCCCAGTAGAAGCTGCGGCTGAGAGCCGTGATTTTGATTGAATGAAAATATTGAATCTAAAAAATCCCTTACAAGTATCATTATGCTAGTCAGATTCAGCTTTCATTTGAAACCAAAGATGTTTATATGGTGTGACCTTTACGAGAGTTTTTATAAGTCTAGTACAGTACTACATTTTTTAGTTTAAAGAGCATTTATTTCACAAGGTGATTTTCATGAATACAATTCAATGATCAACTGTGTGTAGAGGATAGCTGACGTGCAATTCGTCTAAAGTCTCTCTATACACCAAGGATTGATGTCAGGATCACAAAGGTATATGTAGGAGTTGACAATACTCAGACCCCCAGTTGATGCTTACTAGATTAGCCAGTATTAGCTAAAGACAGCTTAGTCAAGCCAGTCCTTCAAAGTTGCATGCCAGGGGGCAATCAACATTTAATACCAGATGCATGAGGCACTTAAAGCCACTGGATTTTAAAACTGAGCCCTCGTTACATTCAAACAGTGAGCTCTAAGGTAAACAAGTGCCGTTAAGCCATTGTGATGACATGACATGTTTGACAATGTGAAAATCTTTTTAATATTGTTAAGCATGGTTTGAAGTAGATTTTATAGACGAGTGCATTTAGGGAATTTGACAGCTTGCCACTTCAACTAGGTGATAATAATTAAACCAGATAACCAATAAAGATTTCAAGATTGATACTGAAATCTTTGACTCTGAATGGCATAATGTCAGCTCCCTTTATACATAAAGGGTACAGAGCTCCTAAGATGAAATATGATGGGTAAATCCTCTTAGCACCGTTGTACCAAATATCATTGATGACATTTCAATAGCTGCCTCAGACTCATTAGCTATTTTCTAATTGGATTTTAATCCTCCCAGAAGAGGGCTGTCAGAATTGAAATGAGATGACAGCAGGTAAACATATTGACACTTTGTAGAAAGCCTAGCGTTCACAATGGTGTGTTATTTATAGATAATTATCTCCTCATAGTGTCACAGTGCATGGGGATCGGATAAAACTATTGTATACAGACTCCTAAAGCCATTTGGGCTGAAATTTCAAAGCAAACCAATTTCAAAAGAACTAACCCTGAAGCTGATGCTATCCCATCTGTATATCATTTCAAAATGATACATATTATGCTGTTGCTTAAATCAGAAAAATATTATTGTATCCATACCCATTAAACGAACTGTACAATAGTAAAACAACCAATTTGCCTGATATAACAGAAGTGCCAGGTACAATATCAAAATGGTGGGTCGGCAAAACCAAAAACTGCAGGTTAGGCAAGAATAGGGTTGATGCATATGGAGGAGGCCCTTTTGAATCTGATGCACCAAAAATGATTACGTCAGCAGAATCTGTGCATCAGGTTGGGAAAATCCTACTTTAAATACCTTGCAGGGAAAAAGTACAGTGAGGGGGTTCCTCCCCTTGGTTTTGGGTGGGTATACATGTAATTTTAGGTTCAACCAGAAAGTCGGATTTCCTAATACCTTACCATTATTAAGATTATCATGACTAACGCCTTACTCAAAAAGGACTACAAGCCTAAAATGGAAAGACTAAGGTTAGTTGGTCAGTACTGACCAACCTGACAATATCAACTAACCTAAGTGAGTTGTATTGAACTGAATTAGCGTTTAGGAGTGCTTTGCTTTCCTCCTAATATTCATCCTGGGAAACGTCAGGATCACTGACTGCAGTTCACCCAGACAAATGATCCAAGCAGATGTTGATCCATTCAGCAACATGTGATATATACACAACAGAGGTCTGACTCCTATCAACTACAGGGAAAAAGCCATGTTAGATATGGAGACCTGACCGTGACACGGCAGCCTTGGCATAAATTTACAATATGAGCTTGACACTTGCTCTGTCAATTTCGACCTTTACATAATTCATTTACCTAATTAGGCTTGTGTCATTAATACCAATCTACATAGATTGTGCCCTGCACAGACTGACCTTGACATTGGGCCTATTAATTGGTGTTTGGTCTGGTGATGGCCTTGACATTGGATCTCATTACAGTCAAGTAGGCTTATTTGTATTATCAATTGGCTGACTGCCCCAGTATTTCGAGTCATTCGTCACGACAACAGTTAGCACAGTTACATCATAGGAATTGAATATGCTATTTCATGTCACCAAATGTCCTTGACCTTCAACTAAGACAATAACATCCATGGGAGTGGATCTGCTACTTCCTGTCTACAAGCACCTTTGACCTCTATAGGGAGTATTCCACTGATGTCTGTCAGCCGAGATTCCATCATCCGATAAAAGTCTACAATGTTAAACTTATGGACGAAACTCGTCCGACTATGGAATCTCCACCGATTTATGCCAGTGGAATACTTGCTTTAGTCAGTTTTTACGATTTGAGAATTTACGATAGTGCCAGTTAGCCGGGGTTCCTATTCGGTTAATGTGGTTTAATACCAAGTCTTCTCTATCGGTCTCTGTCTGACCATTTACTCTTACTGACTTTATTTGTTCTATATGTGTCTGGATCTGTGGTCCGGTACACTATAGGGAGACGAAAAAAATCACTAACTTGGTTAGGCACCATAGTGACTGAGAGATTGGTAGTATAGGGAGGCAGAGAATACCACTGAACCCCAGTCCCCAGTATTGCAGCTGTTCAATTCCCTGCATGCATGAGCTGTCAACTGCATCCTGCTCATTGCCCTTAACTTGTCCAGATAAGATCAAAGGTCAGGAAAGTATGAGATCCCCCCTTGTTGGAAATATGCGGTTGTACTGCACTTGTAAGATGATGCTATACACCCAACCTTTATTATTTCCTTACCCTAAATTTGCAGCAGTAAAAGATGTTTAACATCATTGCCACTGTAATATGCAGTCAATACTAATATATGCTGTATGACAGACTTATGACGCACCTTTGATAACTTACACTGGTTAAGCAGGCACTTGCTGTCAATAGGAAGATATTCTACAATTGAATACTGTCGTTTGGACATAAGCTATAATAGGTTCTACATTGAGTTGGAGACCAGAGATGGTCCTAGTTGTACTCTCAGAGGTAATATCACAATACCACTGCCGAACCTCATAATACTTAATTAGTCCATATACAAGCAATGCAACCTAAAGGCCTTGCCCTTATACTATTGCCACTCTCCCCAGTGTTAAAATGGAGACGAGTACTACAGTGACATAGGCTAAAAAGGACTGCCTAAAAAAGGTGCCTTGACAGAGAGCATATATCACCCGTAGTCTTGCTACTCTATTCCCCTAGGTGGCGACACAATCTCTCCCAATAGACTATGGTGAATAGCCTTAAACAAAAATGGGTTTGGTAGTAGTTGTGTTATCAATGTTTCAGAGAAAAAGAAAGAAAGATTGGGTACAGGGTTGCAGAGCCTCTGATATATAGCAACTGCCACCAATTCAATTGGTAGATATCATGTCACTATCTAGAGCAATCGAGCAATATGATTATGACAGATCTGCTTTTTAAGACCATGTGAGATATGCTTTTTGTCGAGACACATTTTTTGGTTAGCTTGAGTGTGCGTGACATCGATGTATCTAATATTCTGTATTTTCCTCCCCACAGTGCCACAATGGTGCAGGGTATCTGCAGGGCATGGCAGCCGTATATAAATGTAAGAAATCACTCATGGAGCTGTCTGATCAATTAATTTTTTTAGGAGATCCACCAACAGGGATTGAGTGCTGTCAATGCCAGAAATAGGGGGGAATGTTATAAAGGCTACATAGCTCTTATATCTTTACACACCAACGGTCAGCGTTAATGGTTTCATTGAGATTTTCAGATCAAAAAGGGGTACCTCAAACATTCTGATGGTCATCCTATGATCACCTAGTGTTGATATCTTAGTGCTTGAGATGAGTTTTGACCTCCAAATTCAGACACTTTAGAAATAGCAGTCACCTACTGAATGTATTAATATGCATCAGTATGCCTCAAAGTAAACTTTCAATGACATTATTTTGCAATAGAGAAAAACTCCATGATGTGATGAAGAATTAAATTCATACAGAATAAAACTTCTGGTAGTGCTATCCGTTATCCTATTTCCTATCTACTATAGATGTGTGTTTTTTTGTGTGTTAATGGACAATTATATTGTTAGGCCTAGGTCCTCCAATGTACATACATATCCAAGCAAGATACATTTACCCCAACATGTTCAGGTTGTCACATGGCTCCCTGAATCCATTAGTTGGCTGTAAAGGTTTTTCACTGACAGAAATATGCAAGCGTAATACCCTGACAAATACGATCACCATTTCCATTACGTCCTTTGATCCTCTTACTGCCTCTGACATTTTGAAATTACTCAGACCTAAACTCCTCTCTGCATCAGGAGCCATCTTTTTAATTATCAAAAAGTAAATTATTCAAATAGTGCCCATTGTGGTGATGATTGAGTGGTAGAGTTCCCAGCTAACAGTAAAAACGTTATTTTACTTCAAAATAGCGTTTTTAACGTTAATATATAGGGGAATAACGTTTTGCCACAATAAGAAGCCATAGAGAAACGTTATATAACGTCGTATAACGTTTTCTTTTTGTTTACTGGGTTACTATCTCGGAGAAGGGGTTGGTTCAATTTAAATTGTTACTTATTGCCAAATTTTAACAAATAACCTTTATGTGATTCTACCACTGCACATTTACCAAGATAAGGTAGCATCAAGATCAACCTTTGGACAGTCTCACATACACTGTACAGTGCCATTATTCATTGTTTAGAGATTTCATATTATAACAGCTTTTGCATAAAATATAACAACTGGCAACAAGAGTGCCTGATGAATTGTGTCACCTTCCTAAAAGTTCTTAAATTATTCGTAGCCAGTGCTTCTAGAAATCATGTATTTATGTCTAAGGGGTAATGTTGCGCCTCTATCTTGCTCCACTACACAATATTTGCCATCCAACTGCTAAGTCTGTCAAAAACTGCTTAGTGTATCAATCGTGCTAACTCTAGTAACACTTAGCAGTCAGCCACCTAACTGGTATGTCTGTCAAAAAACTGCTTAGTGTATCAATATGAATAGTGGACATTGAGCAGTTGGTAAGGGTAATAAAGATATATGCGAGCTATCTATGCAATACTGGATCAAAGAAAACATTCATAGTTCACCTTGGAGAATTAAATAGAAATCAACCATGTGTATTTTGTCTTTGGATTTTGGATTTTGGATTCTATAAGCTCCAAAATTGCAATTTTGACCCAATAGATGACTTTGACTGCCCAAGAAACAATTTATATTTCTGAACTTTGGAATTTATTCCTATTATAATACAGATAGCATATGTTAAAGCAGACAGCAGCTGGATGTCTTTATAGCAGACATCTCTAGAACTTGATAACCTTGATACAGTTGTTTTTTTTGATACAGTTAGCCGCTGTATGGTTGACTACAGATATCAGGACTAATATACTTAGCCATTGTACACCTAATGTTATATGCACATACTAACAGTAGGTACATATTTTTGAGAATTCCTGTGCTCTGGCCCTAGCCATGGATTATACCACCAGCATACTGATGATTGCTGAACTAGCTGAAGGCAGCCAAGTCTAGCCTGCCCTTGAGAGCTGCACCCCAGGGGCAATCAACATTTATTACCAGGTGCATGGGGCACTTAAAGCCTATGGATATTAAAACTGTCCCTAAATTCCCATCACATTGAAACCGTAAGCTCGAAGGTAAACGGAAATCGGCATGTTTGACAGCGTGAATCCCTCTTATATTGTTAAGGGTGGTTCAATGTGAGTATTGTAGATCAGGAATATGAAAGACCATTTCAACTTGGCCTGTAACAAAGTAAGCACTATCAACATAAAACTAAATAACCAATGAAAAGTTCAAGATTGATACTGAAATCTTTGATACTAAACAGGGGCAGACACTAACATTTCAGACCATGGGCCACCCGGGCCTGCAGCCTCAAAAACTTGCGGGCCCAGGGTTTTAATCTCAAAATCAGTAAGCCCTAGTTTGTGTGTATATACACAGGGAGAGGGGGCTATTATATTAATCAATATCTAAAAGAAATTGACAAATTCGCTCAAAGAAAGCATGCTTTCTTTTCTAGTTGTTTCATTCTCTCTCACACTACTTATCAATTACTGGGGGATATGGGCAACACATTTTGTGGGAAATGTCCTGATCCAACGACTGGTGTAACTCAGACTTCATATTTGCAAGTAGAATGCATGTACATAATTCTTGATGTATCAAAATTTAATAATAGACCCTTAAGTTTGTGTTTAAAGATTAATGCGCATTTGTATATATTTGGAATCATGATTTTCCCTTTCCAATGATGTATAAGATGCCTGTATTGTACAATGTATAGATGGATCTAATTTACAGCTAAACTTACTTGGAAATAGGGATGTAAATAGCTACAGGCCACCCGGGCACGTAGCTATATTAATTTACAGAAAACTACGGGCCCGCACCCAAGAGTACGGGCCATTGGTTCCTGGGCCAGCATCAGTGCCTACCCCTGCTAAACCTAGTAAATAAAAAAACGTTATACAACATTAGAACCTTTCTCTATGGCTCCTTAATGCATGGCAAAACGTTATATGATGTTTAAAACGTTATTTTGAAGTAGAATAACATACTTTTGTTACTTGGGAGGCAATCTTAACTCACTTCATGTATCAAGGCAGGGCAGCTTAGCTAGAGGCATACAATGGGTAAATCTTCTTAACACCCTTGTACCAAATATCATTGATGACATTTCAATGGCTGCCTCAGCCTCATTAGCTGTATTCTGAACATCAATTGGATTGTAATCCACCCAGATGATGCAGGCCAGAAGAAGGCATTGAAATCAAATGACAGTAGGTGAACATATTAACATTTCTAAGAAGACTACCATTCACAGGTGCATGCTTTACAAGTAATTACCCCTGCCATTGTGTCACATTGCATGGGGATTGGATAGAAAGCTAGGACCATTCAGTTTGAATTTGTTTTTGAAATGATAGGATTCATCATATTAGAAACACATAAACACGGCAGGCTTATATTAATTCAAAATTGGTTGTATCTCAATAAAGCTCATCTCATCTGAACCATTCTGCAGTTCTAATATCATAATGCTCTTCAGGAAGATTGTTCAAGTATAATTATGTCGCTATGTTCACAGCCTAACTGAGAATGACATGTGGTGGAACATAATTTTACTAAAGAGGTTCTTTGGCATACAACATGTACACATTACTAAAGTTTGTGGTTTGTTACACACTCCTGTTATAAGGGTTGCAATGTCTTTAGTGTATGCATTGTTGCCCAATGCCTAACAATGTTTATGGTGGGTCAATTCTATCAATTATGTGGCCTTACATAGTTGGAAACCATACACTACCTCTCACATAGGGTTGAGACACTGCACTATTGTAGTACTCTGTACATGAATTACTATGCCTCAAAATGGTCATCCAATGAAGATAGTCTGACATGGCACAAAAGTAAGATTTGATGAAGAAATATTGAACTGACATTATGAAATCCTGTTCTTAGAAGTAACATCCATTTTCATATGTATCTTATTTGGAAAAGTGTTGATAGATGATTAACATGCCTTCCAATTTCCACAAGCATCATACATATGACCTGGATTTTTTTCTTTGAAAGCTTACATACATGCAGGATATAATTATATCAGTTGGTTCCCTGAATCCATTAATTGGCTTAAAATGTTGTTACCGAGGGGAAATACCCAAGCATAAAACCCCCACAAATATGATCACCATTTTCATTACATCCCTTGATCCTCTTATGGCTTCAGACATTTTGAAATTACTTAACTCCACTCTGCATCAGCTACCATCTTTTTGATTATCAGATATGAGATTGGTTAAGTTTTCGAGGGGGGAAAGGTACTTGAATTTCCATATGAGTCTCTCCAAATATATCTCCTCAATGGAATCATGATGGGCAACCAACTGCATGATTTTGTGAACTATGCTAGACATGCAATTAGCACAAACACAATTTTAACTTTAAGGATGGGTGAGGAGGATGTTCAGCAACATAACCAATTTTAACTTTTAGAATAAACAAAAGATAGTTAACCTTAATGGGGAAATCTCAACTCCCTGCATACAAGGTACAGGTTTGCCCAGCTTGATAAACATTATGGGTAAATCCTTCTTGGGCAAGATATATATAACTACATTACAATAGTCCCCCCCCCCACCATGTTAGCTGTATTACAAGAACCGATTAAATTGTAATCTTCCCAGATAATGCGGGAGAGAATGAGACATTGAAATCAGATGACATAATGAAGCTTATTAATAAGTCTATCATTCATGTGTGCAGGTTTTTACAGTTAATTTGTTCCCTACTGTGTTGCGGTGGTTTGAAGTAGGATAATAAAATAAATCGAAGATAAATAAATTCTATAACAATGGTCTCCCATAGCCATATGACTATTCAGTTCGAAAGAAACAAATCATTTTCCAAAGGATCATTCTTTCAATCACAATATATCCTATACAGTCCCAGCTTATATCATAGCCTACTCATAAACAATTCATGAACAAGGAAATGCAGTATTTAATAGGGCACTACTGCAGGATCTTGCCAGTTGTTCTAATGACATATACCTAGACCCATTAAAGAAGGTAGGTGTGTAACAAAGGAGGGACTCATTTATTGGGCACCCTGATGCTTTAAGAGCATTTTGATATAGAGCTACCTGATGAAGAGGCATAGAAAAGGGGCAGATGTATCACTCAAAAGCCTTATGTATGATAGTATTCATGACAGATTGTGCAAGATAGTAGATCTGTAACTGATTCTTTCATCCAGAAAAGTGAGGGAATTGTAGAGATAGGGCAATAATAGGCATGGTTAGACAGGCCTGTTCAGAATCTGATGCACCAATAATCATGACATCAGCAGAAAGTGTGTACATGTCCACCTGCCCTCCCACCGTCCTACTGCTGCTCAATTCCCAGCATGCACTAGGATATGACCTGCCAGCCACTTCCTGCCTCTTGACCTTAACCTGTCCACTGAAGGTCAGATGTCAGGGTGGAATCTCCCCCTGATGGGAAGAATCATATACTGTCAATTCTTGCGTATAAGCCTAACTCTTGTATAAGCTGCACCCCGACTTTGGGTCAATCCTATGAGCTGCACTGGCCATCTGATTATAGTCGCTTTAATACTGTACTATAATAGCAAAAACCCACAGATAAGCAGAACCCTGACTCTGAATCCTACAAGCCACACTGGCAATCTGAATCTCGTACTAGAGGCAGCTTCTACTTGAGAATTACAGTACCTTAACTCAAAAGAAAGGTTATAGCTTCAGGTCACTGACCTTACAGACAGAACAAAGGGCTGACATTAGTATTCTATATATTCTTGTATTTATATCTGACACAAATAGTCATATTGAACTGATACTGATAACAGTCATCATGAATACATTTTGCTGTCAGTGAAATTTGGTGTGTAGGCTAAATAGCTGAGTGCAGTCTTTATCCACAAATCTAAATACAGAATCAACTCTAGATAAACAAATGTAACATCACTTTCTTTTGTTCCTACACACCAATTAATCTGACTGGGATCTTTAGTCAACAAGTCTGTCGTCATTTTGGCTGACATCTAAAATTCTTCTAATAGTTAAGGAAAGAAGTATCGGCTAGATATGTTATACTCTTCTCCCTAATTACTGTAGACCCGCCCCCAGCCTCTCACTCCGCAGCAACATACAATTTTCGAAGTGGTTGCTTCCCTATGAGGCCCATCCCTTTGACTATGCCATTTCCTATGTTAAATCTCTCTATAGCCATGCAAGGCAGGCTATATGTGTCTGGCATATAAACTATCTCCATTGCCCCTATGATGGGCATAGTAAGGTGCTAAAGTGGGGACAAGTACTAGACAGTGATATTCATGTGCCTAACACTCTATAATTGGTCCGTTCCCGCCCCTACAGTGCCACTATTCTGTCATACTCTGTAGAATATGGCAGCTATATATAACTGCCAGGAATATGCCAATTATTGTGAGGCTTTCCACCCAGCAGGTTCCTATGCGGATCAATGGACAGAGATTGCTATGTGTGGGTGCCAGGGAGAGGAGTAGAACCTAAGTTGACAATGGGGAGAAGTGTGGGTGGAGGCGGTCTGAGCCATAGGGTAAACCGCCCATATGTGGCCCTGTTGAGGAGCTGAAACCCACAAGACTGACTTTGATACAATATTACATGTAGAAAGAGTGATCCAATCCTCATGAAGTATGCAGCACATTTCATTGAGACACTGTTTGGAATGTTATAGACATGTCAAAAATATTGATTTCTATGTAATATATTGTGAAAATGCTGATTAAAGTAAGGTACCCTTTGGACATTGAATTGGTACCATGACTGGCCCACCTTGTATCTTGAGTGGCCCACTCCAATAAAACACTGTTTATGCATCTGTAACTTGGTAAATGTGGTTACAATATTATGTCCCATTAGAATATAATGAAATATAGCCTCATGCACATTGGTAGTTCCAATAGCAAGCCTATGAATATGCTTTGAGCCTACTCTCCTATCTTGCCTTCTTGGGGGCTACCTTCTGTTCTGTTAACATCTAGGCATAATTATGCCCATTTCTGCTTCTGGGGGCATAGTGTAATACTGAACAAAAAAATAATTAATATTCAGGAACTTTTCTATGTATAACATTATTTTATGTTCTTATATGGTTCACCAAAAAAACTTTGTATGGACAATGTCTACATTTTATGAGCTACAGCATGGTTGCTAAAGGTCTCAACTGTGGGGAGACCGGAACCAGGGACCTCTCACACTAAAGTTCTAAGCCCTGCCTATGTAGCCACAGAGGCCAGACAAGTGTGGGGAGTGTAGAAGTGCCCCCATTTTTTGTTCACTCAGCCCTAAGCTGTGGCTATAAGGTATAACCTATCCAAATAGGGACCTTTAGCAATCCTGAGATAGCTCATGAAACATAGACATAAGGTCCCTTATTACAGAAGGCCTGGATCTGAATTCCCAAGGTACATACTCAGTCTCAATGTCATACAAGTATAGCTTTCAGCAGATCTAACACCATATCCAGAATAGAGTAGGGGTACAGCATTAACCTAGCATACAGAAGATCCTGGGTTCAATACTCAATGGAGCAGTTTTTCAGGTTGATTTCCATGTAAATTTATAGACAAAATAATGAAAAAACGTTTTTCCCACATCATATAACGTATTTTGTTTATTGGGTTCTAGGGGGCAATCCATATATTTTGTATTCAATCTTCAAATAAATTTCACCCTACACCTGGCAAAGCACAGCATAGCCTATACTGTTGGTGGGCCACTCAGGGTTGAGTCTCTGGGCCACTTTAGGTACTCCTGTACTGGTGACAATCAATCAGCAAAATCTACCCAATTGATATAGGATTTTCACCGAATGAAGATGGCATGTCAATGTAAAGGTAATATGTGTGGAAAATGAGGTAAAAGTTTGGATCTTACTGGAAAACTATAGGCACACTGTTGAGGTATAGAAAGTCTTTTTCTTGAAAGCTATCAATGAAAAGAGGGCTACATGTCACACAGACATGTCATGTTTGGCACTCTGTAGAAAACACTGTGGCTACTCTATGGATAATATAAACTGTGATATTGGTACATAATTGTCTCTTCTTTCATACCTGTATTAATAAATTTGGAAAATATAACCATAAAGACTGATGTATAGAGGTATAGATGGGCCACTATAGGTACTTGTCATGCAGGGGGGCCACTTAGGGGCGGTTTACCCTACTGCATGGGCAGGTTGGGGATATCCTGCCTTTAATACCTTGACGGGAGAAAATAGGGTGAGGGGGTTTCTTCCCTTGATTTTGGGTTATACGTTGATTTTAGGTTCAATCAGAAAATCCAATTTGCTGATATGTTACCATTATTTGCTGAAAATGACTAACCTACATATAGGTACACAATATAGTTAGTTAGTGAATGGGCTGGTTTAACATTCTTCTATTTTTCGAGATACCTTACCACCACACCTTACCACTACACCTGGATAAGATACTGCACTGGGAGATTTCCCCTTGGAGGGGCGGACCGGTGGCCGCCCTTATCCCTCCTGGCGGCCCTTATCTCTGTAGAGATAAGGGCAGGGCGCCGACCAAGGGGCAGGCTTAAGTAAGGGAAGATTTCCCCTTGCTGGAAGAAACTCCCCTGTGGGCTGATATACCTGTGATGGAGAATGTCCGGGATTGTCCAGGCCTGATGGGATCCTCAATTCTAGTATTATGAAATACTCTTCAGGAAGTTTTTTCATACATGTCTATATTTTTGGGAATTGTATTTCTATATTGACATCTTATCTGAGAATCTGAACATAACACCCTCTTGGCATAATGGTAACAACTGCTTTAGTGCATGCATTGTTGTCCAGTACTTGGCATGTCAACAGTAAGTCCATTCATAAATAAATATAGGTGTGTGACCTTACATGACCAATGACCATTTCATTACCACTCACACGAGGGCAATGCATTGTAATGATGCCTAATGCGTATAATGTTTCAGAGTGACCCATCTGTGAAGATATTGCACAAAAGAAAGTTTTGACATAGCACAAAAGAAAGTTTTTTGATGGAAAAGAATTAAATTGATACTGTGAATTCATATTATCAAGTGGTATTTCTTTTTAATGTGAAATTTATTTGAAAATGTGTTGAGAGATAATTAATATGGCTTTCAATTTCCACAAGCAACATACATGCACTTCTTGTGAAAGCTTACAATGCCAAGTTCCTATGCTAAGTGTATACACTCAAGCACATGCAGGATAGTCCCTACTGTTTGGTAGTTTATAGACTCTGCTCCTATGTCTGCCTATACAACACTATATAGCTCCTGTATATAATCTCCTGTGCCATGTGATTGTGAGCTTTCACAATTTCATCTCCATTATCTCATTATTATTCAATGGACTGCTGTCAAAATCAATTGTACTAGGGATTGTCATATCATATAAATAATATCATCCCATTGTGATGGTTGTGTTCTCCATGATGAAATTTCTGCAGCTGCCTTAACGTCTTTAGCTATATAACAAGCACCGATTGGATGGTAATCCTTCCTGATGATGCTCAACAGAAGCAGCCTGTCAGCATTGAATCAGATGGGAGAAGGTAAACATATTAAAGCTTTGCAAGAAGCCTACCATAAAAAAGTCAGCTGGGATTTTCTCCCAGGTAATTACCTTGCCATTGTGTCACAGTCCATGGGGGATTGGATGAAGAGGTTATATGTATACACTCCCATAGTCATAGGGCTTTTCAGGTCAAATGAAGAGACAAATCAATTTCCATAGGATTAACCTTGAATCTCATTCATATAAAGTCACACATAGTCTCAGCTTATATTAAACCTAGTTCACTCTTTGATCTGGGTTATAGTTTGGGCAGGCTGCGAAATACAGTAGATGTAGCACAACAGGGGAAAACGTACCATTACGGGGATTTAACGTAATAAACAGCAACTAGGTGTCCACCAGTTCAGCAACATACCGTTGAATTGAAACTTCGTTATAAGGAACTCTGATATAAGGAGACCTTGCTTATAAGGAGCAGATTTGTGTGGTCCCGATTTTTCCCAAGACATTTATATAGTAAGAAAACTCTCTTAGAAGGAGGTATTTTTACCTTAACCTCTGATATAAGGAGGTAATTTTGGCTCATTTTCTTATTTCGTATGCCCAAACCTTACACAGGGAAGTCATTTCTCAGGATTACAGTCACATACTGCTTAAAGTTGCCCACTGCCCCATCCCATAGAGGTGGGGAAAATACTTTTGTAGCTGCCCTAGGAAGGAAGGGAGATAAACGATCTAGAAGGGTTGTTGACTTGAAATAATACACAGACCCATCTGAATTGTATTCAAATCAAGTCTATAAGGGTATAAGATACACCTGTAGGCAGTGTACTGTTGTCTGTGCCTTGATAAGGCTGACCTTGCTTATAAGGAGACCTTGCTTATAAGGAGCAAATTGCACTAGTCCCAAGGTCCTCCTTATAACGAAGTTTTACTGTAGTGACTTATCATGAAAGCTTTCTTAGAGAATTAGATGTAGTATCATGGAGAGTATTCCTACTCAGTAGCACCAGTGCTTAGCACATAGATATAGACAAGTTCATATAACTAAGAAAGCCTTTGGACAATTATTTTGAGGGTAGGATTGTCAGAATCGGGAAAGGAGAAGTGACCACATCTTCCATGATAAGTCAGGGGGGTAATGTCATATTGCTGCATGGGTGGTGCCACCTAGTGTCTGTTTATGACACTAAATCCCCAGAATGGTACTTTTTTCCCTGTTGTGTAGCATATTATGTGAAGGGGACCCTGTACCGCCACTAGAGTTCCTTTGCCTTTGTTCTTCTGAGCACAGACCCATTAGATAAGGTATGCATAATAACAAAGGAGGGACTAATGTAACAGAAATATGTATCCCGGGCTCAACCTCGAGACTGTGACAAGCCTTCCTTTGAAAATATGTGTCACATATGAAGACTAGCTTTAATTCAATCAATTTTTTCCATCAATTAATTATCTATTGGGTTCCCACGAGCTAGCCCCCCAATTATGTTGCTCTCACAGATGAGCAAGTGACTTGCAGAGACAGGACAAAAATAGGCCTGGTGGAGGAGGCTCTTATCCAGAACCTGATGCACCAATACTGATGACATCAGCAGAAACTGTGTACATGTCCACCTGGCCTCCCACAGTTCTGCTGGTCCTCAATTCCCAGCATGCACTAGGATATGACCTGCCAGCCACTTCCTGCCTCTTGACCTTAACCTGTCTACTGAAGGTCAGACGTCAGGGCAGTAGATATCCCCCTGATGGGAAGAACAATGTACCATAGTTCTAATGAAAGGTTGGTGCTTCAGATCACTGATTTTACCAACAGAAAAGGACTGATGATATTTGAAATTAACACTTAGTATTTCTTGATTCTTGTCCGACAAAAATACTAGATATTGAATGGTTCTTTGGTGTTTTTTTGCTGGGAAGGAATTCGGTATATAGGCTAGGTAGCCAAGTGCAATATTTATCTGCAAATCCCTATGCGACATCAACTCTTGACAAATGGAATATTACTTTCTTGATTGATGTCTTCTATCAAATATACCGTATTCGACGTAATAAGCGCCCTCCCTAATAAGCGTCCCCCCCTTTTTGGAGCATTTTTAGACTAGAACAAAGGCTCAAATTTCTGGATTTTGGAGACAATTAAACTCTTAAGTACTAAGACTACCATAAAAATAATTTTATTACGTCAAATACGGTATTCACATCTAGAACCTGTAAGATATGGACATAACTTAACAAGTGTATCTCTAGTCTATCTTTTTACAGACATCTAGAGTGCTTCTAGTAGTTAAGCAAGAACTAGCAACACGATATGATATCTTCTACCTCTTACTGCAGGACTACAGCTTTGCACACTTCAGCAATATACTTCTAAAGTGGTCACATCCCAATAAGGCCCATCCCTTTGACTACGCCATATTCTATGTTAAATCACTCTATAGACATGCAATGTAGCCTATATGTCTGGCAAATATACTATTGCCACTGTCCTCTTTGATGTGCATGGGGAGGTGCTAAAGTGGAGGCAAGTACTAGACAGTGACATTCATGGGCCTAATATTCAATGAATGATCCATTTCCACCCCTGCAGTGCCACTATGCTCTCAGACTCTGCAGAACATAGGAGATGTATATTACTGCAAGGGATATGTCTATCATTCTGGAGCTTTCTACCTCTCTGTGGATCAACAGTCATAGATTGCTTGGTACCAGTACCATGGATAGGGTTGGAAACATAGATGACAATGAAGGGAGGTGGTAGTTGGGTAAAAGGATGAACCATTCTCCATTCTAATATTTTCATATATATATTATTCTTCATGAAGTTTCATTTCTCTTTCTAGAATTATATTGCTATGTTGAAAGCTTATCTATAAGACTCACATTTAGTGTTACATATATTTATTGATGAGTTCTTTTTACATAGGCCTACATCATGACTGTATACATTGCAGAACTATGTGGTTTATTATTGTAATTCATGCATTGTCACCCAATTCCACACTGCAACATTTTCGTACAGCATGTAAATGAATTATTATGCTTCAAACGGACTCTTCAATGAAGATTATCTGACATGGCACAAAAGAAAGCTTTGATGGAGAAAAAATGAATCAATATAACGAGATCCGACCCTTAGAACTAGTATCTATTTTTAAATGAATCTTCTCTGTTATATGACAACTTGTTGATAGATAATCAATATGACTTCCAACTACCAAAAGCAACATACATGCACATTAATTTATTTTCTTGTGAACGCCTACAATGTCCTGTTTATCACATGCCTTCCTGAATCCATTAGTGGGATTAAAGGTTTTTACTAAGGGGAAAGACCCAAGCACAATACCCTCATAAATACGATCACCATTTTCATTACATCCCTTGATCATATTACTGCATCTGACGTTTTGACCGTAACTGCCTCTGCACCTGGGTTTTTAATATGTCAAAAAGTAAATTTCATAAACAGGTAATTCTTCCAATGATAGAACACATTCAAGATATTTTCCAGCTCGACTGTTTTAGAAAGCCCTAAAAACTCTGACATGCAGAATGATATATCTGAGGACCATTTACCGAATTATAGCGTCCAATAATCGCTGTCACCAGATGAATTGAACTACCAACTACTTTAGCCTCTCACAAAGTCCTGTAGGTGTGTTAACTTTCTTTCTTAAGGCCGAAAGGGCCCGGAGGGGCCCCGGTGGTGAGCCTGCAAACTACCATGTTGAGGCATTTTATTGTTTTCACTTGACAGGAAGTCAGAATAGGTGCCGCCATTTTATTTTTAAGGTGTTACGACACTAATTTATGCATATAATGATAACATTAATATTAATCAACCTTTGATAGGTCCTGACGTTGATTATAATCATACCTATCCCCCCTAACATGGACCCAAGGAATTCAATGGTTCTATTGGTTTGTTGCTAAGGCAGCTGGTTGCCTAGCTACATCTATTCTAATTGTTTATCTGCCTAGCAACACACATTTCCATGCTCCTGAGGTTGATTATAATCATATCTTCCCCCTGAAATGGACCCAAGGACTTCAATGGTCTTATTAGTTTGTTGCCAAGACAGCTGGTTGCTTAGCAACAGCTATTCTAATTGTTTATCTGCCTAGCAACACACATTTCCATGCTCCTGAGGTTGATTATAATCATATCTACCCACCTAACATGGATCCAAGGAGTTGATAGGAACTACCGCCCTGTTTATTTGGTGTCTTAAATGGGTCCCCTTCAAATATACCAACCATGTAGACATTAAGTTCCTTCAAATGCAAGAATTGTGGCTGCCGCAGCATTAACCGCAATTCTTGTTTACAAGATTGATCATTTCTGTTTCTATTGATAGAATCATTGTGCCAGAATCATACAGATGTTTTAAATAAGGCTGTGTCAATGGGTTTCAAAGATATGTCATTGCAACATGCCTCAATGATAAATAGAAATTATGGTGAGGAGGATAGCATAGAATTAAGGATGTATGTCAGTTATGCTGTTGCCATGGTAACTAATAGGGCTGTCTGACTTTGTGGTAAATTCTTTTTTAGATTTAAATCTAACGCATCTAAAACAAAATATGATGTGATTAATTACACTAATGGCGGATTGAGTACTTCTCAAAGTGACACTGCGATGTCATCTATCCCCAAATTATTCAGGCTTAAAACATGAAAAAGACTAATTGAATACCCATGAATGAGCTGAAAATTGAGATTCAATTTGTGAAGATCACCTCCATAAAACAGTTATTCTACTGAAAAAGTGGCATGATTTGGGCTACGCGTCACTTTTCTGTCAAGTATCTGTTCATCAAATTGATGGCTATACTGATCGATCAGGCCTTCTTTTGTTGATCCGGAGCCGCTCAAATTGGAAAAGCTGTGGCAGGCTATTGACAGATGAGTTTCAGCAAAGGGGCTTATTTTGTGTGTCACTCATCGGAATTCACATAATAAATCAGATGAATGTAGCTCACCAGTGCTGTATTCCCACAGCATGCCCACTCTACATACCTGAAGGGTTATGGTGCAGTATATCAGACCTTGGTCAAAAAACATGCATCATAATATATATGCGGCCCTAAAGGGTTAAATCACTTTTCTTTGTCATTTGTACGGATTATTGGGAGCCTGGGACCTAAACCTAAATTGTAAGCCATGCTTTGTCAAAAGTCTCTAGATTTCACACAAAGATGGCACGTGGAGATCATGATTCCACTAGACTTTTTACAACTACTTACCGTAAAACCCCACCTGTAAGACAAATTTATTTTATGTCTTTATTTTCAAAAAGGCAATGATTTTTAGACCTGTTTTGCATAGATTTCCTTTTCTCAAGGTGGTGGTTCAGCTTATAAGTGGGGTCGTCCTATAGGAGTTTTTTTTATATATATCTTTGGCATGTTTATCATCGAAACAGATTGATTGTTGATATCAAGGTAATAACTTGAAAGAGAGAACAGATATTACAGGGTTAACACTTTCAAACACATTTGAGAAGCTCTGTTGCTGGCCAAGTTGCCACCCTAAATCCATGTACATGCCACAAAATCCTAAATGCCTGGCACGTTGTTCTACTTTGCATGTGTTATACGTCTGCCTATACAATACAATGTCTATTCTACTCATTGGTTACTGTCATGTTTGGGGAAATCTATTAGAAGAATCTAATTTCTCTTAAGCGTGTATTCCACCAACATCAGTCGTCCGAAGTTTGGTCATCCGATAAAAGGCTACAATGTTAAACCCATGGGAGAATTTCGTCGGAATGACAGAATTACAGCCGATTCCGTCATATCAATGGAATACTGCCTTTATGCAGAGGATTCGAATGAAAACGGTGAAACCTCGGACATTGATATTTATTGGACTCTTAATTCTTGTTCAGTCAATTCTATGCCAGACCCTATACATGTAAATAAGGGTAATATGCGCAGAAGTAATTTTGACACAACGAAACAGGCCGAACTAGCAGCAGCGCCCAGGCAATGGTTTGACCTGCTGAAGAAAAGTCAGATCGGCCCTATCTTTAAATCGGAGTTGAAGTGGATTTGAAGCAATTTTGTATAGGGTATTGATCGTGTTTGTTGGCCAATATTAAACTATAAGCAACATCATTTATGGCCACAAGACAAGAATCGGGTACTGCTGTACCTGATTCACTCAACATCCACTAGATGGCGCCCCTGAATGGTTGGTTCATGTATCTTGAATCAAAGGTAATGTGGCGTGGGATGAATTTTGTATGAGCTGATGAGGGTGGATCTCTAAAGGTAGTGATCTGTCCAGTAAACAGAGATAGGGCAGCTAAATATTCCTAACTAACACCAGGGTTCTAGTGGAATATAATCAGTGTTAGGAGACCTTGTTTTGGACTGAGAGTTATAATGTGTGTACCAGCAATGCTTTGGTTTGAAGGTTTTGGCATCAATGGTAGCGGTGGGTCAGAGGCGTAGGAAACAAATCTTTGTTGGGGGGGGGGGGGGGGGCAGGGGGCCCAGACCAACCAAATTTAGATATCGGCCTTTATGAATGATGTATCATACATACACTCGCATACTGTATAGTATAAAAAGAAATATTTGAGCCCCCTTTAGTTCTAATTGGGGGTCCAGGCCCCTCTGTCCCCACTTTTCCCTAAGCAGGAGAGGTAAGGATTGGAAATAGTGTGAATTTTATATGGTCTTGACAAATTTTGGGGGGGCCCAACCATATTCGGGCCCCTCCTCCTCAGTGATTGGGGGGCCCGGGCCCCCCTGCCCCCCCCCCTTTTCCTACGCCACTGTAGGTCAAACTCCAACATCAAAGGTCAAAGTCACAGTTGGGTTGGGCACCTGAAAAAATGATCATGTTCAGACAGTTTTCATGGCAACTACTACAAAATCTGATCTGACTGCGTTATTGAGGACCATTGCAAAGAGGTTACAAACGACATCAACTTTTGTTTTTAGATGCCATTGATCCACACCATCAAATTTCGAATTACATCTGTGTAGACGCTTGATAGTGAAAAAGAGGAAAATATTAAAACATCACTGTGCCTTATAGTACTGTGAGACTTAAGATATAAAATAATTGAATCAATGTTCAAATTTAATTCAGGGAACAAACGAAGAAATAAGTAAGTAGTATTTTTATTTATTGATAAGTACAAAAATACCAGGTGCAAAAGCACAATGCTAACCCATGTTGAATATTACATTGGTAAAAAGTTAATACAAATGTGAATGCTGTGTCATGAATACAACTGTCAATGCAATGATGATTATCACAGTAATCCGTTGTGTGAAATCCCAACGGATTGTTTAGAACTGGAGTTCTAGAAAGCCAATTCTATAGCTGGAAATTATTAGATCGCATATTTATCAGAAGGTTTAGACCAACAGTAAATAAACAGTCTTAACATGTCAAGGACCAAAAGGAGATTCCAACAGGTATCAAAAACACACTGTGCTAGGTATAGAAAAATACACATCTAAGGAAGTGCTCATTTTATAACAAATTGGGGGGGGGCGGTGAGCTTTTGTTTATGTGACCTTTGAAGCATAGTAACGCGGCGGGTTTTCCACCAGGTTTTTCCCCCAAGAAGGGTGGGAATTGTTTACTCCTCCCCTTCCAGTTAAGGGGTCGAAAATGTTTATCCCCCCCTCCCCCTGTTGCTAACAAATGAGCACCCCCTAACTTTTAAAAATCATCACTGCAGAAAAACATAATGTACAATTCCTCATACTGTCGAATTTCTCAACAACCATGGTTTGTTGTCATTATAACAAGTCTTATCTGATTATCAACCATCATAATACTATCGTACTATAACACTGTAATACTAATACCAGGGGCTACTAGGCCATTGCGTCCTGCCAGGATAAATAGATGAAATTCAAATATGGATTCACCATGTTTACGCAAGAACAAATTCCCTCATCTTGACTAAATAAAACTACCTTTCATACCCATTAAATAAGAATTTTCATATAGCTTTTTATGATATCGACTAACATTGTAATAAGTGTATCGGCATATTGTATATATGTTTGAAAACAGTGCTATACAATTCAATTTGTTTGCGCAAGTTACTTTTCAAATCCCTGTAGTCTAAGTCAGTCCTACAGTCATCTCCCTTTTTGTCACCCATGTGTTTTTTAGTTCCTGTTGTTCCCACTAGGTGTGTATACACTGGTATATTCATTAGGCGTGCTTCCAGTGCTAAAGCTTGTAGTAGACTGACATAATGCTCAAGGACTGACGTCACGTCATGTGCCTCGGCCACGTCTAGTGACGTCACAATCTCGGCAAAGAAGTGAATCTCAGTAGGAAGCTGACCCAGTGAGATCAGCAATTCTTGTAATTTCTCGGGGTCACGTGTAGCCCGCTGAACTTGTTGATTCTTCCCCTGTTGTACGTCTTCAATATGAGGAAAACTTTTATTCCCCAAAGAAAGAAATATGGCTCTTTTTCCAGCATGATGTGTATCATCTATAAACTGGTGTGTAGCATCAGTGACGTATCCTACGACAAGAGTTTGTGACGTCGTGAGGAGGTTGCGCTTTGACAAGCGGAAACTGTGAGCACACTGTGTGTTGATCATAGCAAAATCCGAGATAATATCTGGAAAAGAAATGAGAAATATGTCAACTATGTTATCTTTTTTGTCAATTCTGGTCTGCCATAACACTGTTTAGAGGCCTAATGTTATTTTAGTGGATCTATTTGACTAAAATATAATGAACCTCAAACCAAATAAAATGGAAGAGTTTCCTGTTTTGTAGTAATCTGTAAAATTTGGTAAATCCTAATGTTCGACTTTAAATTAAACAAAGTCAAAAATTGGTCTGTGCATGAGAAATTGAATTTAGTAGGGTGAATGGTCAGTATAACTATATTACTTTGAATCTTCTATAGGTATATGGAGTCTATAGGTGTAACAGATGCCAACAGTCTCAGTGCTGCCATCTATGAAAAGACTGACACACTAATTCTATCTGGGCATCAATATAATTATGACAACATCCGAATAGTCGAGAGTTGTTCAGTAGGTTCATATCAGGTTTTTATTATACCCTTAATAGCTGCCTACCCTCTACCTTAGGCTCTAGGTTGTGCCAATAACCAGCTAAGTTTTACTGCAGCTTGGACATTGCGAGGGTTGGTCTCAGGTAGCTGGCAGGCTGGTATGAACCAATTAATTTGGCAAACACCAAACTCACCTATTGAAATGGTTAATATCAATACGAGTAGCCATACATATTCTAAATGAGCAAACCCTTACCTGGGGGTGAAAAGATATTCTGTACATTCCCAATGGATGACATCACTATAAGTCTGGGGAGGTAAACCAGGGCCACCAGCCCAGTCACCCATGTCCTGACACAGGTCGAAGGCATCTCCAAAGTCTATGACACTCTAACCATCTGATGTCCGGTCTCAATCTCCTATGATGAGCTTTCTGGCTGTGAGTGTGAGCCAGCCTAGGCAGGTAGGCTCATGTTTTTCAAGATGGCATCTGGTACATCATGACTGCCACCTGACTTATGCTGAAAGGTAAAAGGATAGATATTAACATACTAGTCTGCATCAACCAGATTAACCCTTAATCCTTTAAAGACGGCATGTCGCTAAAATAAAAGATGACATTTGTCATCACCATGCACCAATACAGCCCCTTCGAGTAACTCACATCATACCTTCTTTAAAGGGTTAAAGGGCCACATAGTGCGCTGATGCACCATTTAAGCATTGAGAAAGTTACATAGGATTACACAGGTTGAAAAGATTCAAATGATTTAAATATACAGAGTACCTATTTGTCATAATTTTCCATATATATATTCTTTCTTTATTATACATTTTCCAGATGCGAGTATTTTCCCTTGGTATGCAGGCCTGTTTAATTTAGCTGGGCCTACAAGATAAAGAATCTGCAGCACCAAATGCAACAAGGCAAAAAAAGTTGTCTATAGACTGGATGTCATGAAAACTGGGTTAAATTGATTACTTGAAGCCCTCTCTAGCGTAGAACAGATATTGTTACATCCTGGTTTTCCTTTTTACTATCAATTTATTTTCTCCTCACACTATTCTACGAGAAATAACAGGCCATAAGCATAGGTTGGTTACAATTATAGTGCAAAATACTTCAAAACAGTTCAAATAGCAGAGAGAATCAAGGAATTCTCGGGCCCACAGCTATAATCCCGGGCCCACAACCTTCAGAAGCTGCGGGCCCGGGTGGCCCATGGTCTCAAATGTTAGTGTCTACCCCTGATAATGCTATCAACATTTGGATTTTACTGGCAGCCCAGTACATGGGCTGATAGGCCAGAGCCTTGGCTTTCATGAGGGGTAGAATATCCCTGAGGTTCCAGTTATTTCTTACCAAAAGAGGGAAAATACTAAGAGGAAGTAGAGAGACAGCCGTTTTCGCGACCCTCAGTGGGACAGATAATCACCCTGAACCCTGCCCATGAGGCACAATCTGAGCGGTTGAGTTACTGTATGTACTGTATTGTGAACGTGCTGAGGGGTCGAACCAGGCAAAAGGTCGCCCTCTATTACTAGGGTAAGCAGGGTAATACAACTCTTCTCAACTGTGGCTTAAAATAGTGTATATGTTATGAGGAGTTTCATTTCAAAACGCAACAAATCCATCCCAGAATTGAAGCATGTAGTAATTTCCGCAAGGCTACCAATGTGGCAGTTGTGCTTCAGATATAATGTGTACATCAGAGAGGACCCAAAGACATGCAAAATAGAATCGTTAGCAATCTGTTTAGGAAAGTTTGTTTCAGAATTGCATTTACCTACACTGTAAAAATATTCCGTTGAATATATGGAGAATCAGTGTAAAGTTTAACGGTGATTCATCATAACATATGATTACGGTGAGGCAATGTAAAATTAATCAATTTTACGTTGAATATCCGTAATCCAATACAGTGAAACATCGTTTATTTTTACAGTGAAACACAGTTTATTTTACGATGAAGCTACGTTTAATTGATTTCAGTTTTATCACACCAGGTGGCAGTTTGGTTCATGAAGAGATTTTCCTGGATGCTAGGAACACCATTTTTGTGGTGATAAGAAATATGTATACAGATACAGCTGTAATGTTTGCTCTTTAACCATCCTAGAGTGACTTCTGCTCATGGACTGGTATTACAAAGTGTCATGAAGCATTCTATAAGGCTTTCATAGACTAATTCCCAATGATTAGGTCTGAAGTCTTGACACTAAGATGATATTGCTGATTGGAACCAAATTGGGTTTGGAACCATATTTAGCATGGAGTTAGGTATAGGGGGATAAATGAACTGGGACAAATCAGTTAAATTACACAAAATACCATTATAATTATTGTTTAGGCACTGAATCAGAATACAGTGATGTTTTGTATTCTGTTAAAATAACGGTGATTCATAGTTCCGTAGAAATGACGGTGACTTTGGGAAAAACGGTGACCGTAAAAATAACGGTGAAAGTCCGGCACCCAGTGTTGCCAGTGAATCTCCGTTATTTTAACGGAATTTTTTTTACAGTGTATCTATACTGTACAGTTTTGTCAAATTTTGATGTCATTTTTCCAAATGGCACTTATCGTATTTTGGAAACCAAACTCTTCATATGCTAGTATATATTATATGGTGTTAAAGGGGCAATATCATCACTCACACTTAACCACATAGTAGACTAGAACAGTACAAGAACTGTGAATGATGATTATGCCGCTTTAATTGTTTGCGCCATGCATAGCATGTGTACTAAAAGGTAATTCCATATCTGCTGTATATCTCATATTTCCATGGCAGTCATGTTAAACCACCCAGCCAGCATTGGTCCCTGGGGCCCATATGTGTTGTACTTGGGCCAGCTGGGCTTGCCCATATCTGGGTTATGGTCCTTTTTGTCCAGGGCTACCAGGGGGAGCCCAAATGGGCCAGCCCAGGTAAACCTTTTTTTATAAATACATTGGAAATATTTCAAAATATTCTGACATCTGATTTTTCCTCCTTTTTATAGTCTATATCTAATCTCGGCTTAAGCTGGGTACTTTGAATCTGGGGTGGCCCATCTGGATTCCCACGGTAGCCCTGGACAAAAAGGACCATGCCCCCAGATATGTATTTTTATTAAATGCCAATTTCCTGCCACCCTTCCAGTAGCAGTCAGACTGGGTGAGGCCTGGAAAGCTAAGCTCCTATCACATGTGCTGTAGTATATATACTAGGCTAGTCATGTAGCTTTGTCAAAATCTGAGACAGACGATGGCGCTAAGAGTATTATCCATGGAATCTAGGAATGCCGATTTCACAGAGATGCACTATCATACCATAATATTCTACAGTGCTGGAATGGCAATTAGACTTCACTTTCCTTATGTCCAATAACAGGACAGCCTGTTTCAGCCCTTATGGAATGCCACCATCCATACTTCACTTGCAAACTCCCTAGAGATTGACTCTATTGCTGGGGTGCCATTTTGGCTTCACTTGCCAACTCTATAGAGATGCACTATAGGATTGGGTGACCCTTTTCATTAGCATTAACAATGCTCACGCTATGTTTGCATGCTGCCCCACTGTAGGGTGCACCAGGCGTTTACTAACGGCCATTATTGAGTCGGTAAGCGTCAGGCAATGCCAATTAGCCTAACCTAGCTGACTCACAAAACACCACCCATGGGTGTTTCCACCAATTATTGATTTATCAATGGCCAAAGGTGTGTTATTGTTTCTTTTATCTATGGGTAGTACTTGTAACATTCCATAGTAGGCCTATTGGTCCCTTGCTGGTGGTTGTGTGTGTGCTGGGTATTTGTTATTATTTTCCTTGTGGATATTTTAATTGCTGTTTCTTTTATTCACCCACTTGTCCTTCCTTTTAGTAGATATATTTTGATTAAATGTGCACTTCAAAAAGCAAAAAGAGGTCAAATTGTATAAGAATAATTGTGTGATATAGGAGGAAAAATAAAGGTCACGTCCGACAGACTAAGGTAGATAGAGAGAGTGAGTGAGTGAGTGAGTGAGTGAGTGAGTGAGTGAGTGAGTGAGTGAGTGAGTGAGTGAGTGAGTGAGTGAGTGAGTGAGTGAGTGAGTGAGTGAGTGAGTGAGTGAGTGAGTGAGTGAGTGAGTGGGTGAGTGAGTGAATGAGTGAGTGAGTGAGTGAGTGAGTGAGTGAGTGAGTGAGTGAGTGAGTGAGTGAGTGAGGGAGGGAGGGAGGGAGGGAGGGAGGGAGGGAGGGAGGGAGGGAGGGAGGGAGGGAGGGAGGGAGGGAGGGAGGGAGGGAGGGAGTGAATGAGTGAGTGAGTGAGTTAGTGAGTGAGTGAGAGACAGACAGAGACAGACAGACAGTGGGGACCCACAGAGGAGTGTGTTAGGACTGAATAATGACCCCTGTACATTGTTGTTTTGTATGTTGGCATATGCTCTTCCCATCTCGGCTGTATAGCCAACTTCAGAAAATGGTAAAAGGACCGATTGTTATCCAACTACCTCTTTTCTGCTCAACTACCCACATGGTTCCATCTATAGGTAACAGTTATAAATTGAGATGGAACAAAAGACCTATAGTTTTACTCCTTCAGTTCTAAGGCCAATGGGCCCCACAATGGCCTATTGTGTCATGACGTGTTGTCCCATTGAACATTGATAAGTCACCGTTAGACCCCGGGAAAGTCTTAGCAATTATTCATAGCGCCGAAAAATAGCTTATATAAAATGTATGTACAATGCACATTTGGACAAAGCAGTCAGCTGCCTTGACTAACTAATGTACATACTCAAATGTCTAGTTTAAAGAGGATTCTGTCTATTACGTAGTTAAAAAACTGCATTGAATACATAGACAAAGGTGCACGATTTTCAGTCTGTTGGCTGGGTTATTTCACGAGTTGACCTTGGGCCGTATTTCACGAGGCCGTAGGCCAACAAGTGAAATAACCCAGTCAACAGACTTAAAGGAGTGCACCTTTGTGTTTATTTTTTATCTTTTCCGATTCAAAGTACCGAAATTGTAGTAGGGGGGGGGGCTAAAAAGGCCAAAATGGCTTCTTTCTACGCCGTTCAAATGTAAACAAACAGCCGTTTTTGATGACGTCATAGGCCGTTAAATACGGCCATGGGTTATTTCACGGGGGTGTTAAATACGGCACTCCTTGGTTATATCAATGAAGCTGTCGTATTTGATAAAAAATAAAATTGCTTCCTATTGGATGATTTACTTATCCTACTGATCTTTTAGAAATAGCTCTGACTCATATCAGTTAGATACATATATAATTGTCAGGAAGTAGAAATTGACTGGATTACCTCGTTTTAAGCAAAATCAATATGCATACTGGCCTATCATCATTTACTTAGTAGGCCTATAAGCATGTGGCAATATTCTCTTCGTCTAGGCAATTGATCTCAGAGGAGTATTACCGCCCCTCAAACAGGGAAAATACCAATATGGAATTGTATATTGTATAGGTCCATGATACCATGAATCTAAATAATATAATATTGACGTCCATGATGATACCAACTATAGACTGTCTCCAATAGCTTAGGGAGTGTTCATTAATTAGTGGGAGGTGTAAAATAATCTGACCCCTCTTGAGGGGGGGGGGGGGGCATAAAAAAAGTCAGCCCCCTTTAAGCACAAAAGCCTGGGCATTACTGTAGATCAAAGGGGGGGGGGTCGAAAAATGTTCAGTGCCTTCGACGAGGGGGGTGACACATTCTACACGCTCTTGGCGGGGGGAGGGCATAAAAAATGTTCACGCCTCCAATTAATAAATGAACATTCCCTTAGAGACCTGCTTTAGTCTAGGATAAGAAATTGGACTGCATGGGCAGGGGATGGAGCCTGGGGTAGAACGCACTGGCCAGTGTTAATTGTTAATGGGGATTCACGGTAAGCGTTCCACCTGACTGAACACTGAGTCACCCAGGGGTCATGTGACCAAGCATGACGCGCATGCGCAATGAGAAAGGAGATGGAAGGGGGCGTCCCAGTTAGCTAGTTCATTATTAAGTAATGGCTGACCATGTGTGATATTATCATGTGAGCAGATTAGCAGAAAGGATGATATTCATTGAAATTTGATTATTTTGAAACAATTAAGTGAAGAGGAGGGAGCCAAGATGGACATGAATACCCAACGCTTCAGATTTATTGTGATACTGTAGTGGTCCAGTATTTTTTAAATAAACCACTAAAATGGGCCATTACTGTAAAATTATAAGCACATTATTGGACTAATTTACCTCCTAAAAAACATTTCGGCAAATAACAATTGCACCATGTCTGATTGTCTAAGCCGTTACTTCAGTTGCTTCAGCTAGGTAAATATATAGCAAAATAACAATAAGTTTTTAAGTCGTCATGCATGTGAGATTAGAATTATTTCATGCATGCTTAAGATATTCATCTTTTGAATTAGACCATAACATCTATATATGGTGTCCTTGGCTATCATAAATATATAGACAGAGGTCCACGATAATCTGTCTGAACGACAGGTTTCTCCACGAGTGGGACCTTGGGTCGTATCACACGAGGCGCAGCCGAGTATGATGCGACCCAAGGTCTCACGAGTGGAGAAACAAGGAGTTCAGACTGATTTGAGTGGATCTCTGTGTTTATTTCATGTGAATGTAGATCAATTCCATTTTAAAACGACATTTATAGACTGGTTTCACAACTATACCGTGGAGAATTAGAGCTGTGGAGAATGAGCATCAGTTTCTCCACTGGGGTATGGAGAACGGCCGCTCTAGTACTTAAGCATAGTAACTTTGTTTCTCCACATGGAATAAATAGGCATAGGCCTAGTTGTGGCAGTTTCTGGCATCTTGTCCATCTTCTTATATTCCATAACATAGCATGCATGGCCCCTTCTTCACGCTCTGGCAGTATATGCTTTATTCATCCTAATTGCTTCATGCCTTCATTCCCATTTCGGCGGCATTTGCCATGTTATATACCGTTATCAGCCCCCTCCCCCTCGCCTATAGGGAGGAGAGCCTACATGGCATGGGAGCCGCCATTTTCTATCTGTCCCCTGACTCAGAGCAGTGCATTGGGGGTAAATCTGTTATCAGCCACTGTTCACACCTAGGAACAATACATTGAATACAATCTGACTGTCATGACATGTAGTCACCAACAGAGGTGTTAATGCACTATTTCTCTGATATTCAAGATATTCATATAGCTGTAAGCTTATATAATTAAAGGCCATTTAATAGGGAAAGGATTGATCTAATTTACACTGAAAATAAACATATAGTAAATGAGAGAGAACCCTCCAAATTAAACTTCACAAAGAGGGAAAATGGAAGCTTGACACACGACTACCTGATCACCCTGGTACATGCCTCTAGAACCTGCATAGGCTCTCCCCCGTATAGGTCCCATCTGTAATCTGTGACTTAGGGAGTGGTCATTTTTTAATAACAAAGCAGGGGGAGGGGGGTTGGTGGATTTTTGCGTGAGCGGGTCAGAATATATTTGAGGGGGTCGAAATTTCTTCGCCCCCCCCCCCCCCTAGGCAGGTTGAAATTGAGCACGGCCAAACCCTTTGAGCTATAGTAACACGCAGGCTTTTCCGCTAAAAAAGAGCGCTTTTTTTTTGGTCCACCCCGCCCCCTTCAAGGGGGCCTAATTTTTTGGGTCCCCCCTCCCCAAATCCACTAGCCTCTCTCTGTTGTTAAAAAATGACCACTCCCTCAAACCAATCTCATTACCTGAATATTGGTTTAAGTCACTGAAGCAGATCCATTTTGATTTCAAATTGGTTTGATATTTTTATTATTTTGAATGTACGGCCTATGTCTGGTCATAGATTTGGCTGGTCATAGATTGTGGCCAGTCATAGACTTTCAACTTGTATCAGTTAGGTGAGACATAGCCATAATTATAGTCAAGACATGAGGATATAGACAGAGGTCTACGATAATCTGTCTGAACGACAGGTTTCTCCACGAGTTCAGACTGGTTTGAGTGGATCTCTGTGTTTATTTCATGTGAATGTCCATTTTAAAACAATATTTAAAGATTGGTTTCACAACTATACAATGGAGAATGAAGCTGTGGAGAATGAGATTCCGTTTCTCCACAGGGGTGTGGAGAACAGCCCTTCCCATACAAACAATAGTAATGTTGTTTCTCCACATGAAATAATTGGCATGACCCCATACTCAGGAATCATAATATTACTTGATAGGTGCTTACTCATTAGTTAGGGAATAGGGCACGGGACATGGACGTGGGTGTGCTCTAGACTGGATAGAGACATCGAGGAAGGCTCAGAGGATGCCGCAGGCATCTGCTGAGCCTTCCGAGATGCCTCTATCCAGTCTAGAGCACACCCACGTCCATGGACAAGTGCCCTATTCACGTTATGACACATAATTCTCTTAAAATGTTCTCAATATGATAAGTACTACACCTGTACATCAGAAAATGCAGTGCTAGTTAACCCAGACGACTTGTAATCATAACTACATGAAATGTACATTGGCAATCAATGTTGCTGACTACCCAATCAAGGCAGGACGGCACCCAATCAAGCAGTGAAGTACCCAATCAAAGGAGGCAGACATAGTGGCGGCAGCAGACAATTAGGCCCTTCAAAGTCGATTCAAACATGACAACTTGTTGACTGAATGAACACATGAAAAACGCAAATAAACTCGGCCAAAAACGTTATTTAAGTTCACCAAAAATACCAATAAACATATAGATGAATGTAAACATGGTAGAAACATGGATAAACACAACTAAAACGTAAATAAACTGGCCAAAAACGTGATTAAACATAAAAATATGTTTGAATCGATGGATGTCCGCCATTGCAAATTGATTTTTTGACTGCTACTAGTGGTATATCCATCTAGATATACCACAGTGTCTAGCCACTCCCCCTACAGTAGCTAAGAACGTCTGTGATTGGTCAAGAGTGCCCATCACGGACTCTCAACCAATCATAGAGCAGCTCTGTTATCTATGCATTGGCTAGATCAGAGCAAGTCGTGTTATAACATAAGATATCATCTTACAATATCATAGTCTGACTTCAGAACACCATCAAGTCCATATTGATATACCACTTAGAGCAATTGAGAAGGATCAAATGTGCACCATAGAGTCTGTGGTCATCATGTATGACAGGAGACCATTGGGGTTATCTAAAAATGATCCCCCTAATGAGAAAGTTCGTCTTCCTTCTACATTACTAGTGTATCAATGAACTTAGGTCCTTCTATTTGATAGCTTCGCCAAATCCTCCGGTATCAACAGCTAGTTCACTCTAGCTTGTGTTCATGCATTCAGTGGAGCATGGCATAATGAAAGATATATGACCTATACATATGACTTGCACTACCGGGGTAGTTAAATGACGTATCATGCTCTGAATATCTGCAGTGTACACGCCCAGAGGCTAACCAAGGGCACAACGCAGGTCATACAACATAGACTGAGTTAGTATACAGAGGTCGCTGGTAATATACGTTTAACCCATTTAAGGGCCGGATTCTGTTTTTGTGCATTATGCCTATTCATCGGCATGATGCAAAAATGCAACCTTCCCCGTAACTCGCCGGTGCTGCATTCTAATTCAAGCATCATGCCCATCTTGCATGGTTGCTACACTCTCGGAGGGTCGGCATGATGCATCTATGCAGTCTTTGTGAGTAGACTCGCTGGGGATGTATCCATGCATCATGATGACAAAAAGCATAGTATAATAAAGCACCATGTGGCCTTCAACGTGTTAATCCTGTTAAATAGCAATTGTATGCCGATCACTGGTAGTTTTATTTAGCCAGTCAACAAGGATCAAACTGTGCCGTCGTATGTCTGGACAGTCAGTATAGCTGCAAGGGTTACGTAAATGATAACCCACATGGCAATGAGTCTTTGTGAAAATGACAACTTCTTGGATACAACCATAGTCACCATGTGAATTATGCTGTGCTGTAAACGAATTGGCCTTTGGAAAATAATTGGCCTCAGGACCAGATGACAAGTCCTATATCAAACTGGGTGCTGCGTTATAAAATCCCACCATTGATTTAAAAGTCTCTGGGTTTTGACTATTGGTAAGAAGAATTGTGTCTTGAGAACGTCTAAGGCAGTCTCTACAATAATAGAGACTAGTGCAATGTATGTCAAACTGCTGGATACTTGTGATCGAACGAGACCTACATGCAGTGCAGTCCTCCTTAAAGTGCCATGATCACCGAGCGTATCCCACTCACAGTTCTAGTACTGTTCTTGTCTACTATGTGGTTAAGTGTGAGTGGTGAGAATGCCCCTTTAACATGGCACTGAGCCCCTGTGACCAGCAGGTACCTGAGATTAAGGTTCCTGGTATTAACATTAACGTTGACCACCTGGAGGTGGGGCTAGACATGACCACTCCCTCCTCCACACACATGTATACATAGGTATACACCTCACAATTCTAGCACTGTTCTAGTCTACCATGTGGTTAGGTGTGAGTGGTGAGAATGCCTCTTTAAACCCCCACCTCCTCTATAGCAGTACATCACAGTATATAACAGCCCAGAACCAGAGTGCCGGTCCTTGCTCAGCTCAGACTGTCTAGCACTGGAGGGACAGCAAGCGTTTTCACCTTTAAGAGCACACACACTCACCTGCCTAGAGACCTGGCCCCTGTCCTCCTGGGTCCCACTCCCAGTGCTCACCTGTGCAGGTGTGTTGGTGCAGGGGTGTGTGGCAGCACCCTGGTTAGCGGTACTCCTACCTGGCACTGTCCACCTCCAGGGTATCCCACTCACTTTAAGTCTCCCCGCCCGCCAGAGGGTGCAGTTACAGCGGTAGTGTACCTGTGTTGGGGGAATGTCGAGTACTCCAGAGGGGAGAGGGGAGAGGGGAGGGTATGGGGAGCACAGGCTCAAACTGAGCAGCACGCTTATGCTGGCAGTAGATGACACAAGGTATGACAGAGCTACCGTAAAACCGCGCTATAAGCCTAACTCACATATGAGCCACACCCCGAGTTTGGGCCGATCCTATAAGCCGCACCAGAGATCTGATGTGCCTAATCTGATTATGGTAACTTTTAGTACTGTACCACAGAAGTAAAAACTCATGTATAAGCGGCACCCTGACCATGGGCTGATCCTGTAAGCCACACCGCCGTTTTGTACGCAAGGTTTTATGGTAGATGCCCATCATCTTTTAACCTGAGATGGCCCTACTCACTATGGGTCTGGCCATAGACAGGTGGCACCATCTGAAGTCTAAAGATGATGATGGACTAAACAGTTTATATACATGTATTGCTAAATGGCGCTACCCTCTAAGGTCAAACACATCACACAGTAGGGTCATCTGGGGTTGAAAGAAGATGGGCGTCTAGCTCTGCCATACCTTGTCCTATGGACAGTCATCTACTGCACGTATAAGTGTGCTACTCGGTCGAAGCCTGTGCCGGGGAGGGTGGGGTGGCAGGAGGGTGCCATTATTACTGGGGTGGTCGCGCATGGGTTGGAGAGGGGAGGGGACTACTGTAGAGTAGTGTCAGTAGTGTCAGAGTATGGTGTGTTGTAACGTTTATGTATATAAAACACAGTAGGGTGGTATTACAATAAAAGGGACACGGCCGTTTGTATGGTTTGTTCTGCAGCTCTAAGCTGTATACACCAATATATATATATATATATATATATATATATATATATATATATATATATATATATATATTATATACACATATATAAGTATTGACTGTATATATATATATATATATATATATATATATATATATATATATATATATATATATATATATATATATATGTGTGTCACTGCGGTCCACCGAGCACACTATCATCTTAAGGCTCGTCGGGACACACTCTTGTGGGAACATAGACAAGAAATTCTTTCCAATCTTAAATTCGGTTTATTTAAGATTATTTTAACACTATCTACAGAAGACTGAAGACATTTAGTATACATGATTAACACGAGGTGGCACCATCTGTTTTTCTTTTTTGACCCGTATCTATTTATTGTCGGTAATATATTGTATCTGCCCCCGAACCCCCTTTTCTTTCTTTCTTTTTTCTTCCTTTTTCGAAACTAATATGAAAACACAAATATGGACAACTGTGCCAGGTATAATACAGTGGTGCCACCTGGTGTTTAGAACCTTTAATTTAAGATTCGCATATTTTTAAGATTTGAAAGATGTTCTTGTCCACGTTCCCACGAGAGTGTGTCCACTTGTGCCATCTCACCTGTGGCATGCTAAGGCCAAGTTTTAAGAAGGTTTATTTCTGGTTACCCGACCCTACCTAGCAAAACAGGGCCTTTTAATCAGAAATTTTTATCCAAATTTGAAAAAGTATTTACATTTTAAGTAATTTTGGGGCTATTTCAGATTAAATTTGATAGTTAACGAGTCAACGCCATTGTCATCGAGTCAACGCTTACGTTTGTGAGTCAATTTTGGAGTGATTTTTAGACCAAAGATATTTTTTTTAATTAAAAGAAAAAAATATTTAGACGATGTAACCTGAAAGACACCTTTTTTTTCCTAAAACTGCTGCAGATATCTTACTTTGGTCAAATAGTTCTGGGCCGGTAATGGATGTGTTCCCATCCTCCAGACCCGATGTCAGAGGGGTCGGGAATATCAAGTGATCGAAACCAGGAGTAGGATGGTAAACAGTTGTATCGGCCGCATGTATAATTCCTGACTATGCACACAATGCAAACCTGCTGCAGGGTCATGCATGGGTGAGCTGAGAGTGTCTCCCGGCTAACAAAATACGTTATTTTACGTCAAAATAACGTTTATAACGTTATACAACGTTTGACCATGATAAGGAGCCACAGAGATACGTTCTAAAACTTTGTAGAACGTTTTTTCTTTATTTACTGGGTTTAGCCTGGTTGTTTTTGTGGAACTTTTTACAGAATGATAATGTTAGGATCTATAGATTAGGTTAAGAGGGAGTATATATAAAATGAACCGTGCAATATGTTAACTACAGGTGGATCTGGCTCTCTCGCGACTAACAAGGGTATCTATGGGGAGGTCCCCATGTCGCATGTTGATTTTAAGAAATGGCCACATCGCATGTCTTTGTCGTTTAATAATGCTTATGTCCCATGTCGATTTTAAGAAATGTTCATGCCTCATGTCACTATCTTTTAAAGCTTCATGCCACATGTCACTAGCCCTCATGTCGTATGTCCATTTTATGAAAAAGCCATGTCGCGTGTCAAATTTAGGGGTCTACCCCATACTGATATCAACCCTCCGTGGTGCCTGGATCAGGCTGTGTATTTACCATAATACTGACTGATTAAACCAGGCACATCCCCAGTATGGCTGATACCTCCCTGTATTTCAGAGAGACCCTATCCCATATGATAAGAAATGAAAAGGAAAAAATGGGGTAGGTTTAGGGGCAGAGGCCCCGAAATAATATTATGATATTATTTCCCACACATTGGGATCATGTGGTACTTTGAGCTGGGTTGTCAGTGTTTCTCTAATACACCAGGTGGAGCCACAAGTCTCAAATTACTGGGATAGAACTTTATTATCATTTGGTGAAGGTGATACATTAGAACAAAGGGGAACCGCATACTATGCTGATAAATATTCCTGTATTCACCCTGTCCCCTGCAGGAAAGTAGTCCGCCCTAGTTATTAACGAATCAGAGGAGAGGGCATTGACATATATACTGGACAACCAAGGTATATACCACCGGGGGGGGGGGGGCACTCCTACTTTCCATAGTAACCATGTGCATACAATGCTTAAATTTAATACCCTTATAATTGAAACAAAATGTGAGGCACATATAAGGCACATATAAGGCATATCCCCTTCCCTTTCAGGGAAATCCAGGGATTCCTCAGGCAATACCTAAGCCTTATAAAGGGTACTGGATTCAGCAGTGATAATCAGTGACTGAAAGAGTGCCCTCCCCTTCTGGGTTGGTCATGATCAGGGTTGAGGAGGGTAGGTGGACAACACAGACCACCACAGCCGTAGTGGTGCCTAGTGGAAGTGGTGCATTGAGTGGCAATCATTAAGTGTCAGGGTACTGGTGCTGAGAGGTAGCAATCACTAGGTGCCATAACAGATCAGGGTACTTCCAGGCCTGGACATTCAGGTTGCTCAGGTGTAAATACATTGGGTCCCCTTTGCACCCACCTTACCTGGGGTGAGACCAATACCTGGAGAAGTAGTTCCCCCGTATAGCTAGAATAACCTTCTAAATCCAATGTTGGGTAGCCAAATGATAATAAATCCACAAACATACTCGTCCCCAATACAACTATTTTTATCAGACCCCTTTATGAAGGGTGATAGTGATATTATCAGCCTCGCCCTGCGGGCTCTGCTGATAATATCACTACACCCTTCATAAAGGGGTCTGATAAAAATAGTTGTATTGGAGACTCGTATGTTAGTGTGTATTACAAGGTTAGTAGGGGCCCCTGATGGTGGAAAAGAGGGGTCTCCACGTCCTCATGTCGATTGCAAGAAATACTCATATCCCAGTGGCGTAGGAAAAGGGGGGGCCAGGGGGGCCCGGGCCCCCCCAATCACTGGGGAGGGGGGGGCCTGAATATGTTTGGGCCCTCCCAAATATTTTCAAGAGCTGTAATATAATACACACAATTTCGAATTTTTACCTCTCCCGCATAGAGAAAAGTGGGGGCAGAGGGGCCTGTGCCCCCCAATCAGAACTAAAGGGGGCTCAAATACTACTTTTCTATACAATCTAATACAAGTGGATTGGAGTGGGCCCCCCTGGGCCCCCCCAACAAAGATTTGCTTCCTACGCCTCTGAATACCCATGTTTCATTTCACTATCTTTTTCTTTCTCCAGCATCCTGCCCCATGTCTCACTAAGCCCTAGAACTGCCCATGTTGCCATATCGGATTTAGGAGTCTAGGGGAGTGATCATTTTTTATCAACAGGGGGGGGGGGATTTGAGATCACACATGAGTTTGGGAAACTAGCTTGTGGAATCAATAATGCATTTATTACTAGGTAGTCTTATTCACAATCTCGAGAGATTATCAAATTACAAAATGTTACAGTAATTATACTCAATGAACCCTGTATCTTCAATAATATTCTTCGCTTGGTCCATATACCATTAATATCAAAATGATGGCCTTCAAATCACAGTTCAATAATTATTCCGCATTAGCTAGATGATCACTGCACTGCGCCATCTTGTCTGGTACCAGTGCTGTTTCCTCAGCTAACTATATAAGCCTGCTGATTAGCTGAAGCTGGTTTCTGTCATGACCGAAATTTGGTGTTTTAGGGGTCATAAACCTTTCAAGTATAGGCTTCTATTGTGGCTCCTTAGGTCATCTGTTCCGATTGGGGGAGTGGTTAGAACTCTGAACTACCAATCCATGCATCATGGGTTCAAATCCATGTCAATGCTATTTTGTTCACACACATTTTTAAATGTATTTTGGTAGGTCAAAATTGTGATAGTATACAACTTGGTTGTAAAGATCCTTAACACCAGATAGATATTTATAGTGTAATCTAAATAGGTTTTGTATTGTTTGTCCAGTGTCCAGTGTCCTAACCACTCCCCCAATCCAAACAGGTGACATGAGAAATATTCAAATACAACTGATTCAAAACCATTTTAGATTACACTATAAATATTTATCTTATGTAAAGGATCTTTAAACCTGAAGTATACTCGCACAAGTTTTGACCTACCAAAGATACATGTTAAAATTATGTGTGAACAGAAAGGCCCACACATGGATTTGAACCCATGACCCATTGATTGGTAGGCCAGAGTCCTAACCACTCCCCCAATCTGAACAGATGACCTAAGGACCCACAACAGAGGGCTATAACTGAAAGGCTTATGGCCCCTAAAACTCCGATTTTGGACATGTCAGGAACCAGCTTCAGCTAAAGGTCTCACAAGGTAGAATTACTGCATCCTGCTAGTGCCCTATAGCAGCATACGTACCTCTAACCTCACAGCCTGCAATACATACAACATATAACGATATAGCAAAGTGTATAAACAAAGATCAATGCTACCTTAGTGAACAGTCCACAATCCTCTCCTAGACCCAGACCACAACCCAGATAACAAAGAATATCTTTATTTTACGTCAAAATAATGTTTTAAAACTGTATATAACCTTATGCCATGGTAAGGAGCCTTGGAGAAACGTTATATAACGTTGTTTAACGTTATAAAATGTTGTATAACGTTTTTTGTTCGTTGGGAATCCTCCTGCACCAGTCTCCAGAGTTTATCCCACTCAGAATCCATCCACACTGGTAGGTCGGCACGGGTCTGTGGGTGGGGTGTTACTGACCCCCCCCCCCCTGTGCCACTCTGCACTAAATACCCCACACCCCTAGCACCCTTTTCCACCACAAGGGCTCCAAATGGGACTGGTGGAACTGCATGCTATATTTAGATTGTTACTTCTTGCCAGGCTGTGCACAGAATTTGGTGTACAGGATTTGATTGGTCAACTCCTCAAGACAAGTTAGTCAAACAAGTTTTTATAGGTCGAGTTACATATACAGTTCAGCTACGTCATAGTGTGAGCAAACAAAGCAGGCAACACAATGCTTAGGCAACCTCGCCATGATTGCCACACACCAGGGTCATAACATTAAAATATACTTTTAATTATCCCCAGGAAGCCGTTTCACCGTATCATACGGAGGGTCCGTATGTCGTTTTTTTGCGTTTCAGTTCATTTTTGCGTTTCAGCTCAACATGTCCGCATCTTACGGAAAAACATACGGAGGCCGTATGTACATACGGCCCTCCGTATTCACATACGGCGATAATTGCGTTTCAGCTCAACATACGGAGCACAAAAATTCCGCATCTTTGGCGTATTTGCTACAAGATATACGGAGGGGTAGGGGGGGGGGTGCTATGTCAAATAATGCACATATACCCTGTTTTTTAGGGCCGTATGTGTGTATAGTCGGCCGTATGTCAATTCTGCACTATATGTATTGGCCAAATTCAGCGACCTTCACCTTGGCAGTTGACCCTTGACCCTTGACCCCGATATATTTTGGCGCACTATTTGGATAGAGCCAAGATGGGTCCCAGGATAGGGTATGTGCTTCAGACTCAAAGAGAGTATTACCAGCGGGTGGATCCCTTCATCAAGTATGGGGAGAAGAAATTCCTTCAGCGATACCGCCTTACGAAGGCAATCACCAAATGCCTGATAAAAGACTATGTGGACAGCCTAGAGGACAAGTTGTTACGGGGCAAACATGCTGTACCACATAGGATAAAGGTATGTACCACCACTACACCCCACTATGGCTATATGTGTTCCCTTCTTCCTATGTTGTTATTTTTTTCTCCATTTATATTAAGTTTGATTTTGGCTTCTGCCCTGCACTCATAATATGCTATCTATACTGTTATGCTTTTTCCATATACATGACTCATGTTCCCTTCATATGTGATATGACTGAATGTATTCTACTATCCCAAATGAAATAAAGCAAGGCAGTAATTAAAGTGTAACAAAATGATTTTTTATTTTAAAACAGTTCTGTGTAGCTATACGCTACTTTGCCACGGGGTCAAACTACACCGACATAGCGGATGTGCACGGTGTGTCCCGCAGTACCGTATGCAGAGCAGTCAAGTCAGTTTCTGACTTCTTTCATTACAACCTTGCCCGATATGTCAGCTGGCCAGACAGCACGAATGACAAAGCTAACCTGGCGTATCGTTGGTACAAGAAAATGAAGAAACCCAAACTGTTTGGACTAGTTGACGGTACTCACATACCAATAGCCTGCCCTCGGGGTTATACCCGTGACGAAAACCAATACTACTGCTACAAAGGCTATTATAGTATAAACGCCATGGTGAGTAAAATCAAAGTACACAAAAAACATGAAACTTTGCATGCATAACATATGTTGTCCCTATTTGAAAAAATAGTAGAGCACAATCTTATCGCTATATAACAGTTGACTTAGATTCTATATGTACCTTTGAACGGGTAAAAATAAAAATATTTCACACACATGTAACCCAAAAATGGAATGTTATATTTTGCAGATCATATGTGATCTGGACGGGATAGTACGTCATGTGGACGCGTCATACCCAGGCTCCCAGAATGACATTTACATTATGAACGGAAGTGAAATCAAGTTCCTGGGGGAGAGGAATGACTTTAAAGGGTTCTTCCTGTTGGGAGATTCTGGGTAAGTAAAATAATTTAATTTTCCTGTGCCCTGACTTTGGCATAGCAGATTAATAGTTATTCCTTACAGTACAACTAAGAACCAAAAAATAAATATATATTTTGTATGACCTGAGTTTGGCATAGCACAGTAATAGTTTGTCCTAAGACAAAAACTTTTATCAAAAATATACATGTTGTTTCTCTCACTCATTTGTCCATATCATACAGAAATATATCACACACTTTGTTCTACTGCAGATACGTATTGACAGACTACCTGCTTACTCCGACCAAAGTAGAGTACACTGCAGACGATGTGGCCTACAACAAATGGCACCGTAAAACCAGATCCTTGGTGGAGCGAGTGATCGGAAACGTAAAGCAGCGTTGGAGGTAATATCACATTACATGTTGCATATCATATCAAAAAATACTCCATACCTGGCTAGGGTAGTACCACATAACACAATGCCCAAAATTATCTCCTCTTAATGATACACATAATACTATGACACTGTACAAATGTGTACATCAAAACAGCCTGTCCAGTAATCATTCATATAACACATGTACCTCTGTACATTCTGCCATGATCCTTCTGATATATACCTAACACTAAAAGAGACATGTTAAAATACAATTAAATAGCACCATACCTGATATGTCTCACAATATAAAACCCTAATACTATGTAACATTAAAATGTATCTGTTTCGGTAGGTGTCTCGATACAAGTGGAGGATATCTCTTCCACGAACCCGTACGAGCTGGGCGCATTATAGAGGCATGTGTAGCACTGAACAACTGTGCTAGAATTGCCGGACTCCCAATCAAGAAGGACTTCTACGCCAAGGATTCCTTCGTCGGCTACAAAGCACCTGTGGAGCAACCCGTGAATGTGGCAGCGGGAGAACGCGTCCCCTTCAATAACATGCGTAAAGAGTACATCAGCAGGTACTTCAACCCGGAGGCTGTCAAACGCGACAAGCAGTGAACTTATCTTACAACATGAACTACCTAATATACATGAATTCTGCGACAAGCAGTCAACTTATGTTTCAACATGAACTACCTGATATACATGAATTCTGTACCAACGAATATAACGTGAAATATATTTCGGTGTATTACAGCGCCGTGGAGTATTATGACATGCAACCCCCTTGTGTTAAAATATATACAGTTCAACCCAGTCCGGCTGCTTTTCATTTTGGATTTTTCCTGGTTTTCACTCGCGTGGATCTTTTGGGTAGTGTTGTCACTTCACTCTCGCTCTCCTCCGCCGATGCTAAACCTAGAACCATTTGCACGTGTTCTTCGTCGGTTACTGCCGGTTCCATGTTCTGCTCCACGTCGTCTGCTACTTCCTGGATCAGCACTACCTCATCCTTGTTCAGGACCTGGTAGTGTGGCAGTCCACTGTCGGAATTGACGTCCTCCGTCTGTATGACTATAAAGAAAGGAAAAAAATTTAAGTCAATGTAATTTAAGCATGCATTAAATTTTACACTGTAATATATTCTGGCTCTTTTTATTCACATACAATTGTTGATATATATGTCAAGGGGGAAAACAAATTGTTGTATAATACACTGTGGGACCGGTTGTTACAAGTACAATCTTCTTTCAAGAGATTGGCTATAGAGAGATACAATTGAAAAGAATGTTGTGATTTTCTCCCTTGTTGCTAGCATACAGATATGTGTGTAAACATATAAAGGGAAAAAAGATATGGTATTAACTTATACAGTGTTGATACATGTGTACGTGTGATACATATTTTGTGCATTTTACGGTACGGTAGATACATACTTTCATATGGAAGAAAGAATATGAAAATAAAGATATGGTATATAGCGTGCTTACCATGAGCGTTAACCACACATTTTGTTGGATGAAGCTGGGGCTTGGGGGAACACAGGTAATTCGCCTCCTCTCCCTGTTTGGGTGGCTCGGGATGCGTCAAACTGGCTGTGATGTTTGAAGTAGACGGTAACGGGTTTCTGTTCTGATGCTCCTCCTCCGGTTCCTCCACGCTGCTCTTGTTCACTGAGAAAAGAATTACACATATACATTTAATTACCAGTGAAAAATAATAAAACATTGTTCGATCACATATTTCTGTATTTAGAGTTGTACTTGAAACATATAAACGGATAAAATCATTTTATAATATCCTCACAATGTTTTGATTTCTGCAGTACATAAAAACCAGAGCATACATATAGTGAGGTGGATAACATATGGTAAGTAAAGGAGCAGGTAGCTTGTTTCCCGAAGGACCAACATATGTCATACTTACATGAAATAACAGAATTCACTACATGTGCCCGGTTTAGCTTCCCCTGTGCCACCGCGAGGATCTCAAAGTTCCTAGTCAACAAAGCAAGAGCAGAGTTGGCTCTCTCGCTCTCCTTTTTATGCATCTCTGCCACGCTCTGTACATCCGTCATCAAGTCCTTAATGCTGTTGGCTAGAGTGGTCAGACTGTCCACCATACCCACTACGCCTGACATCATAGTTTCCTCTGCTTTCGCAACACGGACACCCGTATTGGTAATAGCACCTCTGACTAAATTCAGTTGTTGCACCATTGCGGCCTGTTTGCCAAGAACATGATCAGACAGTTTGTCTGTAATGGCAATAAATTCCTCGTTGTTCTGCGCAGTGTTGGCAGCTGACTCTGCTGTCCAGGTATCTAGCTGCTCTTGTTGTTTCTTCATCGCCTCAGCGATTTGCTTCGCATTGTCAGATACAGCTATCACGACAGTTCTGGTGCTGTCTTTCATTTCCCGGTTACACCTGGCCATATCCTGCTGGCAGTTGGCCTGGTCATCCGCCATTGTCTTCAGGTTATCTCTGAAAGCCAATGTGACTTTTTCCATTTCTTTTCTTATAGCTTCACTGAAATCCTCCTGTGCTTTTTCCTCCGTAAAAGATTTGAATAGGGCTTTCCGGTTAGCAGATGCGGTGCGTTGTATATGGGACAAGGCAGGAGTGTGATGTGGGGTTTTCATTGGTACAAAATCAGGTTCTATTTCTTCTTCCTCTGTTTCTATGGGATCTGGTAGAACAGGCTCTGCAGGGGGGGGTTTATGTTTAGGGGTACTGGTTTCAAACTTCCCTTTCAGCGCCAAATGTATCAGCTCGGCTACCTCCTCCTCCGAGTAATGCTTCTTGTTGGCGTCATCCGTGTCCACATGTGAAACGGGACCCGGAGAAGAGTGTTGAGAAGTTAAGTCAATCTCCTCCTCGTTCAAAATGGAAGAGAAAGATGGTCTCCTCCCCCGAACACGTTCAGGTTTTTTCTGCATGCTTGGACCAGGGTGAGCAGTACGGTGAGCAGTATCAGCAGCAGAAGGTTTAGAGGGAGGTTTTGGAGTAGGTTTATCCGCAGGTTTGGGAAGCACTGCAGGCTCTGCCTGATTTGTTTTTGGAGGCAAAACTTTCAACTTCAGTGTCTTGAGTGCCATAGCCAATTGCGACTCTCCGCTACTTCTTCCGGAGGACATAAGAAGGGATTCAGTTTTCGATACTTTTTTCTTTTTGCTGCATTGGCCTTCCGGATCGGCTGTTTTGGCATTTATTCTGGCGACTAAATCTAACATATCTCTGCGGGAAATACGTTGAATAGGAGACCGGTTGATATCCCCGAACATGGCGTCACATGCTTCTGTAGTGGACACGTCATCCGGCTCAGCTTGCAGGGCAGCGGGCGGTGGATCTGGAACCTCGTTGTACTCCTCCTCCTCTCCACTTTCCTCCCCAGCGGCCGTGTCTTCCTCTGTGGATAGAAAAATACATGTAATACACCATAAGTTTTGACTTGGTATATGTTGTAAGTTAAATAGAATTAGCTGCATCATGTACATGTACTATATGGTATATGTTAAGGGAAGGTAGGTACATCTCTGCTGTGTCTGTAACCCATATTATTACCGTATAATAAATAAAAAAACAATATATTCCACAGTCATAAATCCAGAATCAAAAATAGGATAAAATACTGCAGACAAAAAGAATTTTACAATCATATATAATGTCAATGTATTTAGAGTTCTTTTCAGCACACAGGTAAAACAAGAAAAAGGGAATATATATCCACATATGTATGTGGGGTATATTATTTTTGGGTAAAAAGATTCAAACATATCTCACCCTCGTCGTCTTTAAGCATGTCCCCATCAGCTATAGCAGCTAGTGCGGAAGAGGGCAGACCCATGCCGGCATAGTCAGTCTTTGATGCTCGGTCGGGATCGTAACAGGAAACGAACCGGGGCCGCCCGCCCCCTTTTATACTGGGAGGCTGCATTCCTTCGATCCCTATAGCACAGTAAAATAAAAGATTGAATTAAAAATGTATTGTTTTCACCTGTACTATGTGTTATACATATGGCATGTGGCATTCCTTCAATTCAAATGATACGCAGCACAAAGGAAGGAAATTAAATATGGGCACTTGAGGTGGAGTATACAGTAAGGAGATATATCATGCGCTTTGGCTGAATGCTCACCTAGGATTACTTCTTTCCCCGCATAATCGCATGCGGCCTGCTCCAGTTCATTTAGCTGGTCTTTCTCGTCCCTCTGTCCACTGCCCGTCTTGTATTTCATATCTATCAGTTGACGCTATAGAAAAAAATATAAATAAGATTACAATGACCTAGAGCAAGGTGTGGTAAGAAGCTAGGTAACACAGGTCATAATGGGACTGGAAATTTTAGACAAAGGCATATTTTTTGGCATCCTATATTCATATATGTTTTAATACCTGTGGTAAAATAAAAATAAAAAAAAAGTGTGACTTTTCAAGAACCACATGTGTATGCGTACCTTCCTCTTGCTCTCCTGCACGAAGTATTTCAGCTTGTTTTGACACTTTGTAACATCTCGGTCGCGCCCACCGTTCGCTGCCACATAGTCTGGCAGAAGGAGGAGAATATAATGAAATGTCAAGTAGATGTATTGTTCTGTCCTTTATATAGCATGTAGTATACTGTGACGTTTAACAGGGATAAAGGATTTACTTTATGCTAAATATGGTAAGGGTACACACATGACAGAGATAGAACAAAATCAAAATGATACGGTATACAGGTAAAACAGCTGGGGTGCATGTCATAATAAAGTGATTCACATCAAATGATACGGTATACTGCTCACTTTGCTGGGGTGCATATGAAAGGAATGTGAATAATGTTTTAAATATACTCACCAACTAGCTCGCCCCATGCCAGCTTCTTCAGTGCTACCCCATCGCTGGCATGCTTAAACCGTCCCTTCAAGACGGGCTTTAGGTGGTTCGCCCCCTTTATCAGCGCTTCTAGTTCGTCCGGTCTCCAGTGCTCACTTTTGGCCCGAGCTGCCTTTGAGGTATTTACAGCAGAGCCGGATGCCACTGAATCGTTGGCAACAGTTTTTCCACGCCCTTTCCCACGTCCCTTACCCCCCCTACCACGTTTGGGGGTGGGGGTTGAGGGCTGCTCCATGTTTACCTGTGGTACAGTTGCTGGTGCAGGAGGTATGTAGGTGGGGTCTTCACTGTCTCTCTTCCTTTTCTTGGTCTGTGTGGTATGAGGCCCACCATTGGACGGGTGTTCGCTGGAGGGGGCCTTCCCCTTTCCACGAGCATTCTTTTCCCGGTTCCTTTTGATGAGAGCCAAGATATACGATATGGCTTGGTCGCCCCCATCTCCCTCGAAGTCGGTCGGACTGATCTCTTCCTCTTCCTCTGATGACTGAAACTCCGGATCTTCCTTGTTGGGGGGGGGCTGCAAAACATTACATATACCCCGTGACACAGTTGTATTTGAATGATAATAATGTAAAATAATTTTTAGAACGGACTGATATATGAACATAGCATGGAACTGGAGAATAAGTGTAGTGCTTTTTTTCACATTGCCATAATACATACATGAAATATAGGGAAAGCAGGCTGGCCCGTTAATTTTCTGTTTGTGCCCAGCAGCAGGCTGAGCGCATCCAGATTGCCTAAAAGGCCCTTGAAAGATCTTGTTTTTTTTGATTCGGCTTGATTTTGGGTAGTGGGGGGTTGGCTGTCACTGACCTCCTCCTCTGAGGTACTATCATCTTCCTGAATTCATTGAAAATGCTATGTAAGGTATGTTGTATGGTGTATGACACAAAGGGGGACAGTAGTATCGAAATAAGCGATATATTTTGGCATAATACAGTTGTAAGGGGTGTATACAAGCAGTACCGGTAGTATGTGAGTTGCTTTCACGTAAAGCGGGAAAACGGACCGGCTACTTTGGCACCGATGTTCATGTATTAAAATCAGAATAACACTCACAACAAAGTACATTGCTGGAATCTATGTTATCTGATGCATGTAATGGCACAGGAAGGACATGTGCTACTTACCCTTTTGTTGACTCTCCCCATGTTGTTTGGTGGTTGTTGTGGCTTACAATCGCTTTCCGCACGCTTGCCCGACTCGGTGTTTACTATTGAGAAATTGCAAATGGCGGCGCCCACAAGTCACGTGTGTATGACGTCAGATACGGAATCCCCGGGTATTCCCCCGGATGTAGCCTGGTCGATGGCGCCAAATTCAAATGCGGCGGGTCAGAAGAAGAACATACGGAGGTGAACATACGGAGGGCCGCATGTTGACTGCTACATACGGCATAGCAGGGGTGTATGTTGGAATTTGATAAAAAAAGATACGGAGGGTATGCGGAGGGTCAAAAGAAACGGAAAATTTGCTTTGGTGATATTTTGTCCGCATCTTGACCGCATCTTTCGGCCGTATCTTATATTTTATATCAACATACGGTGAAACGCCTTCCAGGTTATAGTGATACATACCTTTCACCATACAATATGATATTTTAAATGTATGTATTTATGTGTATCTCATGATACATATATGGGCATTTATATTTATACATAACTGATTGATTCAGAGTCACCCTACCTAGTGGTCACAGTCCAGTGGTCTGTTTGCCCACCATACCTCCAATATAAATAGAATACTCAAGTATATATGTAACTCGACCTATATGAGTTGACCCAGACTCTACTATTATAGATCTAGACTCGTGGCCTGAGACTGCCTGACCCACAGGCATCCACTAAGTCCTAAACCTATGGGGGGAGAGCTGTGATATGTAGTATATACATGAAGGCCTGCCACCTGGATTTCGGCCATTTTCTTTTTATTGTTGTTGTTTGTGGTGTTGCATATGGTGTAAGGGGCCCGACTTTACTTCTTCCACATATAATAAATACTCAAGCATAGGTAAATAGATAAATATATCTTCATTTACCTTATATAAATTGTCTGTATTTATATTAGTTAGATTGATATTTTTCCTATAAGCCTGAAGCTTAATCACACAGTGCACTGCAGACTGCCCATGTGGAAAGTGCTCTGCAGCTATGTTGACACCCAGATGAAGGGGGACTAACATAACATGTGCTATTGTGCACAATGTCATGTAAAATATACATTCATGGGGTCTGCATATATTTTGTATTTCCATATATATCAAAATGTGGCAATGCATATTATTGTATCTTACTCCAGTTCTGCATTTGAGCCCCCACACCCAAGTGTCTAGATGATCGAACCATTTGAGTGACGGGCCTTTCTATATTTAGAACAGCAAACCTCTCCCCCCACAGGCTTAGTACTCAGAGTACGCCTGTGGCCTGACCAGTAGCCATACCTCACTTGAGAGTGTTGGTGGTGGAAGTAAAGCCAGCATTGACAACTACAGTTATACAATTAACCAAAATCGTTTTCTGATGTCATTATGATTCCAATGATATATTTGAGATCATAATAATATTTATATCATCATAACACATAAAAACGCAACATAATCTTCATGGCAATATAACCCTACAGTATACTAGTTTGATTGGCATTATATCTCCTGTTGACAAGCTGAATCAGAATAGCAAGGGCATGTATTTATGGACACCCATGCATCATAACGCCCAGCAGCATAGCTTATTAAACTATATATATGGGATTCTTGATTAAAGGCTCAAAGATTGGAAAATGGAAGTATAATTATTTAAAATCCAGATCTGTTCCAGAATTCAGACATCAGCGGAACATATTCCAGCTTGAAACTCAACCTAGTCAGCATGACCAAGGATTTCAAAATGTCTAGACTTGTATTGTGTGCGTAAAGATAGCATTATCTCCCACTGACCAATGAGAATAGAACACCTCATGTAGGCCTACATAAGCCTTAAGGCCAAAAAAAATAGTTGTGTTCAGGGACATATAGCCCAAAGAAATAGGGTAGGTAGGTCGATTTTTTAATTTTTTTAAAAACCTTTTTTTAAAGGATTATGAGACAAAATTCCCTCCCTTTTAGCGTAATTTCAGTAAAAGGAAATTCAGTGAAAAAATATTGGGTTTTTTTCTTGTAGAAAAAACACTAAAATGCCTTCCACAAAAAAGGATAGAAAAGATGTTGGTTGGGCCAAAGAAATAGGGTCGCTAGGGTTACCTAAACACTTTTTTTTTGGCCTAAGTCACTATTCTGACCAAAGGCCACTGACTCACCCGACCAGACCACCAGTCTATCAGTCTATCAGGAAATTCATCCGATTACTTGACCAGTTATCTCAATGTTATGCAGGATATATCTAAATGGATCTAAATCAGGTCACCTCTGCGTGATTATTATATAACTATACTGTGGGTACAGATGGGTTGAAAGCGACCTGGCGATCCGTGCCATTTTTAAGGCGACCTTTCGACCTGGGCAATGATTTCAGTGACCTAGCGACTTTTGGACAAAATTGTCAATAGGATAAAGGTTCCAAAGAAGCGACTTGACATGGGGCCTTTTTTTCGGCGACTTTCCGACTATTTTACTAATCAAATTATAGAGGATGAACAAATACAGTGCCTTTCTGTCTGGTGGCGCGCTGGTTGCGCTAATCATTCTGGTCAACCCTCTGGGAAACGTCCAGGGCCTCTGTCTGCCGATGAGGGGTGGAATAAGGGTCTTAAATAGCCGGGGAAAGGGCATTAAAGGGCAAAAGAGCCTTAAAATGTAGAATGAGGGATTTATAATTTTACTATTAGCCATGCTCATTCGGGTCAATAACAGGCCGATGTTAAACATAAATGTTGAATATGATACATTTGATAAAGCCGGCTGTAAACTTTCAGGTGCTACTTTATTCGGCAATTTCCTACACAAGTAAGTATGTTTAGTCCAGAAACCACGCTATACAGAATTCGCAATAGGCCACTCAAAAAGGTTTTTGTTTTTTTTGTGGTTTTTTTTACATAGGGGCTAAAATGTATGGGAAAATATAACTTTTCGCATGCAAATTTCACAATAATTATTTAGAAGATAAGAATTTTTGGATCAAGGAAAGTTGGGAAAATCTATGTTATTCCTCACCCACTGCAGTTTAAGCACTAATTTTTTATACGAAATATGACAATATTTGTCAAATTTCAATTATTGTTTTCACAAAACGAAATTCACAATTTTCACAATTTTCACAATTTCTATGGCGTGCATGGTGATCAGAAACAGCAGTTATTTTTAGATGCCTGATAATTAGCAGCGATTTGCCACATGTCTTAATCGACCAAATTATACCACATTTGGGATTATAAGGTCATTTGGATGATGGATATTATTGCCACTGTAAATGGACTGTACAAATGGGTTGAGGTAATGATATCTGACATTAATTTGATAGCACAGATTATAGATGATTACAGCGGCATTCTCACCAAGAGTGTTTAAAGGTCATCTTTGTCGTATTGCTCTAGAATACTATAGGATGAAGCCTGAGTGGTGAGAGTAGAGCTTTAACCCTTTAAGGACGGCATAATGCCTTAATGCATCATGCCCTTGGCCGTTATGATGCATGAATGCAGCCCTGCCGAGTAACTAACTCGCCAGAGGAATACAGGAATAGCCTTTACAACGTCTAAGTACTATGTGCTCATAAAACATATATGCTAAACCAGTCAACCACTGTCTTGTATTGGAATCAACTGTTTTTTGCTTCAGTTACAAATGAAAACATTACAAGATTTATTTCTGTAATACTTTGTAATATATGAGTCTCGTTTAGAGCTCACTGAAACGAAAAGTTACAGCGACATGCTATCCATAAAGGGTTAAGACTCCCAGCATAGGGGTTCACCAAACTGGGTCCTGGGTATTTGTCCAGGATGAGATCAATGCGTTTGACCCTTCTGTGCCCCCAGTTTATTTGAACCACGGCCCGATCGAAGTGACCTAATCCTACACTGGCATCCTGACCTTAGTCAGTACTGGCCAACTACTCTGACACTAGTAATTTACATAATAAGTCATTTTTCGGCTCCCTATATGACCAACCATTGTTAGTTGATGATATCAGGTATAGTCATTTCTGACCAACCCACCTTAGTCTTTCCATTTTTAGGCTAGGTCTTTTTCAGTAAAGTATTAGTCCTAATGTTGTTTTGCGTTAGTCATTGCTGAATTTCACTTCGCCATTTTCAGTCCGGAGCACAACAGCGGCCTATCTTTCCCATCTCTTATATCAGCCTGTTATATAACCTACACTGGGGCCCTGTACCTCTCTTTTTCTCAATATCCTAGTCACTACAGACGCGCTGGGTGTCAGGTTCCACATCCCAGTCTGAGACACTCTCAGACTGTGGTGCGGCTGTCTCTGCTTTGACCAATATCCCTATGACCAACCTGGGATAGCCACCCCAGGGCATAAAGATTATCAGTGTATTCCACTGTTTGCCTCAATGTCTACCCCCCCCCCCCCCCCCGTCTAGAGTAAATACACCCCCGATAGCAGCAGACCCTATGTACACAACATTGACATACCCCACAAAGGGGCCATAATCTGATCACTGCATCAGTGTTTGTGCAATGTGTGCAGGCCCAATACTGTGATAGATTAGTCCATTAGTATCATAGATATTGTAGGAAATAGTACTACACGTGTATTAAGAAACTATTGAAAAAGGAGGGAGTCAGGGAATAACTATAGAGATTATTTATCATGATAATTCAGAGGGCAGATGGACAGTCCTTGAATGTGACTTGAGCCCGGCCAGGAGGCTTGGGAGAGTAAGGTCTAAAATGGCTAGAGTGAATATATGTAGTCAAAACCAGACACAGTAAACTATGAGTAATGACTATATATTGTTCATAAACGATACACACTTTGAATAAAAGCTAGTCACAAGTCAGCAGTAATAAAAGATTTCTCTAATTGTTCTAAACCCCACCAAAAAGAGCAGACCTGGCTTATTTACCATAGGGTAAAGGCACCCCTTTCGGACGCTCCTGGACAATGGAAAAATGTTCACCTTTAGTTGTAAGAATTGACACCCTAAATGGGTACTTATTCTAATTTTGGTTGAACCACTGGACACATCATATCTGACAGCTTGTATTCCTGGTGGACTTTCAATGAATTAAATAAATCATTTAAGTATAATTAAATCTCCATCTAATATGTCTATTTTAAAGGGTTAAGCTGCAGCCAAACTATCATGTAACTGTAATAGGAAAACCAGAACAAACAGAATAAGGAAACCAATTTACCCATTTCATCGTGAGTTTTATGTTGAGAATATTGCAAGTGTTTGTTAGAGGGAATAATACCTGGATTTTCATATTTAGTTTGCATTATATGTGAGTTGTGTATATTTATGATGTAATTGAAAGTCAATGGTGTCCGACTCAAGGTGTCTGTCCGACTCAGGGTGCATTTACCCTAATAGTTGTGTACTTTGATAAAAACACTTGTCCATACTCAAAATTACATCACCATATTGTGACACACTTTGCAACAAGTCAACATATCATATATTATATATTGTAAGAGTATTTCTATGGAGACCCCTGGATCGTGAACTACTTTTCCATGCTAAGTATCACAAAGTGGTGATGCGGTGCTGAGATTTTGGCACATGAGAGCGTTATCTAGAAGGACATAGGCCTGGCCGTCCTCACTCTCCGCATAGGCATACTAGAGGTAGGTCTGCTTTCATGTGCCCCTCTGGGTGTGGAATTAAGAGTTCTAGATAGGAGTACAATGTATATTACCGACATGATAATTATATTATATCTTACTCCATGACTTCTCATGCTAGGTTATCAATATCAGACTGACATATTGGGCGCTATATCACTTTATACTTTATAATGAGTAGTTCATTCTACATGGGGAAAAGAGGAATAGGGGGATGGAGAGATTTCTATAAACCGCCATCCAATAGTGCGCCACTACCACCTTCTGCCAGATCAAACAGGGGGTAGTTTTAATTTTATACCCTACATTCTCTGACTCTATAAACCGCCACATTCACCATCCGGCCAATTTCGGCCAGCAATGAGGCATGGTGGATTATAGAGATCTCTCATGTGTCCGAGAACTAGAACGAGAATTCAAAGAGGAATGTGTATTGTATGTGGCATCAACCCATGTCTAGTCGTATCTATATATACCTGTAACATTGTTAATATTCTACGTCCTGTATTTAAAGGTAAAATATATATTCAAGGACATGATTATCTCAATTGGAATCTATGTATGAAAGGGGTACAAGCAAGATATTAGTGTCGTCTAGCGAGATATGATACTTCTGAAGGCTCTAGGATCAGTTGTATAGTAAACCATTAATTTACTAGATTAATCCAACATATAGGCCTAGCCAGCCAAATCAAATAAACAGTACCCATAAGAAAAAACATAGATGTAGTGCTCATGTCTCTAATTAAACTGACGACTTATCTAAATGATATATTTTTTTATTTCAGAAGGGACCATCCTTTGAAACCCAACGGTACAAGATAAAGCCGAGACCAAAGATGGAGTCCGTCAAAGATAAAGTAGTCCTCATCACAGGTAAACAATCCTTACTACTTCGATTTAATTCCGTTTCAATTTGACAAGTTTTTACTCTGTGATTTAAAAAAATATTAAAGTATAAATGTGATTACTTACAACGAAATATAATTTGCATAATTTATGATTACAGCATTTTCGTTTCATTATTACAATATTCAGACTTACAAAACGCCAAACACGGCGATTTCACTGTGGGGGGGGGGAGCGGGTGATGAGTTATCACGTAATACCAAATTAAAATAATTATTTGCTAGTGGAACACCTTTACATAGAGAGTGACTTACGTTCAAATCTAATACATATTATAATGTGTATACCGTACCAACATGATATGCCACAAATATTATACAAATTATTGCAGCTCTGACACCTCTAAAGGGGTTTTCACACCAATGCGGTTCTTAGCATGGGTTGGGCTTTGACTTAGGGGCCATGAAATATAGTGGTGTTGAGACACAAGCTGGGTTACGCATGGGCGTAACAAGCAGTTTCAAAGTAGGGGGGACTGAGGGGTATTTTTACCCTTTTTGACCCCTTTTTACTTGACCTTTTTGGTTTGACCTTTTTTTGGACATGTCCCCCCCCCCCTCGGTTGCCACGCCCCTGTTACGCACGTCATGGCATGCTGCGCAAGGCACAGCTTTTCCAGAAACCGATATGTAGGTTTCTAAAATAATGCATTGCAGAGTGTCACACAAAAGCAGTCAATGAGCAGCTGGAGGCCGTATGCGGGCGTCCATTACTTGATCTGGTACTGGCGAGATAAGCCCTGATAACAGTTACCACATGGGTACCCGATGTTATATAATGCCCCCTAATAATTCCACAGTGAAGGCCAGAGAATTATCTCAGTGGTTGATAATTCAACCAGCTACACACGTTATACCAGCATGGAGACTCTAAATACCTGATCAGTAAAAACCCCGGGGGGGCCACTCCATAAGTTTCAATGGTAACTATGTGTGAACATCACCTCAAATTTGGTACCTTATCAAGGGAGGACATTTTACAGTATAGTACTTAGTTTATCGAGCCAAAGATCGCTCCCGTGTCGCCTGCTCTTAAGTTTGTGAGGGCATAGCGCCATTTTGTCGTCTGACGTCATTTGTCACGTGACCTTCTATAAATAGATTCCTTCTCTAACTGTCTAATCACGTGACTTCCGCCAATCTCTATTCTACTATATAAGGAGCGAGCTATTCAAGATGGTGGAGCCAGCATGGGACAGTCCCTAATAACGACCCGGGAACTTCTCGACAGTCTATATAGCACTCTTTTTAAAGAGCAATTGAGCAAAAAAAAGCATACCACATTCAAATTAAACAAAAACAACATCAAGAAAACGGATTTAAAAAAACAGCAATTTCACCATGAAATATGGTCATAACCTGTGTCCTTCATGTCGGGGAACGTTTAATTAAAGTCATCCCAGAGTTTTTCAAGTCATAAGGCCTTAATCTATACCCCTTTTCAAGGGCAGGGCCCTTGCAGGTCCGTGCCCAGGGTCCAAAACGGACCATTGCTGATTATAATCGTGTTCACACATGGTAACCAAAGCTGAGGGAGTGCCCCCCCCCCCTCCCCCCGGGATAAAAACACACGACTTTGCAGCAGTTTGTTGCCTGAGTGTGAACAACTGTACAATATGTTTACTCTGAATCGCACCGTGCCATGCCACAAGATAACAAACCGCGTTGGTGTGAAAGGGGCTTAATCATCAGGGCCCTTCATTCATCATGCCATTATACATGTATGGTTGATGCGAGTAGACTTACTAGGCCCTAGTGAAAGATAGTGGTGTTGAGACGCTAGGCTAGGGCATCATTCGTGCATTATAACGACAAAGGGCATAACATATCAGAACACTATGAGGCCCTCTATGAAGTGTGTGGATGGAAGGGGGTTGGGTTTGCAAAGTATGCCCCATCATTTGTTCAAGGACAAAGTGCATTTTTGGCAACTGTTTGTAGTAGGCCCAGTAGTAGGCCCACCCTCAAAGTGTGTGAGCCGTTCTCCAACACAATTCATATATACAACCAAAGGGAGAGTTTGTACAAGGAGGTTTGCCTGCCAATATGTATGCAGAACTCCCAATGGCAGAATGAGGCCGACCTCAAATAACACAAAAGTGGTGTGCCTAGGTATGGATTATCTTATGTAAATATCATTACTATTTGGCCTTAGATAAATATTCCCTTCTTTTCTTTTAATAATTTTATCGACGATGAGCTCATGAATGATGTAGACAAACACGTTTTAACGTGTCGGCCCGTTTGAACAAGCACACCCTACTTTTTTTTCGTTTTACAGGAAATGTTCCAGAAGGAAATATTCCTTCCATGTCCTATTTCACTCTTCAATATAAGGAAACTATGTAGCCATTGTTAAAAAAACTATCAAAATGTAAAAACTTTGCAGCACCAAGCGCACCGGAACTATTTTCACCTGCAAGCTTTGGTGCCAGCGATGATGCTCATGAAGAGAGGTCGAGGTGGTGCCAGCTTGAGATAGTACCCTCACCTATGTATACCATTTCGGAATGGGATTGACCAGTCAGTGCAATTTATAGGTGACTGGGGATCAAACAAACGCATTGCCCTGTGCTGGGTGCAGTCAGTAGGGTCAGTGCAGGTAAAACCATCAGTGGGGATCAGTCAGTGCTATTTATGGGTGATTGGTGCTGTGAGGGTCCATATGGGGATCAAAACAAACCCACAGTCCTGCCTGGGTACCTCTGGTAAGTGAACCTATGATGGGACACTTACCGTATTTCATTTTTTTACACTTTCATAAAACGAGTCAGAAGTTTACATACGACTAGGGTAGATTCACCCTAAGTCAGACACGCAATTGAGGCAATACTGCTAAACCCACATTCTAAGCCCTTTATTTGTGAACAGTGGTAAGGTTTACGTTTAGTAGGATCCATAAATAACCTCAAATTCTACTGTCCGTCTCAGGGTATGTGTCCGACTCAGGGTGAATCTACCCTATATAAAATAACCATATGTATAATCCTTATACTAATTAAGCTTTATACTGACCCCATTCTGTCCTGTTCTGCTATGGTTTAGAAGTGATGCTCTAGTGCTGGTTCCTCCTATCGGACTGTTATTATTAGGCCTAGTAGGGTAACACTAAGGTCCCAAACAGACACATGCCAACTACGTGTTGTACCATGCAGGTGACCACCTAGTGCACTGTATGGGACCAATCCGTTACTTTCTTCCTAACTTACCCCCCCCCCCCCCCCATCCCCCAACCCCAAATTGTATATGACTGCTGAGTGTGAAAACTGGGGATGGGGACAGGGGGTGGACACTAACAAACCCACCCCGTGACACACAGTAGTAGGCTACAAGAGAGAGAAGGAGGGGGGTCACAAAATATTAACTCCTTTTTTCTCCTGAATACAACACCGAATCAACTCGGTACCTCCACCAGTTTGTCCACAGTCCAGCTAACAGAAATATGTTTTTATGTTAAAATAACGTTTTTAACGTTGTATAACGTTTTGCCACAATAACGAGCCCTAGAGAAACGTTGTATAAAGTTTTTTGTTTACTGGGATGACTTTAGAAGGGAATTTCTACTTTAATAGACTGACGGATAGACAATGGTTATGTGAGGTTAACTCAAAATGTAACTACTGCAGAGTGGCAGGCATCCTGTAAGCAAGTTTACTGTGGTTATTTTGAGTTAGCCTCTCATAACCATAGTTTATTTATTACATAAAAATACCATACCACCTCATCCATCCACTTTAATGATGTATGAATTAATGATGAATTGTTTGATGAGAAAGTATTCCCTCAACTTCCTTTCAGGTGCAAGCTCAGGAATTGGGGCTGGTACTGCACAGTTATTTGCCAAATACGGAGCGAAGCTTGTGATTGGAGGCCGCAATGAGGCCAACCTGAGGAAAACAGCCAAGTCATGTGAGGATGAGGGTGTGAAGGCTAGCGATGTGAGTGGGTTTTTATTTAACCATTCTAAGGCCTCTCAAATAATATGCTTGTTTCTCATCACCGCGCGCATCTATAAAATCCCCTTTTTTTTTCTTCTTCTTTTTTTTTTTTTCTTTGTAATTTTTAGTAAAATAATATGATTAAAAATGGGAAAGTATGGACATATTTGGTATCAAATTAAAGCGAATAGCGTCATGAATGCAATGAGCTAGAAAAAATTTGGAGTGGCCTAAAGGTGTGATTATTTTTAAACAACAGGGGGTGGTGGCTTTTCGTGTGGAGCATGTAAAATTTAAGAGGTCGACATTTTTTAAAGTAAAAGAATAGGCGCATTTGCTGGCCTTTTGAAGCATAGTAATGCACCGTGTTTTCCCGGAGCAAGAGGTCGAGTTCTTTTTGGCCCTCCCCACCCCCCCCCCCCCCCCCGCGAACTCACCACCTCCCTTCTTATTAAAAGGTGATCACTCCCTGAACTTAATCCATATGAGTGCTGTAAAACCTCGTCAGATCGCCAGTGCGGCTTATAGGAACAGGACAAAGTCAAGGTGCGGCTTATACGCGAGTTTATAGATGTATACTACAGTACTAAAGTCATCATAGTCAGAACCTCAGTGCGGCTTATATGATTTCTTAAAGTTAGGGGTGCGGCTAATACACGAGTTAGGCTTATATGCAAGGTTTTACAGTCGAACCTGTCATAACAATACCGTAATGGCTCGTTTAAAGTGCAGGATCTGTGAATGAGTGCCCGGCTTTGAAATGAGCGTTATGCACTAAATTATGTATCTTGAATAAGCGCCTGTCTTGTATATGCGCCTGGGCACTTAGGGGAGACTAAGTTTACATGTTTACATGACGTATATATGATGATGGTAATCGGTAACTGGTAATAACTTAAGGGTCTTTCATAAGTATGTCACACACATTTTGGCCATTATCACCCCCCACCCCTTTGTCAAGCTTTTCCCCATGCCTCTATCATTGGGGATCACGACACCCCCCCCCCCCCTCAGGTGCGACAAACGTTATGAATCACCCCTTAAGTTATAGTGACCTAACTGGTGGGGACTTGTTCCCGCAACCACTTTGTGTTCACTGCCACCAGCAATCTCGTGAGAGCTTGGTTCTGCTCTCGTACTGCAGCTTGTTCACCGGAAGCTATGGTGTGTGAGTGTCTGGTCACTGCCATACTGCCTAAATCTCACGATACATTACGAGCTCAGAACTAACATGGCCGCCCATATGGAGAAATCAGAATCATCGCTATACGGGACTAGTGCATTAGGCCATGGGGGCTGCCATCTTGGCTCAGAGCAATGCATTGTGGTGAGGCCCCCGACTCCAGAGCAGTGATCATGGGTGAATTTCTTATCAGCACCTTTGTTCTAGGTGTGAGGGGAGGGGATTAGCCTGATAACAGATAGGGTTTAGCCCCCGAATACCCGAGTTACCAGGATGCGCTAGTGCACGGCCGAGATAAAGCGCCGGGTATCAGCCATCATACCAGTTCTCTACCTGTATATTTTATTTGGTGGTGTGTGTAATACACTGGGAGAAAGCTACAATCTTCCCCTTTCCATATTACTATAACATATTCTGTAATTCACATAAGTTTTATATGAAACACCAATAAACATTTTGATAATAGACAACCCCATGTCATGTAGGCTAGAGCAGTACTTGCAATGCATCAATTTGGGCAGTCTAGAAAACCCCTTGGGCATCCATATAGGAGGCTGCCGATGGGTATACACAATCTTCTGATATTTTAGGACCTGGCTGATCTGTTTTTATGGATGGATGGCTAATATTTCAATATTATCTATTGTGTAGAAAAAGACCATCACTTTTCGCAAACTGTCATTTCCCCCCTTGGTTATAAACCTATGTTATACTAAGAGATACGACTCTTCAATGGATTTCCAATGTGCTATTCCATGGCCATGTGTCATGGCCCTATCATGGCTGAACAATGAGATAAACCCAGAGGGTTATCTCAGTGGGACTGCTGCAGGCAGAGCCAGTTTGAGCACAGCCAAAAATAATTATCTCATTTCAAGAAAATAAGATTATTAAACTCGACTGGCGGACAAACCACTTCGTTTAAGAAAATGTTTTTTTATTTCTGGCGGACAAGCCACTTCTTTTAAGAAAACGTTTTTTCTTAAAACAAGTGGTTTGTCCGCCAGTCGAGTTTAATAATCTTATGTTCTTGAAATGAGATAACTATTTTTGGCTGTAAGTGTGCTGCTCTGGCTGCACTTTTGAGGCCAGTGCACTGCGTATTTCAGAGTGCCTAACTAGGGGTAACCGTCAAATGGTAGAGCACCCCAGCGCATTATCGTAACCTTCTGGCAGCTAGTCTTAGGTCAAGTGCAGTTGGGTTATCAATTGGTTTACTAACTATAGAAGAGATGACTCAACAGGCTTTGGTAGAGTAGGGTAGACCGCCCATGAGATGACTAGCTGGTACCATGAGTAGACCGGTATGATAACGGCACCCTGATTGCGACATTGTCGCAATCAGGGTGCCGTTAATCATAGGGCCAATCTACTACAGGGATATTAGACATGGGGCTGATCATCCTCAGTGCCACTCGTCATGGGGCCTATTGTCCACAGGGCTCCTGATCTGTGTACCAGTCTACTCAAGGTACCAGCAGACCAGCTAGTCATCTCATGGGCGCTCTACAAAGCCAAAAATAATTATCTCAAGAAAAAGAAATTTCTTAAAACAAGTGGTTTGTCCGCCAGTCGAGTTAAATAATCTTATTTTCTTGAAATGAGATAATTATTTTTGACTGTGTACCCTATAACTCTTTACATAATTATATATGTGTAGAATGAGTAGCACAACCCGGCTGTTTGGCCGAGCCTATCACTGACTGGTACCACCTTAGGGTAGATTCACCATGAGTCGTAAACGTACATTGAGACTGTTTTCTAATAATCTCGAATTATTCATGTATGATAAGACTTCTAGCGGCTCTTTGATGGGAAAAATGTAATTTAATATTTGCTATTGTTCACTATTTAAGAGATTAGAATGATTAAATCAATCCAAGTGTCCGTCGCAGGGTAAGTGTCCGACTCAAAGTGTCCTGAAGGTACAGTATACCAAGAATCAAGGACAAATGGTTTTTGAATATCAGCAACAGTTAGTTCCTTTTTTTGTCAACAGAAAAAATTGAATTAAAGGGTCATATATACGTTCTCTTATGCATGCATATCTAAATACATGTTATGTTACATGTTATAAAAGACAAATGACAGCATTCCGAAGTTTTCCGGACTACAGTGTTAATTGTAACAGGAAAAGGCTGCCGCCCTAGAATTAGCATAACTGCTAAAACGCAGCCCCTCTTTCTATGTCGATACTATAAAATATGTAAGACTTGTAATGAAAAATGTAGAAGTGATCAACATCTAATTATAGTTGTTTGTCATGAATGATAAAAACTACGATCTAAGAAAATATTGTGAATATTACATGACATACATCTATTTGTTGTTAAAACAGACTTGTCATGAAGGATAAGTTATATTGACATAAATAAAGACAAATCAAATCAAAAAAAATAAGAATGTTTCTGATCTTTGTACAGATTCTTATTGTGACTGGAGATGTCCTCAAAGAGGATGACTGCAATAACATTGTCGACAAGGCAGTTGAGAAGTTCGGTTGCCTGGATGTTCTCGTAAGATTCTACTTTTTTTTCAAAGTCTATCAAGGAATTAAATACAATACCATAACACATTATTTCAATCTAGGATAACTGTTTCATTTGTCTGTGATTTCATGTAATTTAGAATTGTCATGATAGAGTGCAGTCCAAATGCCAAGCTAACAACAAAGTTATTTTACATCAAAATAACGTTTTTAATCTTTAATCTTAAATGTGCCTTATCTTTAAATACTCGATTGAACTGTGCCTGATGGTAAAATACACATTTTGTTAACATTATAGGTGAACAATGCAGGAGCTAGTAAAGGTGGAAACATTGATGCTTGTAAAGTGGAAGACCTGGACTTTATGTACAACCTTCTGCTGCGGTCAGTGTTCATAATAACCAAGAGAGCTGTCCCCCACCTCAGGAAGAGCAAAGGTAGGCTCCCTATAAAAACACGTTGGTACTGTTCTCGCATCAAATAAGGCCAACAAACATAAAAGGTGTGTTTCAGGTTACATGGTCTGAAAATCTAGGGTAGGCCGGATTTATTTTACTTTGGCCTGAAAAGTATCCAAATATTGACTTTCAAACTTCAGCGCTGACTCACCGATTACAACATTGACTCATGGATTATCAAATTGACCCAAAATTGCCAAATGTTTAAAAAAAAATATATATTGGATAAAAATATCTAGGGTCGGCCCTGTTTTGCTAGGTAGGGTCGGGTAACCTGAAACACACCTATTTCTTTTATTTGGCCTAATGAATTATTATGCAAATCTATTCTTGCATTTCCACTGACATTTTAAAATACCTCTTTCATCTATAAAAAATAGTTCTCGTATCAATATAAATCTATCTGCTAGGCATCAATATGTTCTAATGATGATTGACAAGTTTGTATTTACTTGCAGGTTGCATTGTGAATGTCTCCACAGTTGGCTCAATCATACCAGTAAGTTAATGCAAGATTATTTTAAACTCAAGCACAGTTATTACTTCAAGCATGACATACTGCCTTAATGTATCATGTCCTTGGTTGTCATGATGTATGAATGCAGCCCTGGCGAGTGACTCGCCAGGGCTGCATTCAAGCATCACGCCGACCCTACAGGATGGAGACACTCCACAATGGTCGGCAGCACTGGCCAGTTACAGTACCTATTTATTTTGTATGGCATTTTTTCTACCAAAAAATACCGTTATTACTGAAATTTCTTTATTAACTGAAATTATGCGAAAAAGGGGGGAATTTTGTCTTGTAATCCTTAAAATATTTGGTAAAAAAATAAATCGACCTACCTACCCTTTTTTGGCCTAGTATGTCCTGTCACATAAAGAGTGCATGAGAGTTGTTCCCTCCATGTCAAGACATTACATTATATCAATATTAAATTATATTGAACTAGGGTATGAGGAGATAATGTTAATTCTGTAAGTATTCATACAGGATAACTTGAATTGATGGCTTTTAATGGCCGTATTGTCCTTTAATGTGCTATGACCTTTATTGTCGTCATAATGCATTGATGTCGATCCCTTGAGAGTGTACCAATCCGATAGACACCTAAACACATCATAGTTTCAGTGTAGGCCTACCGTAGTCACATTATGTGAGATATGTATCATTCCCATAACTCAATATGGTACTTTTTCAGGCCCCATCGTTCATGGCATATGGATTCATTAAGGCTGGTCTCAATCACTTCACCAAATGTCTGGCACAAGGTATGTTCCAATCTCCTTGGCAGAGATTCCCTCACTCATCTCCACAGGTTTTAACAAGACATCTGTTTGGAGAGTGAGTAGGCTATAGGGTATCATGGGAAGGTGTGTAATTTAAAGGCCACAATCATCTTTACATGTCCCAATAGAGTCTACAGAGAGGTGCTGCCATCCAGGGTATGTTGTGTACCATACCTCTTTGTAGAGTCATGCAAAGATGATTGTGGACTTTTCGTTGCACACCTTCCCTAGATCCACAGCACTATTGGAGATGTGCTGCCACCTGTACAGAATTTGATGCACTTATGTGTGTATGAATGCTAAACCTGTGGTGAGAGAATGAGGTCCTCCATGTTTAGTTCCGCAGCCAGCCACCAGGTGGCCACTGACCCTGACGAGTGGATGAAGCTGCACCCTGTGCTATGAGGTTCTATGATCTGGAGATGTCAACAGTTCTGCATATAGCACTTATTCTAAGAATAGTAAGTGTTACTCAATAATTATCTGTAATGTGCTCTCCAAACAATATGATACTTGGAGAGGAAAGAAGCACAAAATGAACTTTCCAGAGAATGAATTAATTGGGTAGGTTTCTATCGTACATTGGCCCTGTTAAGCTGCTATTACTACCCTGCCATCTAGGGGTATAGGGCATGAACTAACCCTGGTGGACCTCCCCATTGGTCATACACTGCACACAGCTGCCAACTTGTGTGTTATAAGAGAGGTATGCTAATTGGTCTAATTATACTGTTCCAGTGGAAATTCGTTTTTGCATGCAGCTATGTGTGTATTATTGTATAGACAAATTGCTCACATGTTTAAATACTTTCACATATGACTGACAACATTACCATGCTTATCCGACCATGCCAAAAGTGGAAACTAATCACCCCGACAGTTGGGATACTAATTTTCATGCTCAAATTACGTATTTTAATCATGCCCAGCACTCAATATGTTTTTAAGAGTATCTTTTCCGAGACATTGACCTTTTCTCATATTTCAGATCTTGGACCAGACGGTGTCAGGGCGAACGCCATTTTGTAAGTAGACTATGAATGTGATAAACACATCTGATAATGTCATATAAAGAGCAAATGATAACGTTATACTATAAATCCAACATATTGGCCACCATTCGCAGCTCAACTGTAGGGTTTCGAGGCACAGGTTACCTCCTTAAACATTCACTCACTCACAGGGAAAGCTCTTTCCAATGTGCCTATTTTATCAGCTTTTTATGTTACTCACCAGAAGTTCAATTATCTTATATAAAATAATGTGCTCACAGCGCCATTTATGGCTATGCAGGGATTTAATTCTTAGCAATGAGTTCTTTATTTTAAGTCTAACTGTTATGGTCCCAATAAGATGTGTATAAGGCATAAAAAATAGAACTTGTGTTTTGGTAACCCGACCTACAATATTCTTCCGGCCCTACCCTAAACTTCTATGGGATCAGTGAAAAATATTTTATTGACCAACCTACCCTATTTACCTGAATATAAACAAATCATTGTTCTTGGCCTGAGTATACTCTTTATGAATAGTTTGTTTTAAATGTTCATTGTTGCAGGCCTGGAGCTATTGACAGTGGGTTCTTCGATGCAGCTGCATCACTTTCTGGGGTACAGGTAGACAAAGAACAGGTAAGGTGTATGTGATTGAATACAGCTATATCATACATCAATTTTACAGATAATACCTGTGTGCACATGTGGGCATCAGACAAATAAAAGAGGGGACGAAAAAGAGATGCAGACCCTTTTAAGCTACTCAAAAGAAATTAAATGGTTTCTCATCACCGTGCATATCATATAAATCGTAATTTGGGTAATTTTCTTTATCTATTTTCATTTTTGATGATTGATTGATTGGGTTGTTTAATTTAATTAACGTCCAAGTGTACTGTGACGCCTTGGACATATCTCAAGTTGACAAGGAGTCTGCCACAAATAGTGGTAGTCTGCCTCGCAGTAGTAGGACAGATATAATTTATATGCTGCTTGCCCAATACAGCAGTGACCACATCTATGGATGATCGAATCTATGAGAGAATGACCGCATCTAGGAGGTGAGGGAGAAAACCGCTACCGGGGCACTTCCCCTACTCTTTTCGAAGAATAGCATGTGTTCTTTTATTTGCCTGGTCCTACATACCTGGGCTAGTACATAGTAAGCAGGGCCAGACAAACCACGGCCTTTGATATCTCAGACGTGGTTCACTGAGGAGGGATCCCATGCCAGACCATCAGCAAGAAGGCCCGGGCCCAAACATATGAGCAGCGGCTGCCAAAACAGCTTACATGACTGATCACAGCAGAAAGACATGGGACCCCTCAAGTTTTGTCGCCTTTTACGAATCCGGTATGCCCATTGGTATTATGGAAGGCTCCCGATGAAGTTATTCTACTCCTTCATGCCCCCATCATGAAGGTCCCCACAAACACCGGGGGAACAATTTTGAGGAAAATGTGTTTAAATTGGTAAAGAATAAAGGCAAATTTGGTATCAAATTAAAGCGTATGCTGTCAGTAATGCAGTCAGATAGAAATAACTTGCATTATAACAACGTTTGCGGGGCAATAAACTCTAATAATTTCTAAAATGTGAAAATTTATGGTGAAAAGTAGAAATTTCCCTCTATATTTCAGCCCAAGTAAAAGAGAAAATAATCAAATAGAAAATGCCCTCGTCACATTTTTCACTGCTTGGTGATGAGAAACAACTTTCTTTTGAGTGGTCCGTTTACCTATGATTTTGAATTCATCCTTTAGTATCATAGCATGTAACGGGTTTCAGCAAGTAAGCTAGAAAAAACTGGTAAACCTAGTAAATATTAGTTAAACAAAATTAATACTGTTTCAAGCAGATCTTGAACAAATGTTACTTTGATATTTTCAGGTACTTGCAGGTGTAAAGGACATGCACGCGTTGAAGCGTGTCGGTAAGGTTAACGAAGTGGCTCAGCTGATTGTGTTCCTGAGTTCTGGAGCTGCCTCCTTCATGACTGGGGCTGTGGTCCCTGTGGACGGTGGAGTTTTGGGACACAACAACTTCTAAAACAGCCATTACAGCCCTAAAGCCAGGGTGGAGAAACACATCACTGCCTCACTGCCACACCTTTTCCACCTTTGTTGCTGTGGATCTTGGCCTTAAGGCTTCTGTACAAAAATACATGTACATAGATCAGTAATCTATGGTAGGGGCTGGGGTAGGGCTAATCATATGGCGGGTTCTGTTGGACGCTGCGTTGGGAACTCCGTCCGAACCCTTCAGCCCGACGGCAGGTGGCAGCACCTGCTCCGGGCTTGGGGTATGGACAGAGGTCGCTATAGGCTTCCGGTTTGTGTGTGCGCGCACAGGCTGGTTGCCTATATATAGCCAGCATCCGATGGAACTCGCGGGTCACTCTGGATCCAATCTGGACAGAGGCCCTAGGGATCATATCGGCCACAAGCCTACTGACCCGCTCCGAACTCTATAGGGAGTTCACATTGAAATAGCTTCGTCTGTCTAGGTTCTTGAATAAACCTGAGATTCGCAACCTGTACACTTGATCCGTACTGTGTCGACCTTGTTCTTTACTTAATAACATTACTGTAGGGGTCGGATTCCCCGTACCCTGGTGGAGAGCCCGAAGGGGTGAAACACCTGGGTAATCCTCCCCCTCTGTACCATACCAATCCAGTAACGTAGGGAGCGGAGAACAGTCAGACACGGGTTGGTAGTGTAATGGTTAGCACGCTTGTCACCGGTGCGAGAGGTCTGTGGTTTGATTCCCGGCCGATCCAATGACTAAGTTTTCCTCGACCTCTACATTACCAATATTATAACGAACAAAGTCTCAAACAAAGTTTATTACACTATCTATATGCCTAAAATCCTCACTAGGGGGAACCATTGTGTCTGTGTTAGTTCCCAGTACAGACAACCCACTGTTGGGGCCTCAGCTGAATGCCTGGGATCTGTAGATCAACCAAAGAAACTGCTCAGTTTTGACAAGATTATAGATAATCTAAAAGATCTAGCATCGTTGCATACTTTAATATCAACAAAAAGCTTCACTTCTTCGTATAAAAGAAATGCACAAACATTATAGGTGTGAAACTGTCTAGATGCAAAAACTGTAATCATCGATATGAAATTGAGACATAAGACTTGCCATCTCAAACCAACAACTTCAGTCACTAAAGATCATAATATTGAAAGAATTCAAACTTATTTAACATAAGAAACACTTGTTTACAGCCACTCACTTTTAAGCAAAATCTTTCTAGTTGTTTGCACGCATGAGAGACGCTCATGCATTGAAGCATGGGTGAGGTTGACGAAGTGGCTCAGCTGATTGTGTTCCTGAGTTCTAGTGCTGCCTCCTTCATGACTGGGGGAGAGATACTTGTGAACAGTGGAATTACTGGAAACGGCTTTTGAATAAAGTTTTATTTCCTGTGAATATTGGTCATTGTGCTTTTGTTAACCTAAATTGGGAACAAGGAATTCTTATAGAAGCTGTGTAAAAAGTAGGAGAGCCTGTGTACTTATGGTACCAAAAACATTAATATGAGTCATACAGTGTTTGTTACATGGATTGAGAAGAAGCCTAACTTGGTTGCTTGGAATTTACTTATACTTTTGCTTTGTATATATAAATAAATTCTACTTCAACATCTGGCTCTGCATAAATATTCTTGCAAAACATAGCAATGACAAATAGATCTCTTCAAACTTGCATTGAGCAAAAAAGGGCATGTACTCATTCTCATATCTGACAGCACTGTACCATGTAACATAACCATAAGTTTGGTTTTAAAATGTATCACCAAAACACACATGTCGGAGATACAGAAACTGTGTGTGTATTCACAGACTTCTTAATGGGTTTATTAGGGGATAAATTAATTGGGACATGATATGAGCATAATCTGTACTATATTATAAAAACAAAGGCAAAGGCCCAAGGCAAGGATAATTTTGGATCATTCACCTGCCAGTGGGGCTGGTGCCTTCTTGCGATGGGCCTTTGTCTATTAAATCATGACAGGTTTATCTATCAAAACCATGTCGAGAGCTATATGTAGACTAGTAAATGTCAACAGAACATTTTATGCACTTATCAAACATAAGATGGATATCAATAAAAACACTCGACTCGTCTAGGTAATCCTCACTTTCAGCGTCAGCTTACAAGAGGTAGGGTTGCTTTTTTCTAGTTTTGCTTTCTAAAATGGGTTAGGATTAAAGAAATGGGTCTGTGGAGTGGCAAAGACATTACTAAGGCTCAGCATCGTAACATGCACCTAGATACTTAGTGATAGTAGAAGAATCCACCTGTTACACAGGCCTTGAACACATGCTAGTTGGTTTTAAAAGGGCAGTACCCTCGACTACGAGCATACTATCATAGTCACCAGCCGTCATGTATGTATTTAAGTATCTATCTGTAGGGCGTTCAGACTGTTCTGCTACAGCACAGACATACAGTTATATCTCACTCTCTTCACACTAATGCCCGATTTATATGTAGTGCACTCCAAAAAGCATAGATATGTTGATAACAATAGAAAGCTATGATCTTATCTTATACAATACAACTTTTCTGGAATGGTTTCTGCCTGTTGAGAAATAGTTTTATATGAATGAGTATGTGGGGACTGAGAGGTGTGTGCTACCTGTGCTCATTACAGAATTGACCACTTAAAAGCCCAAGGTTCAGGTTTGAAACAGAGGTCAAAGATGGAGTCAGTCAAAGATAAGGTGGTTCTTATCACAGGTGAGTCATCATTATCATATTTCTGTAATATCTATGGGAAGTATAAAGACATAGTAAAGTGTCCAAATTGACAGTTTTGTCATGAGTGTGGCGTATCAGATGAGGTGTACGCCGATCTTGCACTAAACTGATGATGTTACCATTGAGAAATCTCTCAATGAGTTTATGCTGGGGGTGTCGAGAATTCTAGTATTTAAGTGTAGTAACTTTACTTCTAACCATAAAATAAGATTATGTTTAGTTCTGGGCTGAAGGATATACAGAAGCTGACCCTTTCCGTGTAGAACACCCCACCTTCAATATTTACTAGAAGTAAATAGTGCCCCAAATTCTCAAGTATAAGCCATGGCTTGTATGCGAGTCAGATTGCCAATGCATCTTATAGGATCAGCCCAAAGTCGGAGCGCAGCTTGTATAAGAGTTTATATGCAAGAATTTACAGTAGTCAGAGTGGCATGCTTAAAGTTCGTTTATTGCTTTTAATCAATATCATACAGTAGAATTCAGATTAAATAATAGAGAGTTTATCATATTTCGACCAGTTCAATGTTGTGTGTGTGTAGAACACTGTTTCTTCAAACCACATTCAAAAGCCTTCTCTTTAAAATAAGGCTTTCTTCCTGTCATGATGGTGCTGTTAACTAATGGAGCACTACTTGATATTTCTACTAGGTGCAAGTTCAGGAATTGGGGCTGGAACTGCACAGTTATTTGCCAAATATGGAGCAAAGCTTGTGATCGGAGGTCGAAATGAGGCAAACCTGGCAAAGACAGCCAGATGCTGTGAGGATGAAGGTGTAAAGGCTAGTGATGTAAGTAAATTTAGCATCATTGCCTTAGTTACGTATCCTTTGAGAATGGATTCCACAGTAATGTGAAAATTTCTTTTCCTAGGTTGATAAAAATGTACTCATGACCTAATCTGAGGGAAGGGGGTGATAGAATGTTGTGTAGCTGAAAAGATAAACAACATAAGTGATTTTCCTTTTGAAGTAAACAGTTATTTATGATGTACACTATATAACAATTCAAGATCTGAACATTTCTCCTAGATTCTTATTGTGGCTGGGGATGTCACCAAGGAGGAGGACTGCAACAACATTGTTGACAAAGCGATGGAGAAGTTTGGACAACTTGATGTTGTGGTGAGTGTAGAAGTGTAGAATTATGTGTAAAAGTGATGGGAAAAAAACATTTTTGTCGCTATTTGACTTAACCATGAGCCACACATCCTAACTCTGTACATGCATTGTGTGTATTCTCTGTTGCAAAGGGTTTCCAAAAGTATAATTGCACTGTTAGATATAATTATGTATCATTTCCTCTTTTCAGGTGAACAATGCAGGTGCAGTACTAAATGGTAACATTGATGCATGTACTGTACAGGACCTTGATTTCCTGTACAACCTTCTTCTTCGGTCAGTGTTTATGATAACCAAGCGTGCTGTCCCCCACCTCAGGAAGTCCAAGGGTAAATCTATCATCTTTGCTTCAATCTCATTGCTCAGTCTCACCCTGATGTGTGACTGACCATGGCTCAGCCCCATGCCCAAATAAGGCAGACTGGGTCATGAACGGACGCGCAGTGTGGCTGATGAACGGCACATGGAGGGGTTTCTGTCTGTGTGTCGACACCCACTGTGGCTTATGCAATCAAATTAGGCTCTAACACGATGCCCCATTGTAGCCTCTGGAAGGGGGCAGCCATCTTGTAGGACATGAAATCTCGCTCCTTTGGCAAGATTTCTCGCTCCTTTGGCGAGATTTCACAGCTTTCTTGGCATGGGGGAAGGTAGGGGTGTGTGTGTAGAGCACTCACACCTACAAGCAGCTGACCGCTGTACACACCCCTGTGCCCAAGTGTTAATGGGATGGCCATTGTTTTAGGGGGGCTACTGAGTGACCACACCTGATAAATCCACACCCTGTCTGTAGTAATAGCACCCACTCAGTGTACTACCAACAATCATCCTAGACTCACTGGCTCTGTCCTACCTGCATGGCTTCACTCTCCATACAGTTATTTGGTCACTCTCCAAGCAGAATTTAGTTTTTTAATTCTTATTTATTTCAGTTTTATGATAAGAAATTTTAAAAAATGACTTGGTAGATGCATACAGGACGATACACAGTTTTCATGTATGCATAAACCATAAATTAATTAATCAGAAATACACAGTAAGAAGGGTCCCAAGTAGACTGTACAAAGAGGCTCAGTGCCATCTTGTCCTACCATTTAGATCTGCTGTGTGCCACCAGGTGGCACCACCCCTTAACGTGTTAAAGCCTAATAGGCCGAGACGTTATAAGAGAAGGGATATAAACAGAGAAGATAATTTCCTAAATCTCTGACAAATCTTATATGTATTCATGTCTTATCCAGTCTGGCATCTTTAAACTAAAAATCAAATCTGATAAAGGAATGTCCCATTTTAGGATTGCCTATGATCTCAATTCAAAAAGGGATACTGAGATACAGTATGTTACCAGGGTTACTGAGGAAATTGTTTATGGTCACAGAGAAGGTTTTAAACCTTTTAGCTATACAATGTATATTGTTTTATATGTTTTCAGGTTGCATTGTCAATGTATCATCTGGCGCAGCAAAGATGGCGGTAGGTCATGTTGATGTTATTAAGTCAGTCTATTCACCATTACACTATGATATTATTTAGGATGCAAGTAATATGTAACACAGATCCATATACCAGACACTTGCTAGATTCAGTGCCTCATTACCCCCCAGGATTTCTTGTGGATTTATTCACATTTTCAAAAAAAAGAGAATTGAAATTTCCACTTTTGAATCTGTGATAGGTTTTGGAAGATGTATGGTCCTTGCCTCTTTGATGTAGGCCTGGATGGCTTGCTTTGGCCTGAAATTAGCTGATTCTGTCTAACTTGCTTCATCTTTGAGAGGTTGAATCACATGAGAAATATAGATATTCGGGTTATCAATTATTAGAATGATAAATTACTTGCATCACCCATGGTGGTGTTTCCAAGTAGAGTGGCCATTAGCATAATATATGATAGGCATTTATCTTTTATCACAGATTTCCAGTGAGCCACAAAATGGGGTACCCCAAAGAAATTATTTCTATTAACCATATATGCAAACCTTTCCTGTATATTATTCATGACCTGAAATGAATTAGTTTTAACCAATATATGACAAGTGACCAACGTTAGATACGATTTAAAAAGCTTTGGCAATAATAAGTTAATCTGTCTTTTAATGAAGCATAAATGATAAAATCCATTTAATCTGTGAGTTCCGGTTGTACCAAGGGTAATGAAGCTTTCTCTTTTCAGCCAGCTAACTCAATGGCATATGCAATGATCAAGGCTTCTCTCAATCATTTCTCCAAAACTCTAGCACAAGGTTTGAGTATGATTTATCTTTACCCTCATGAACTTTATTCCAAATATATGTAACATGATGAGGAATTGGGATAAGGAAAATCTAATGAATGGACTTAATAACTCCCACCTATGTTATACTACCACTCATCTACCACAACCTGCCCTCTTCTCCTTTCAATTCACCAGGTATTAGCTCCCTGCATTAAATTGTTATCTTTCATCAGTTCATCATTTGTACTTGTATTATAGATCTTGGCCCCAGTGGTGTGAGGGTTAACTGCATCATGTGAGTATGAGTCTGTGTATCAATAAAGCATCTGAATAACAAACTATGAATAACATCAGGAAATAGGAAATTAGTCACTTCACATCCAAGCATTGTAGAGAGCCTCCTTATTGTATACAATGAAGAAATATCTATGATATCACATACAGTCATTATTGAGTAAGATCAATTGATTACCTGTTTAATGAAATGTACTGGTTGTTCAGATTCCCCTTTATACATAACAGTTTGACAATACTTCTTTTTGTAGGCCTGGGGCTGTTGACACTCCAATATTTGATGATGTCATAGAAAAGTCTGACATTGATAGAGACGAGGTAGGATATTTGTATTTATCATAATGTTTTTCAGGTCTGTGAGAGAGATATTGAACAAGGTGCATGTCATATAAGTATATATCTTTATGAATATGACATATAGTACTAATAAAAAGTTGCAACTTCAGTCATTATAAAAAGGGTCCTATTATTGACTACAATTTTGACTGACTATAATGTTGAAAAAATTTGAACTTCATGGTTACAACTACAAAACCATGTTTAAAAACATTCACATTTTTAACAAGACTTTGGAAACAATGTGAAATAAGTCATTGGTTATATTTTCAGTCATATGCAAAAATGAGAGACGCTCATGCGTTGGGGCGCATGGGTGAGGTTGACGAAGTGGCCCAGCTGATTGTGTTCCTGAGTTCTGGAGCTGCCTCCTTCATGACTGGGGGAGAGATACTTGTGGACGGTGGAATTACTGGAAGAAGCGGCGTCTAAACTGGATCTTCTACTATTAGATCCAACAAGTTTTCAATAAAGGTTTCTTCCTGTGCATTTTGGTCATTGTTCTTTGTTCACCTAAAATGGGAAGAAGGAATTCATTTATGATATCTAAAACATTAATATGATTGAAATAGTGCTGGTTACATGGATTGGGAAGAACCCTAACTTAGTTTCTTGAAATTTCATATACTTAAATTTGCTTTGTATACATTCATTTACATTGTATACATTCACTGTTCATTTGATTGTATATCTGATCATGATGTATTTAGGATTGTTCAACACATTTTTATATTTCATTTTATGAATATCCTTGCAAAAACATGGCAATGACAAAGATATCTTTCCAAACGTGCATTGAGCAAAAGCACATACTCATAGCTGACAGTTTATTAGGGGATGAATTAAGTGGGACATGATATGAACATAATTTAATTTCTGATCAGTATTATAAAAACATAATAACCAGTGAATATGTATCCTGCACAAGTCACCCATTGCTTACACTGATACATCTACCCTGTGATAGGAAATCCCGTATCCAATATCATGGCTAGGGTTGTTTATCAAAACCCTGTCGAGATCTAGATGTTGACTAGATAAAATCAACAAAGCATTTTATACACTAGTCAAACATAAGATAGTTATCTATAAGAACGTTGGACTCGTCTAGGTCATCCTCACTCTCAGCATCAGCTTACCAGAGGTAGGAGAGCTTTTTATGTTTGCTTTCAAAGTGGGTTAGGAGAAAGAAATGGTTCTGTGATATATGCTACTGCAACATCTTATTCAATGGTGGTGTGTAGAATATGGTACATGTATTTCTAGAACATAAGTATAGTAATTGTTGTATTAACATTGATTCCATTGCTGAGTTCACTAATTTTGTCATCTTATAGACTGATGGTCTGATGGCTATAGTACTAAGGAAAGATGTTAACCAATAGACCGGCCCCTGTTTTAAAAATGCTTGATCTGCCACTGGTAAATACATCAATTTGCTTGTTTAACAAATTACATTTTGAACCACCCTTTTAAAATAGCATGTCTTTATTATAGAAGGGACAACTTTCAAAACTCAAGGTTCAGGTTTAAAGGAGAGGTCAAAGATGGAGTCAGTGAAAGATAAGGTGGTTCTTATCACAGGTGAGTCTTTGAGCCTTATCATATATCTGTATACCATAGATGTTGGAAGTATATATTTTCATATTGTATAGCATACTTCAGAGCTCAAGGTTGTGCAGAAGCTGATCTTTCCTACACAGTACACCCCTGCTCCAATGTTTATTGAGAGTAAATAGTGCCCCACATTTTAAGTTTATAAATGTATTTTTATTTTACTAGGTCATCTTTGAAAAAAAATAGTTACAGCATCAACTGACACAGGATAGGGTCTGTGGCAAAGTTCTGATTGCCTATGTGGTGTGTCGTTATAACTTATATATGGATACAGTTTTTACATTAGCAGTAGGTTTCAGAAAGTACGGTATTAGTAATAATTAGTATGTTATATCTGGGTACACGTCTGTTCAAAGTTTACTTAGCATGAGCATCTATTAAAGTTGGAGTGAGTCAGTACATATAATTATAGGTGGACATATTTATGAATATTATCATCATCACAATGGCCCTGGTAGGAATATCCCATTCAGAGGAAAGGTTAATAAAAATATATCAGACCCCCTCCCCATTCAACGAGACAATGCTGCATACTGCTTCCCCAAATCATACGAAGACTTCATATTTGGAATAATTTTGTTCATACAGTTATATGATAAAGTATTACATGACCCTTATATTAGGTGCTAGTTCAGGAATTGGGGCTGGAACTGCTCAACTATTTGCCAAATATGGAGCAAAACTTGTGATCGGAGGTCGAAATGAGGCAAACCTGGCAAAGACAGCCAAATGCTGTGAGGATGAAGGTGTAAAGGCTTGTGATGTAAGTAAATTTAGCCAACACCAGACGAGAATAAAGCATTTAATTAGCTACTAGTTAAAATGATTGAAATAGGAGTGCATTTAATAAATGGTATGTTTGCTGCAGGGGGTGGAATAAGAAATGAATTATATTACATGACATCAATATTTTTTTATGTGCATATACTTTGATTAATATTGTTGCTGGTTCATCTATTTCTAATTCTGAGAAGACAGTGTCATTTTATAAAATGTTTAATTATTCCAAGGCAATGTCACAGTTTCTTTCTAGACTAAAATGTGCTTATGATCACCTGGTCTGATGTGGGAAGGTGGTACAAAGGTGTGTAGCTGAGACAAATAGTTGATATATCTAAATAATATTTTTGATTATCTATTTACACTTGCTGTAACATGATTTAGAACCAAACATTTTCCCTATAGATACTTACTGTTCCTGGAGATGTCACCAAGGAGGAAGACTGCAACAACATTGTTGACAAAGCAGTGGAGAAGTTTGGACAACTTGATGTTGTGGTGAGTGTTATGCAGAAATACATCTATAATTGTACTAAGTGAAAGTAGAATTTAAGATATTCAATGTAACCCATGAAGATTAATTCTTAAAATCAGACTTTGAAACTTGATTCGCAAAGGAATATTTGATTCTGTTCAACAAGGTTTGAATTTGCCAGCACATCCGGAAAACTTACTTTGTACATGCACAGTATTCTATTTTCGATTCTAGAAACTCTTGAGGGTTTCCAAAGTTGTTGTTTTTTGTAACATTTGTCTTAATTTGCAGGAAACATGTACATAGTGCATATTTAAGGTGTAAAGTAGCATTTTTCACTGATCCACATATCAATTAACACGTGTGAGTATTCACAAAAATCTGTTTCCTAAGCTTAGAATGGCCCCCTCAAGGCCCCCTCAGCCTACCTTTCTGGTAAGCTGGGGGGGGGGGGCTTTTTATGTTTAACTGCACTGTTAGATATTATATGTACAATTTTCTGTTTATTCCCCTTTTCAGGTGAACAATGCAGGGACAACACAATTTGGTAACATTGATGTATCTACTGTACAGGACCTTGACTTCATGTACAACCTTCTTCTTCGGTCAGTGTTTGTGATAACCAAGCGAGCCGTCCCCCACCTGAAAAAGTCAAAGGGTAAAATCTATATTGCTTATTTCAAACAGAGAAAATAATTCTTTAAATCTATGACAATCTCATATAAATTTAAGTATGTTTATTTTCAGTCTAGCATGTTGTTTTTTCAATCAAAATCAGAATTACAGGAAAGCTTTTAACTTGGATTTAAAACTTTTAGCCATATGTATAATTTATGTACATGTTTTCAGGTTGCATTGTCAATGTATCATCAATTGCATCAAAGCTAGCGGTAGGTCATGTGGATCTTCTTCTAAAGTGAAACTATTAAAATTGCTTATTTAGTTGGTCTTACATCATGACACCATTCAGGAAGCAAGTAAGATGTAATACAGATTCTTAACCCACAGTGGAAAGCTGAGACAAAGGACTTGACACCTTGGGTATATTGTGTACCCTCACATAGCTGAAGGTTAAGTCAGATACCCTACACCTGGACAGGGTTATCCCACATAACTACTGTCCACTAGTCATTGGCTCGGTGTTATCACACCTTGTCTCAACCTTGTGGGGCAGTGGTTATATGGCATAACCCTGTCCAGGTGTAGGCTATCTAATACATATAGATTACTGTTAGTAAATATGTGTGACACTTCACCAAGAACAATAAAGTAACCCATGGTCTCCTTTTCAGCCAGCTGGCTCGATGGTATATGCGATAATAAAGGCTTCTCTCGATCATTTCTCCAAGACTCTCGCACAAGGTTTGAACATGATTTTTCTCTAGCAAGATGAAGTATATTCCAAAAATACATTCCAAAAATAAACATTACATAGTGAGGAATTGGAATCAAATATTTCCAATGAATGGACTTGTGAACTCCTACCAATGCTATAGGTCACCTATCCCACTACTGGTCAAACATCCTAAGAATTGATCTCTTCGACATTGAATACATTATGATCTGCAGGGATATTGAACTATAGCTTTAACGGGAATTAGCAGTTAAGTTCAGGGCACTTGTCTTTCATCTTTTGTTTGTTTCATTTCAGATCTTGGCCCGAGTGGTGTGAGGGTTAACTGCATCCTGTGAGTATGAGTGGGTGTATCAATAAAACATTTCTATAAAGAAACTATGAATTATTTCTACAAATAATTCATAAAAACAAATTATTCACTTCACCAAAGAATCACATAGAGCCTCACATGAAGTCGAATTGTTACCAAGAGAAAAACATGTATAATGAAATATACAAGTTGTTCAAAATGTCCCCTGATCATATATTCTGACCATATTCCTTTTTGTAGTCCTGGGTGTATTGACACTCCAATATTTGCTGATGCTATGGAAAAGTCTAATGGAGCTGTTGATAAAGACGAGGTAGGACATTATAGTTATGACTGTGGTTTCAGAACCTGTTATATTCTATTAAATCGATCTCTACCTCATAATTGTAGTCCATAAAATGTTATCGTAGGTCAACCATTATTGTTAACAAAATAAATATTATATAGCTGTAAAAACTGTCTAGATACTAAAATTGTAATTGTCAATATGAAAATGAGACATAGGACTCATAAATACTTGCCGACTCAAACCAACAACTTCTGGCACTAAGGATCAGCCACATTATGGACTATAACTAATCATATATTGAAGGAATTCAAACTTATTTAACATAAGAAACACTTATTTCTCAGTCACATTTAAGCAACATTTTGGAAGCAATGTAAACGGAGGCATTGGTTATTTTTCCAGTTGTATCCACGCATGAGAGACGCTCATGCCTTGAGGCGCATGGGTGAGGTTGATGAAGTGGCTCAGCTGATTGTGTTCCTGAGTTCTAGTGCTGCCTCCTTCATGACTGGGGGAGAGACATCTGTAGACGGTGGAGCGATTGGAAGAAATGTCTTCTAATCTGGATCTTCTTTGGAATTTGCTGAATTATAAACAAAATTCCTCCTTGTGAAATTTGTCATTGTCATTTTGTAAGCCTGAATTTAATAGGAACAGGAGTAATAGTGTACAGGCAAGGGAAAAGGGATATCCGACGAAAATGTCAACTTTAAAATCGATATCATAAGCTTTCCATTGATATATTACACAAGAGGATATCATTTCTAGTTTTTGAGAAATGGCTATATGAATATGGGTGGGCATGGCCCTGTCCAAACCCCCAATTAGCTCTAAGTCTCATAGTTTCCAAGATATCTCTATCTAATTAGCATAATTAGAATAATTAGAAAATGATCATACATTTTCCTCCTAAAGGCCATAGCTTTTGATCTAGAAATGATAATTTTATTCTGTTTTGATCATAGTAATCCTTGTGAATCATTCTATCAATGGGCTTCTTTATTTTCTGTATTTGGAATGAAAAACATGTTTCCATGGCAACACATATCAACAAAGACACTCATTTAGGCTCTAAAACGTTCTTTTTGCATTCCAAATAAGGAAGCTTTTCACTAATAATGGGATGTTTTGTATAAAACTACTGAATTCTCCAGAAAAAAGTACCAAAAAACTAATATTAGCCTGTTTCTTCCAATTTAGGCCATGGTGGAGCCCCCTGGTGGCTAAAATTGGTACTAATCCCGCGGGGATACCCCTTTCTGCTTGCCTGCTCACATATTATAGCAATGATATTGTGTAATGGTGAGAAATAATAGTTATAGAAAGCTATAGATCGAGCATGTGTTTTCTTGCAATGCAAACAAAGAAAATTTACCTCAAATGTGCACTTTACACTTTTTCTCTTGATAAAACCTTTTCATGTGAAACATCCTCCATTCGATCCATTGGTTTTCTGTGATAAACACCATAGTGCAACTAAATCGTCAAATATCCAACATTAAATTGCAGTGTAACATTGCAATTTTACGTTGGGTATTTTGTCTGTAATATTAGCGTTTTTGTCATTTGGGATGACGGCACTTTATCCTCAGCAGTTGGTTGTCTGTGGACCCGCTAGGGGTCGCTGTGGCGGTTAAACAACCAGCGCTGCACCCTTGTGGGAACTGTGGGAACTACTTCATGTGTCTTCGTAGTAGATACCCCACAAGGACCTCAGAATATGTACAATTAACCACGACAGACTGACTGGTGCCCTCATAGGGCACCAGTCACTCTACCATTGTTAATATTACATAACTCAGGTCCGAGGGGGGTATCTGACTTAACCTTCGGTTATGTGAAAATAACCAAGGTGTGAAATGCTTTGTCTTAGCCCTCAACCGTAGGTTAATGCCTTTTAACTCTCACTATATGGCGACTCCAAATAATATACTAGTTTCTCATCACCAAACTATGACAAATATGACGAGGGCGCTTTTTTTTTTGCTGGTGACCAAATGAGAGGGTAAATGTGGATCTCTGACAAATTAAATTTATATTTCAGCAATCAATATATTATGGATTAGCAAACGTTGTAAATATGCATATAGTCCATGGCTCATTGGGTCCACAACACTGTAAGCTTTAATTTGATATAAAATGTATGCCCATATTTTCCCGTCTGTAATCATGTTTTCCACTGAAAATTGCAAAAGAAAATGTAATAAAAAAAAGTCCCAGAGGACGATTTTGGAGATGCGTGCGGTGATGAGAAACAAGTACATGTATATTATTTTGAGCGGCCTATATACACGTAGTGTGGTCATTATTCTAAGTCTCTCTAGAATATCGCTATTTTCAAAGTTGGAGAATTGATCATAGCTTAACCTTTTTTTGAGCTGTTATGTGACTGTTCAGGACGGATTCAGGGGGCAGACCCAGTGTGCGCCCTCCCCCCCCCCATTTCTTTGTACATTTTATTGTAAAAATGTCCAACACTCCCAGTACTATCCCTATATCACGCCCCCCCCCCCCATCCTTTCTTTAATACTGGATCCGCCCCTGCTGTTTATTCCCTGATTTTAACCACATATTCCCCAAAATAGCGGTATGTAGAGGACCTCTGGAGTTTGGGCTGCAACCACTCATTTACAAGGTATGGTACCGCCACTGCAAGAATATAACGTATTTTTGGGTGAAAAGGGATTTGCATAACTGTGCAAAAATACCCACACTCGTGGAATAGGCCTCGTGGAATACGGCCCCTTGGTCAACGCAGGGATAGCTCATCGTACATGTATATGAACGAATAATACCAAACTATATAAGACAATAGCACCTACATGTATATTAGTTATTACCATATGTGTTGTCGTTAACATAGAAAGTCTCTAACCTAGATAATCATTGCTCCATATACCAGTATATAGTTGTATCCCGGAATGAGCATTTACATTCATTAGAGTCACACCTCACCTATATAAGAACCAAGGTAGCGGCCCTAGGGGTAGCAAGAGGTGCCGCTTCCAGCTTTCTCACCCCACCAAACTATCTAACTGGCCTCGCCGGCTGTAACACATTAACATGTCGAGTAGGCCGCCATCTTGTCCCCCTACCTTTGTATGTAGGCCGCCATCTTGTCCCCCTACCTTTGTATGTAGGCCGCCATCTTGTCCCCTACCTTTGTATGTAGGCCGCCATCTTGTCCCCTACCTTTGTATGTAGGCCGCCATCTTGTCCCCTACCTTTGTATGTAGGCCGCCATCTTGTCCCCCTACCTTTGTATGTAGGCCACCATCTTGTCCCCTCAACATTTCAATGTAGCCCGCGATTATGTCCCCCGATTGCGCCTTATATCTTGACATATAGACCGCTATCTTTGTACATCTTTCCCCCGACACTGTTTCATATAGACCAGTATCAGAATATTTTTTAGACCGATAAATTCATTCCGCCCACTCACTGTGAAATTCTTAGGGTAGTTACACAACTGTACCTATTTCTATAGTTGTTATCAGTGGTAATCAAGCCAGACCCAGATTGAGTTATGGCCGCGCCCACAAAATAATGTGCTTGACCCCGATAGACTGCTATCATATATCGCCCGTACAGTTGCATGTGAGCCGCCATCTTGTCCCCCCAAAAATGGCATGTCACCATAGCTGGCCATATTGTCCCCTAAACTTTAAGTATGACTATAAATGTAAACCGCCATATCCTAATAGCAAAAGGGCTGAAATGTTAGTCTGTAGGGGCACAATCTACATACTAGTTAGTTCCCTTCCCTACCACTGCCAATCCTATTATGGCGCTATAGTCGACCTGCTACGCCCCTGTGTTAATCAAGATGGCGGTCCCCATAGCCTAATGCACTATAGTGCCATATATGTTGTGGCCCCATGCCTTATTAGGCAGTATGACCCCTATAGTAGAGCTAATCGGGCGTTCACGGCCCTGCTACAAACGCCTTAAGGCCACAGGGCTCTTAATCCTGGGCACCTTTAATACTCAACGTTAAACTTGTACAGGGTACCTAAATCTGTGGTAGGTGATGGTAGAGGGTGTTAAGGGAGTCGATTTAGGAGTTGGATTTATGTGTTAGGAAGCACTGCAGTCTCTGAGCATGTCAGAACGGCTGGGGCTCCCTACTCATGCACCGATCCCTGGCCACTTGTTTTTTTTTTAATTTTTGTTTAGTATTACTATTCTTTATCATTTATTTTGTATGCAATAACTATCAGTTTATTACCCCGATTGAATAGGTTTATCGAGAAAGTGAATGTTGATGACGCATGCTAATATTATACACTAATCTTCCCTACACGCGGATATCATAATAATTTTGAGTATTGTATAGTATTTTGGGCATGGTACTTTTATGCTGATGCTATGAAAGAATACATAATAAAACCAATATAGAATATTGATAAATGACGAAATACCAAGAATTAAAATTAAAATTAATAAAGTGGTAATTTTCCCGAATAAACGGTATTTTTTTCATCTAAAGGTCCAAATGTGAAATCGTTATCAGGCCTTTTATGTATCAACTTATATTAGTTTATTATCAGAATTCAATGAAATATATTCCGCTTTCGAGCAGTATCTTTTACCCACCATCTAAGCACGTGAACATTAAATTCAAATCAATAAAAATCAATTAAAAAAATCATAAATTATATTTTCATAAAACAAACCCATGGCCGTGCGTGTATACCAGTAGGGAGCCCCAGCAGGTGGGCAGCTTACCTTAGTGGCTGGGCTGGCTGCTCTACCTCCCTTGGCATCAGAACCTGAGAGGGACCCGACAGGCAGGTAAGTCCTAACCCACACACTACTCACCTGTACAATCAGAGTGCCGGCAGGCCTTAGCAATGGTTAACTAGGAGTCTCTGTAACCAATTACTTCACCACCTTCAATGGCCTGAGGGTAAATTAGGTAGGGAGTGGGAAAGGGTTGGGTTGATGGTATGAATTAGGTATTGTTGAGGTGTGAAGACCAGTTAGTGTATTCAACTGGATTGGTTATTAATAATTGATTTACAGAAGTTCATGCTACTAATAATAGACCTGTGCATTTGGGAATATTCTAAATGAGTATATATGAACAATTTATTATGTGTTAAAGTGGTGTATGGATGATATTGAAATACACTGGCCTGGATGAATATGAAATATAATCTATCTGCATGGAGATCAAACTATATCTGTACTATATACAGTCTTAGGAGTATTTGCAGTCGAAACAACACTACCTCCACAACACATGGAAACCATCGACATCTCAGATATTGTTTCTCATAACATTGACTCGTGCATCATGGGCTATCGTATAGAGCAATTGACCTAGACATGTGAGACCAATGCCTAGCATATATTATATTGTGTAGATTATCTATAAAATATATCTTGCAGGTAATGGCATCACAAACCTTTAAGTATTATTGGCATGTGGCTTAGTAAGGTTCTCGGTGTCACTGTCATGTCTGGAAACATTACACCGTACATGTATGTACACCATCATACTATTACATTTCCTATAAAAAAGAGTCTATGGGAATCGTAGGTATACCGTTTCAGTAGCACCTACATTTTAAAATTGGAAGCTAAGATGTTCAGTGGTGTTTATTTCGTTCAGGGACGCCTAATGCTTTATTTGATTATGGCATTCGTTGTCATGATACATGAATGTAGCCCCGCCGAGTAACTCGCCAGTGCTGCATCCATGCATCATGCCGACTTGATACCCTGATACACCCCAACCCCAAAGCATTGCACAGGGTTGATAAACATCTGGAGGGCCTGCATGATTCACCACTGCAGCGACGGCTAGTTACATCACCAGAATTGCATTTGTGCATCATGCCAACACTGAACAGGAACCGTGATGCATCATGCCATCCTTAGAGGGTCATGTTAAGCTAGGTTCCATGATACAAATGTGGTATAGTAGACCTGTCAATGAAGTAAGCGTTATCTATAAGTTCTAATCACTGGAAATAATTTTAAAAGAAACATTTAAACTTGGGGATTGTTCTGTTGCTAGAACACCACTACCAGTATCTAACACATTTACTACCTACATTAATCATTTAGTCAAATGCTCGATAATACACATACACAGTGCTACCTGCATTGTGTCTTTGCTAATAAATAAACTTTAGAGTATCCTTAATTAAGACTTTAAATTTTAAATAGATAAAATACGCAGACTATTTATATAACAAAGGTTTAAATGCACTAATCAATTGAACTTTTTATAGAAGTATTATTCATTTGGGGCTTCATTGTAAGTTATATGCATACCTCACTATGTTTCTAGGAGGCCTATACTCTGAGAGCATGGCCCTAGAACGTGCTCCTGTAGTGCTCTAGCAGGCGTTGGTGTAAACTGATTGATCTCCAATAACCCAGAACAGTCATGAGGATTGTCGAGATCTCCTCCTGTTAGGTATATATAAGACGCTAGCAGTCACTCTGTGTACGCCGCCATCTTGATCCACTTTTCAGTAATCTTGTATGTAGACATGAGGTAGCCTGTATGTCTCCCTATACAATAGGAATTCTAGGAATCCCCTGAACATTAGTTAGTAGCTATAAGGCCATAACGGCCCACTCTACTGTCTATGTAGCCCACCATCTTGTCCTCTGAAGGTTAGGTTTAAACTGAGAGTGCAAACAGCTGAGTGAGGCACTGTGCTAGCCTCAAAAGTTACCCAGCAACACCTTCTCTCTAGTTCTAGTGACTACCACAGCTCCAGTGGCGCTCTAGTCACCCCGCTAGGCCCCTATAGATTAGGCCTACAGTAGTGTTGTGACTTGGGTATTAGGGGCGGGAGGTAAATTGGCCTGACTAGGTCTCTATGTCTGATAAGTTATTAGCAGGAGCACGCAGAGTTGGCAGTGGGTCCAATATGGCAGCCAGTCTCTACCTATAACTAGACAGGAGGCAATGAGAAAGGACTGTAATGGAGAATGGAGTTGATTTATTATAAGAGGGTATTTTATCATGGATATATTCATGTTAACTTGTTAGTTGTAGGATTTGTAGATTATGTGGACAAACAGAGATAATGTGTATTAAGTCGACCCATTCTTGCTCCAGAGAATAAAAGAATCACTTAAATATTTAGAAAAAAATATCAATGATTAGATAGTCAAGTTGATAGTTCAATTGAGTGAATATAAAGCAATAACTCTTCAGTACAGGTCTATAAATATTGCACCCATTGCATTGCATGTAACTGCCAACCCATACCCGGGATAATCTATATCATGCAAACACCGTTATGTTCATTGATTAGGAGATGCCAATGCTATTGAGTAAGCCCACAGAGAAATGCTCTTATATTAATACATGTAGCGGCTTTCACCTTTCTATTATTATCCATACTAATTGACATGTGAGAGACTTGCACAGCGCCATGCTTCCAGTAGCAGTCGTAGTGAAGGGAACTAAAGTTGGTGTTTTTCATGGTTTTTACACAGAACACTGCCTCAGTCACTGTTGTCTATCGTGATCTGAGGCATTGGCTATTGACCAATCGAGGAGCTACTAGTTATTTCATATCAATATCGGGGCCCCTGATGGGAGGGGGTGGTGGGGGATGTCTCCTCTCGATTTTAATAAACATCCATGTCGCCATATCGATTTTAAGAAATGCACATGTCGCCATATCGATTTTTAGAAATGCCCATGTCGCCATATCGATTTTTAGAAATGCCCCATATCACTATCTTACCTTTTACTTCCATGTCACTAAGCCCCAAAATGGCCCATGTCACCGTATTGAATTACGCGGTCTAGGGCCATAATACTAATCTAAAGCTACTGCTCCTAATACCGATGTATAATAGTTGCAGGTCGTGTATTGTGGCCATGAGGCTATAGAATATTTATAGATTTACTTTATTCCTATTTTCGTCCTAAGTTCCCATAATCTTGGTTCAAGCTTGTTTACACTTGAGACTATATCAACACTTAACATGCCAGTGTTACCCCACAACATGGGAATGATAAGAAGAAAGGTAACACTGAGAATTAACTCATTAGACAGAGTTAATTATTATCAGTAACATAACTGGTCAGCGATTATGAAAGTAGTCAATACTGTTAAGATTTATCAACATAATTAGCAATACATGTATAAAGTACAGCCATAGTTGTTGTGACTCTCGATAATGAATTTCATATTGCTATGCTATCTGTGAATCTGTGAATTTGTCTGTAAAAAGAGTTGTAACGTCGCTTCTACTCTGGAAAACCCATGGCTAGACTGCGGCGAATTAATGGGACTAGGATAATAGGATGATTTTCTGGCAAACTGAAAAGGGTCAAACAATTGCACTGAACTACGAACAACTAAACTAAACTAAGAATATCAAACTGTAACATTAAATAGAATACTATAGATACGAGGCCAAAAGGTTGAAGGTGTGTTTCAGGTTACATAGTCTGAAGTTCTAAGGTTGGATTTGTCTATTTCATGTGGCCATCAAAAGTACTCAGCATTTGACTCGCGAACTGAGGGCACTGACTCGTGGACCACGGCCTTGACATAATTATGAAACATAAAATTGATCACAAAATTGCCACAAAATAATCAAAATTTGATCAAATGTCTTGGCCCTGTTTTGCTAGGTATGATAGCAGAGGAGGTTGGACGGTCTTGAATCCGCTGGGCGGCAGCGTCGCGAACCATTTTGCGATTTCAGCTCGCTGACTAATTATTTCCTAATCAATTTCAGGAATTTTTTTATTTGAGGAGGTGTTGTTACCATACTAAAGCGACATGTCTGATGTTGAGGACGACTTCGAGGATGACCCTGAAATCGGGGAAGAGGAACAACTTCCGGTAGATGCTGGTGATGCAGAAGAGATGGATGCTGAGGAAGATGATGAAAAGAAGGAAGAAGAGGAAGAGGAGGAGGAGGTAAATAGCTTTAACCCACGGTGGAGAGCTAAGACAAAGCATTTCACACCTTGGTTATTTTCACATAACCGAAGGTTAAGTTAGAAAACCCCCTCGGACCTGAGTTATGTAATATTAACAATGGTAGAGTGACTGGTGCCCTATGAGGCACCAGTCAGTCTGTCATGGTTAATTGTACATATTCTCAGGTCCTTGTGGGTTATCAACTACATATATGTCATATTGGTAATGTTTTGGCATCTGTGACAGTTGACTTTGAATTCAAGAAAGGCAATGGTGAATTTGTCTTGGTTAATCTACCTATTGCTGTCTATCTGCCTGTTGCTGTGCCAGTCTGTCTGGTATTTCTCTGCCTCTCTCTGCCTCTCTCTGCCTCTCTCTGCCTATCTGCCTCTCTCTGCCTCTCGCTGTCTCTCTCTGCCTCTCTCTGTCTCTCTCTGCCCCTCTCTGCCTTTCTGTCTGTCTGTCTCTCTGCCTCTCTCTATGCCTCTCTCTGTCTCTCTCTGCCTAGCTGCCTCTCTCTGTCTCTCTGCCTCTCTTTGTCTCTCTCTGTCTCGCTCTGCCTCTCTCTGTCTCTCTCTGTCTGTCTCTCTGTCTCTCTGTCTCTCTCTGTCTTTCTGTCTCTCTCTATCTCTTTCTACCTCTCTATGTCTCTCTCTCTCTCTCTGTCTCGCTCTGCCTCTCTCTGCCTCTCTCTGTCTCTCTATGCCTCTCTCTGTCTCTCTCTGCCTCTCTGTCTCTCTCCATCTCTCACTGCCTCTCTCTGACTCTCTCTGCCTCTCTCTCTCTCTCTCTCTCTCTCTCTCTCTCTCTCTCTCTCTCTCCTCTTTATCTCCATCTTTCAAGTTTTGTCTGTAGACGTCACACCCACTTTCTCACTTCTCAAACCTCTGTCTCTTCACCTCTACCCTCTCCCTCTCTCCTCACCCTACCCCTCTCTCCGAGACAGTAACCGATTTATTAAAGGTTCTCCTTGCAGAAGTGATATAAGTGCTGACGCCATGCTGCCTTTGCTAATACATAGCCATTAGCTTGTAGATATTGGTGTTTGATCAATATATCCTGAGTTTCCTGCTATGATGTAATGTTGCCAATACAATAAGTCCTGTTAAAAGGCCACTGGTATATAGGAGTGGGTCAATATATACCTTCCTGTGCCACTTGTACTCTGAAGTGTCTAATGGAACTAATTATAGAATGTATGGGCAGCATGAAGTCAAATTCAAATGACTAAATATGTGTTAAGTATATTTTATGGGCTTAAGGCTAGACTGTCGTATATCTTTTCTGCACCCACGTTTGAACCAATAGACCTGCCACAATATATCACTATATGTAACTTGCTGTATCTATAGAGGCACTGCCCCACATACTATCATCAAAGAGCTAATAATACTATTCTTTGCACTTTGCTAGCATTTCTTAGTATATTTGAAAATTTCCTGAATATGTTGGTACCGAAACTACTGATGATATTGTATGTTGGAATAACATGAAATTATCTCGAAATATCAAGTATACCCGCAATTGCTTATCTCTTGGACTATTGATATTTCATAAGATACCCTGCAGAACCCCCCCCCCTCCTTCTATATAACTCCTCATTCATAAAACTGACTATCATGATACTATTCACCAGAAAGAGGATGAGAAAGATAAGGTAAGTTAAAGGGTATTGTTTACAGCAATGGGAACTAACTTTCACCATGGCAATAACCTGCTGAAATAATCAGAGGGTTCATGCTTTTTAATGTAGGCCTAACTAAATTGATGTAACTAATTTAAAAATACCTTTAATTATTATGAAATAGTTAGTAACTAAAACAATGGACACCTCCTATAGAAACTGTTTACAGCGTTCCTGCCAGAAATTCAAATCCAAATCAAATCTGTTTGGCACTACATCACATAATTATAAAGACTTGCTAAAGAAGGATGTTACATAACAGAAGAAAATGCTTGTCAGCAGATTTCATATTGACTGAAAGTATGCTTGCTTGCTTGCTTATCCTTTGTCGATGGCTATTTTGAGCTCTCAGTTACCTGGTATAATAATGGCTTGACCTATCAAAGGGTGGGTCCCAATGTCAACTTAATTCCCATGCCAAAATTATGTGGGTTTTAGAAAAATAAATTTGAATGATTACAATAGGATGTGAGGCTTGCTTATTAAAGAGCCACAATGCATACACATATAGGATAGTTATGAACACAACCAAACAGTCAGTTGAATAAACACACTAACACTTGAAAAATATAACAGTATCTAGTATACACATCATTTGATAACAACATAGCCATACATAACAGGAAATAATACATTAAAACACACAGGATATGGAATATGTAGCTGTTATACTCATATTGATTGATATGAAACGGCCAACATACTAAGCGATCAGTGATCAATATGAAACTGCTTTCTAAATATCAAAATATCAAAATTGTTTTCAAAATCCCCTCACCTCAAATGTTTGACATCATTTAATACTTTACAGGAACATAGTAACATTTACAATCCAAGTACATTTAATGGCTTTCTAATGGCACTATACCCTAGAATCAATTTTGTGCAGAGTACTGGCTTTGCCAACGTATATACTTAACATGAGAATTGATGTTGTTTTCTAATGTTGCAGATCCCAGAGAACCCACTGACAGAGGAGATGGTGGCAGAGAGTCTAAGTTTACTCAGTAGAACAGGTGACGGTCTAGCACACGCTTACATCAGGCTGGACCTGCATGAAAAGTGAGTATCATACCGATGTGTCTTGCTGTAAACGCAGATATTTTTACCAGTATAAATTTCCAAGGATTTGCTATAATGTACAATTTCGCATGGATTTAAATTTGTGGAAATTTGGCACTTTAATTTACAGTATTCAATTTCATTTAAACCTGTTAAGGATGGATTGATGCCCCAAGTAAAGGTAACATTTGTCATCAGGATTCCCCAGTGCAGCACCAACACATTACAATCACTACAAACAAAGCTTCTTTTTTATGTAACAGGGAAGTGACAGATGTGAGTATACTCAAGAAGTTCATCCACCTGCGGTTTGTCGACTTATCGCGGAACATGCTGAAGGACATCAGCCACCTCAACTCCCTCACCCACCTCCTCACACTCAAGGTAAGCCTCAACTCCCTCACCCACCTCCTCACACCCAAGCCTCAACTCCCTCACCCACCTCCTCACACTCTAGCCTTAACTCCCTCACCCACCTCCTCACACCCAAGCCTCAACTCGCTCACACCCGAGCCTCAACTCCTTGACCCACCTCCTCACACCCAAGCCTCAACTCCCTCACCCACCTCCTCACACTCAAGCCTCAACTCCATCACCCACCTCCTAACACTCAAGGTAAGCCTCAACTCCCTCACCCACCTCCTTACACTCAAGCCTCGACCCCCTCCCCCACCTCCTCACACTCTAGCCTCAACTCCCTCACCCACCTCCTCACACTCAAGCCTCAACTCCCTCACCCACCTCCTCACACTCAAGCCTCAACTCCCTCACCCACCTCCTCACACTCAAGCCTCAAATCCCTCACCCACCTCCCCACACACAAGCCCCAACTCCCTCACCCACCTCCTCACACTCAAGGTAAGCCTCAACTCCCTCACCCACCTCCTCACACTCAAGGTAAGCCTCAACTCCCTCACCCACCTCCTCACACTCAAGCCTCAACTCACTCACCCACCTCCTCACACTCAAGCCTCAACTCCCTCACCCACCTCCTCACACTCAAGCCTCAACTCCCTCACCCACCTCCTCACACTCAATCCTCAACTCCCTCAACCACCTCCTCACACTCAAGGTAAGCCACAACTCCCTCACCCACCTCCTCACACTCAAGGTAAGCCTCAACTCCCTCACCCACCTCCTCACACTCAAGCCTCAACTCCCTCACCCACCTCCTCACACTCAAGGTAAGCCTCAACTCCCTCAGCCACCTCCTCCCACTCAAGCCTCAACTCCCTCACCCACCTACTCACACTCAAGGTAAGCCTCAACTCCCTCACCCACCTCCTCACACTCAAGCCTCAACTCCCTCACCCATCTCCTCACACTCAAGGTAAGCCTCAACTCCCTCACCCACCTCCTCACACCCAAGCTTCAACTCCCTCACCCACCTCCTCACACTCAAGGTAAGCCTCAACTCCCTCACCCACCTCCTCACACTCAAGGTAAGCCTCAACTCCCTCACCCACCTCCTTACACTCAAGGTAAGCCTAAACTTCCTCACCCACCTCCTCACACTCAAGGTAAGCCTCAACTCCCTCACCCACCTCCTCACACTCAAGCCTCAACTCCCTCACCCACCTCCTCACACTCAATGTAAGCCTCAACTCCCTCACCCACCTCCTCACACTCAAGCCTCAAGTCCCTCACCCACCTCCTCACACCCAAGCCTCAACTCCCTCACCCACCTCCTCACACTCAAGGTAAGCCTCAACTCCCTCACCCACCTCCTCACACTCAAAGTAAGCCTCAACTCCCTCACCCACCTCCTCACACTCAAGCCTCAACCCCCTCACCCACCTCCTCACACTCAAGCCTCAACTCCCTCACCCACCTCCTCACACTCAAGCCTCAACTCCCTCACCCACCTCCTTACACTCAAGCCTCAACTCCCTCACCCACCTCCTCACACTCAAGCCTCAACTCCCTCACCCACCTCCTTACACTCAAGCCTCAACTCCCTCACCAACCTCCTTACACTCAAGCCTCAACTCCCTCACCAACCTCCTCTCACCCAAGCCTTAACTCCCTCACCCACCTCCTCACACTCAAGCCTCAGCTCCCTCACCAACCTCCTCACACTCAAGCCTCAACTCCCTCACCCACCTCCTCACACTCAAGGTAAGCCTCAACTCCCTCACCCACCTCCTCACACTCAAGGTAAGCCTCAACTCCCTCACCCACCTCCTCCCACTCAAGCCTCAACTCCCTCACCCACCTCCTCACACTCAAGGTAAGCCTCAACTCCCTCACCCACCTCCTCACACTCAAGCCTCAACTCCCTCACCCACCTCCTCACACTCAAGGTAAGCCTCAACTCCCTCACCCACCTCCTCACACCCAAGCTTCAACTCCCTCACCCACCTCCTCACACTCAAGGTAAGCCTCAACTCCCTCACCCACCTCCTCACACTCAAGGTAAGCCTCAACTCCCTCACCCACCTCCTTACACTCAAGGTAAGCCTAAACTTCCTCACCCACCTCCTCACACTCAAGGTAAGCCTCAACTCCCTCACCCACCTCCTCACACTCAAGGTAAGCCTCAACTCCCTCACCCACCTCCTTACACTCAAGGTAAGCCTAAACTTCCTCACCCACCTCCTCACACTCAAGGTAAGCCTCAACTCCCTCACCCACCTCCTCACACTCAAGCCTCAACTCCCTCACCCACCTCCTCACACTCAATGTAAGCCTCAACTCCCTCACCCACCTCCTCACACTCAAGCCTCAAGTCCCTCACCCACCTCCTCACACCCAAGCCTCAACTCCCTCACCCACCTCCTCACACTCAAGGTAAGCCTCAACTCCCTCACCCACCTCCTCACACTCAAGGTAAGCCTCAACTCCCTCACCCACCTCCTTACACTCAAGGTAAGCCTAAACTTCCTCACCCACCTCCTCACACTCAAGGTAAGCCTCAACTCCCTCACCCACCTCCTCACACTCAAGCCTCAACTCCCTCACCCACCTCCTCACACTCAATGTAAGCCTCAACTCCCTCACCCACCTCCTCACACTCAAGCCTCAAGTCCCTCACCCACCTCCTCACACCCAAGCCTCAACTCCCTCACCCACCTCCTCACACTCAAGGTAAGCCTCAACTCCCTCACCCACCTCCTCACACTCAAAGTAAGCCTCAACTCCCTCACCCACCTCCTCACACTCAAGCCTCAACCCCCTCACCCACCTCCTCACACTCAAGCCTCAACTCCCTCACCCACCTCCTCACACTCAAGCCTCAACTCCCTCACCCACCTCCTCACACTCAAGCCTCAACTCCCTCACCCACCTCCTCACACTCAAGCCTCAACTCCCTCACCCACCTCCTTACACTCAAGCCTCAACTCCCTCACCAACCTCCTTACACTCAAGCCTCAACTCCCTCACCAACCTCCTCTCACCCAAGCCTTAACTCCCTCACCCACCTCCTCACACTCAAGCCTCAGCTCCCTCACCAACCTCCTCACACTCAAGCCTCAACTCCCTCACCCACCTCCTCACACTCAAGGTAAGCCTCAACTCCCTCACCCACCTCCTCACACTCAAGGTAAGCCTCAACTCCCTCACCCACCTCCTCCCACTCAAGCCTCAACTCCCTCACCCACCTCCTCACACTCAAGGTAAGCCTCAACTCCCTCACCCACCTCCTCACACTCAAGCCTCAACTCCCTCACCCACCTCCTCACACTCAAGGTAAGCCTCAACTCCCTCACCCACCTCCTCACACCCAAGCTTCAACTCCCTCACCCACCTCCTCACACTCAAGGTAAGCCTCAACTCCCTCACCCACCTCCTCACACTCAAGGTAAGCCTCAACTCCCTCACCCACCTCCTTACACTCAAGGTAAGCCTAAACTTCCTCACCCACCTCCTCACACTCAAGGTAAGCCTCAACTCCCTCACCCACCTCCTCACACTCAAGGTAAGCCTCAACTCCCTCACCCACCTCCTTACACTCAAGGTAAGCCTAAACTTCCTCACCCACCTCCTCACACTCAAGGTAAGCCTCAACTCCCTCACCCACCTCCTCACACTCAAGCCTCAACTCCCTCACCCACCTCCTCACACTCAATGTAAGCCTCAACTCCCTCACCCACCTCCTCACACTCAAGCCTCAAGTCCCTCACCCACCTCCTCACACCCAAGCCTCAACTCCCTCACCCACCTCCTCACACTCAAGGTAAGCCTCAACTCCCTCACCCACCTCCTCACACTCAAGGTAAGCCTCAACTCCCTCACCCACCTCCTTACACTCAAGGTAAGCCTAAACTTCCTCACCCACCTCCTCACACTCAAGGTAAGCCTCAACTCCCTCACCCACCTCCTCACACTCAAGCCTCAACTCCCTCACCCACCTCCTCACACTCAATGTAAGCCTCAACTCCCTCACCCACCTCCTCACACTCAAGCCTCAAGTCCCTCACCCACCTCCTCACACCCAAGCCTCAACTCCCTCACCCACCTCCTCACACTCAAGGTAAGCCTCAACTCCCTCACCCACCTCCTCACACTCAAAGTAAGCCTCAACTCCCTCACCCACCTCCTCACACTCAAGCCTCAACCCCCTCACCCACCTCCTCACACTCAAGCCTCAACTCCCTCACCCACCTCCTCACACTCAAGCCTCAACTCCCTCACCCACCTCCTCACACTCAAGCCTCAACTCCCTCACCCACCTCCTCACACTCAAGCCTCAACTCCCTCACCCACCTCCTTACACTCAAGCCTCAACTCCCTCACCAACCTCCTTACACTCAAGCCTCAACTCCCTCACCAACCTCCTCTCACCCAAGCCTTAACTCCCTCACCCACCTCCTCACACTCAAGCCTCAGCTCCCTCACCAACCTCCTCACACTCAAGCCTCAACTCCCTCACCCACCTCCTCACACTCAAGGTAAGCCTCAACTCCCTCACCCACCTCCTCACACTCAAGGTAAGCCTCAACTCCCTCACCCACCTCCTCCCACTCAAGCCTCAACTCCCTCACCCACCTCCTCACACTCAAGGTAAGCCTCAACTCCCTCACCCACCTCCTCACACTCAAGCCTCAACTCCCTCACCCACCTCCTCACACTCAAGGTAAGCCTCAACTCCCTCACCCACCTCCTCACACCCAAGCTTCAACTCCCTCACCCACCTCCTCACACTCAAGGTAAGCCTCAACTCCCTCACCCACCTCCTCACACTCAAGGTAAGCCTCAACTCCCTCACCCACCTCCTTACACTCAAGGTAAGCCTAAACTTCCTCACCCACCTCCTCACACTCAAGGTAAGCCTCAACTCCCTCACCCACCTCCTCACACTCAAGGTAAGCCTCAACTCCCTCACCCACCTCCTTACACTCAAGGTAAGCCTAAACTTCCTCACCATCCTCCTCACACTCAAGGTAAGCCTCAACTCCCTCACCCACCTCCTAACACTCAAGCCTCAACTCCCTCACCCACCTTCTCACACTCAATGTAAGCCTCAACTCCCTCACCCACCTCCTCACACTCAAGCCTCAAGTCCCTCACCCACCTCCTCACACCCAAGCCTCAACTCCCTCACCCACCTCCTCACACTCAAGGTAAGCCTCAACTCCCTCACCCACCTCCTCACACTCAAAGTAAGCCTCAACTCCCTCACCCACCTCCTCACACTCAAGCCTCAACCCCCTCACCCACCTCCTCACACTCAAGCCTCAACTCCCTCACCCACCTCCTCAAACTCAAGCCTCAACTCCCTCACCCACCTCCTTACACTCAAGCCTCAACTCCCTCACCCACCTCCTCACACTCAAGCCTCAACTCCCTCACCCACCTCCTTACACTCAAGCCTCAACTCCCTCACCCACCTCCTTACACTCAAGCCTCAACTCCCTCACCAACCTCCTTACACTCAAGCCTCAACTCCCTCACCAACCTCCTCACACCCAAGCCTCAACTCCCTCACCCACCTCCTCACACTCAAGGTAAGCCTCAACTCCCTCACCCACCTCCTCACACTCAAAGTAAGCCTCAACTCCCTCACCCACCTCCTCACACTCAAGCCTCAACCCCCTCACCCACCTCCTCACACTCAAGCCTCAACTCCCTCACCCACCTCCTCACACTCAAGCCTCAACTCCCTCACCCACCTCCTTACACTCAAGCCTCAACTCCCTCACCCACCTCCTCACACTCAAGCCTCAACTCCCTCACCCACCTCCTTACACTCAAGCCTCAACTCCCTCACCAACCTCCTTACACTCAAGCCTCAACTCCCTCACCAACCTCCTCTCACCCAAGCCTTAACTCCCTCACCCACCTCCTCACACTCAAGCCTCAGCTCCCTCACCAACCTCCTCACACTCAAGCCTCAACTCCCTCACCCACCTCCTCACACTCAAGGTAAGCCTCAACTCCCTCACCCACCTCCTCACACTCAAGGTAAGCCTCAACTCCCTCACCCACCTCCTCCCACTCAAGCCTCAACTCCCTCACCCACCTCCTCACACTCAAGGTAAGCCTCAACTCCCTCACCCACCTCCTCACACTCAAGCCTCAACTCCCTCACCCACCTCCTCACACTCAAGGTAAGCCTCAACTCCCTCACCCACCTCCTCACACCCAAGCTTCAACTCCCTCACCCACCTCCTCACACTCAAGGTAAGCCTCAACTCCCTCACCCACCTCCTCACACTCAAGGTAAGCCTCAACCCCCTCACCCACCTCCTCACACTCAAGCCTCAACTCCCTCACCCACCTCCTCACACTCAAGCCTCAACTCCCTCACCCACCTCCTCACACTCAAGCCTCAACTCCCTCACCCACCTCCTCACACTCAAGCCTCAACTCCCTCACCCACCTCCTTACACTCAAGCCTCAACTCCCTCACCAACCTCCTTACACTCAAGCCTCAACTCCCTCACCAACCTCCTCTCACCCAAGCCTTAACTCCCTCACCCACCTCCTCACACTCAAGCCTCAGCTCCCTCACCAACCTCCTCACACTCAAGCCTCAACTCCCTCACCCACCTCCTCACACTCAAGGTAAGCCTCAACTCCCTCACCCACCTCCTCACACTCAAGGTAAGCCTCAACTCCCTCACCCACCTCCTCCCACTCAAGCCTCAACTCCCTCACCCACCTCCTCACACTCAAGGTAAGCCTCAACTCCCTCACCCACCTCCTCACACTCAAGCCTCAACTCCCTCACCCACCTCCTCACACTCAAGGTAAGCCTCAACTCCCTCACCCACCTCCTCACACCCAAGCTTCAACTCCCTCACCCACCTCCTCACACTCAAGGTAAGCCTCAACTCCCTCACCCACCTCCTCACACTCAAGGTAAGCCTCAACTCCCTCACCCACCTCCTTACACTCAAGGTAAGCCTAAACTTCCTCACCCACCTCCTCACACTCAAGGTAAGCCTCAACTCCCTCACCCACCTCCTCACACTCAAGGTAAGCCTAAACTCCCTCACCCACCTCCTTACACTCAAGGTAAGCCTAAACTTCCTCACCCACCTCCTCACACTCAAGGTAAGCCTCAACTCCCTCACCCACCTCCTCACACTCAAGCCTCAACTCCCTCACCCACCTCCTCACACTCAATGTAAGCCTCAACTCCCTCACCCACCTCCTCACACTCAAGCCTCAAGTCCCTCACCCACCTCCTCACACCCAAGCCTCAACTCCCTCACCCACCTCCTCACACTCAAGGTAAGCCTCAACTCCCTCACCCACCTCCTCACACTCAAGGTAAGCCTCAACTCCCTCACCCACCTCCTTACACTCAAGGTAAGCCTAAACTTCCTCACCCACCTCCTCACACTCAAGGTAAGCCTCAACTCCCTCACCCACCTCCTCACACTCAAGCCTCAACTCCCTCACCCACCTCCTCACACTCAATGTAAGCCTCAACTCCCTCACCCACCTCCTCACACTCAAGCCTCAAGTCCCTCACCCACCTCCTCACACCCAAGCCTCAACTCCCTCACCCACCTCCTCACACTCAAGGTAAGCCTCAACTCCCTCACCCACCTCCTCACACTCAAAGTAAGCCTCAACTCCCTCACCCACCTCCTCACACTCAAGCCTCAACCCCCTCACCCACCTCCTCACACTCAAGCCTCAACTCCCTCACCCACCTCCTCACACTCAAGCCTCAACTCCCTCACCCACCTCCTCACACTCAAGCCTCAACTCCCTCACCCACCTCCTCACACTCAAGCCTCAACTCCCTCACCCACCTCCTTACACTCAAGCCTCAACTCCCTCACCAACCTCCTTACACTCAAGCCTCAACTCCCTCACCAACCTCCTCTCACCCAAGCCTTAACTCCCTCACCCACCTCCTCACACTCAAGCCTCAGCTCCCTCACCAACCTCCTCACACTCAAGCCTCAACTCCCTCACCCACCTCCTCACACTCAAGGTAAGCCTCAACTCCCTCACCCACCTCCTCACACTCAAGGTAAGCCTCAACTCCCTCACCCACCTCCTCCCACTCAAGCCTCAACTCCCTCACCCACCTCCTCACACTCAAGGTAAGCCTCAACTCCCTCACCCACCTCCTCACACTCAAGCCTCAACTCCCTCACCCACCTCCTCACACTCAAGGTAAGCCTCAACTCCCTCACCCACCTCCTCACACCCAAGCTTCAACTCCCTCACCCACCTCCTCACACTCAAGGTAAGCCTCAACTCCCTCACCCACCTCCTCACACTCAAGGTAAGCCTCAACTCCCTCACCCACCTCCTTACACTCAAGGTAAGCCTAAACTTCCTCACCCACCTCCTCACACTCAAGGTAAGCCTCAACTCCCTCACCCACCTCCTCACACTCAAGGTAAGCCTCAACTCCCTCACCCACCTCCTTACACTCAAGGTAAGCCTAAACTTCCTCACCATCCTCCTCACACTCAAGGTAAGCCTCAACTCCCTCACCCACCTCCTAACACTCAAGCCTCAACTCCCTCACCCACCTTCTCACACTCAATGTAAGCCTCAACTCCCTCACCCACCTCCTCACACTCAAGCCTCAAGTCCCTCACCCACCTCCTCACACCCAAGCCTCAACTCCCTCACCCACCTCCTCACACTCAAGGTAAGCCTCAACTCCCTCACCCACCTCCTCACACTCAAAGTAAGCCTCAACTCCCTCACCCACCTCCTCACACTCAAGCCTCAACCCCCTCACCCACCTCCTCACACTCAAGCCTCAACTCCCTCACCCACCTCCTCAAACTCAAGCCTCAACTCCCTCACCCACCTCCTTACACTCAAGCCTCAACTCCCTCACCCACCTCCTCACACTCAAGCCTCAACTCCCTCACCCACCTCCTTACACTCAAGCCTCAACTCCCTCACCCACCTCCTTACACTCAAGCCTCAACTCCCTCACCAACCTCCTTACACTCAAGCCTCAACTCCCTCACCAACCTCCTCACACCCAAGCCTCAACTCCCTCACCCACCTCCTCACACTCAAGGTAAGCCTCAACTCCCTCACCCACCTCCTCACACTCAAAGTAAGCCTCAACTCCCTCACCCACCTCCTCACACTCAAGCCTCAACCCCCTCACCCACCTCCTCACACTCAAGCCTCAACTCCCTCACCCACCTCCTCACACTCAAGCCTCAACTCCCTCACCCACCTCCTTACACTCAAGCCTCAACTCCCTCACCCACCTCCTCACACTCAAGCCTCAACTCCCTCACCCACCTCCTTACACTCAAGCCTCAACTCCCTCACCAACCTCCTTACACTCAAGCCTCAACTCCCTCACCAACCTCCTCTCACCCAAGCCTTAACTCCCTCACCCACCTCCTCACACTCAAGCCTCAGCTCCCTCACCAACCTCCTCACACTCAAGCCTCAACTCCCTCACCCACCTCCTCACACTCAAGGTAAGCCTCAACTCCCTCACCCACCTCCTCACACTCAAGGTAAGCCTCAACTCCCTCACCCACCTCCTCCCACTCAAGCCTCAACTCCCTCACCCACCTCCTCACACTCAAGGTAAGCCTCAACTCCCTCACCCACCTCCTCACACTCAAGCCTCAACTCCCTCACCCACCTCCTCACACTCAAGGTAAGCCTCAACTCCCTCACCCACCTCCTCACACCCAAGCTTCAACTCCCTCACCCACCTCCTCACACTCAAGGTAAGCCTCAACTCCCTCACCCACCTCCTCACACTCAAGGTAAGCCTCAACTCCCTCACCCACCTCCTTACACTCAAGGTAAGCCTAAACTTCCTCACCCACCTCCTCACACTCAAGGTAAGCCTCAACTCCCTCACCCACCTCCTCACACTCAAAGTAAGCCTCAACTCCCTCACCCACCTCCTCACACTCAAGCCTCAACCCCCTCACCCACCTCCTCACACTCAAGCCTCAACTCCCTCACCCACCTCCTCACACTCAAGCCTCAACTCCCTCACCCACCTCCTTACACTCAAGCCTCAACTCCCTCACCCACCTCCTCACACTCAAGCCTCAACTCCCTCACCCACCTCCTTACACTCAAGCCTCAACTCCCTCACCAACCTCCTTACACTCAAGCCTCAACTCCCTCACCAACCTCCTCTCACCCAAGCCTCAACTCCCTCACCCACCTCCTCACACTCAAGCCTTAAGTCCCTCACCAACCTCCTCACACTCAAGCCTCAACTCCCTCACCCACCTCCTCACACTCAAGGTAAGCCTCAACTCCCTCACCCACCTCCTCACACTCAAGCCTCAACTCCCTCACCCACCTCCTCACACTCAAGCCTCAACTCCCTCAACCACCTCCTCACACTCAAGGTAAGCCACAACTCCCTCACCCACCTCCTCACACTCAAGGTAAGCCTCAACTCCCTCACCCACCTCCTCACACTCAAGCCTCAACTCCCTCACCCACCTCCTCACACTCAAGGTAAGCCTCAACTCCCTCACCCACCTCCTCACACCCAAGCTTCAACTCCCTCACCCACCTCCTCACACTCAAGGTAAGCCTCAACTCCCTCACCCACCTCCTTACACTCAAGGTGAGCCTAAACTTCCTCACCCACCTCCTCACACTCAAGGTAAGCCTCAACTCCCTCACCCACCTCCTAACACTCAAGCCTCAACTCCCTCACCCACCTCCTCACACTCAATGTAAGCCTCAACTCCCTCACCCACCTCCTCACACTCAAGCCTCAAGTCCCTCACCCACCTCCTCACACCCAAGCCTCAACTCCCTCACCCACCTCCTCACACTCAAGGTAAGCCTCAACTCCCTCACCCACCTCCTCACACTCAAAGTAAGCCTCAACTCCCTCACCCACCTCCTCACACTCAAGCCTCAACCCCCTCACCCACCTCCTCACACTCAAGCCTCAACTCCCTCACCCACCTCCTCACACTCAAGCCTCAACTCCCTCACCCACCTCCTCACACTCAAGCCTCAACTCCCTCACCCACCTCCTCACACTCAAGCCTCAACTCCCTCACCCACCTCCTTACACTCAAGCCTCAACTCCCTCACCCACCTCCTCACACTCAAGCCTCAACTCCCTCACCCACCTCCTTACACTCAAGCCTCAACTCCCATACCAACCTCCTTACACTCAAGCCTCAACTCCATCACCAACCTCCTCTCACCCAAGCCTCAACTCCCTCACCCACCTCCTCACACTCAAGCCTCAACTCCCTCACCCACCTCCTCTCACCCAAGCCTCAACTCCCTCACCCACCTCCTCACACTCAAGCCTCAACTCCCTCACCCACCTCCTCACACTCAAGCCTCAACTCCCTCACCCACCTCCTCACACTCAAGCCTCAACTCCCTCACCCACCTCCTCACACTCAAGCCTCAACTCCCTCACCCACCTCCTTACACTCAAGGTAAGCCTCAACTCCCTCACCCACCTCCTCACACTCAAGCCTCAACTCCTCAACGCTGATGACATGACATTGTATTTTATAATCTGATTTATAGGCTGATGATGCTGTTTCCAATGCTCTATCTCACTGATGACATGTCTTTTATAATCTGATTTATAGGCTGATAACAACCTGCTACAGTCCGCTAAGCTGGAGACGATGCCGTATATGCAAAGCGCCTCGTTCATGCGGAACAAGATCAAGACGACAGAAGGACTCAGTCACCCCATGTTAGAGTCTCTATGTCTTAGCTGTGAGTATTATGTGTAGGGTAACAGAGGGCAGGGTCATCCCTTCTAGGGAAAAGACCCATCTAATTTAATATAACAGAGAACCTAGTCACCCCATATTAGAGTCACCCCTTGTTAAAGAGTTGATAGAAATATAAAATTATGAAAAAGGGTTAATTATGTATGGGAATAGAAGGACTGTCACTCTATGACAGTTGTGCATATGGCAAATAAAAGAGGACTTGGTCATCCCCCGTTAGCGACACATAGTGTTATGATGTATCCATGTGGCGCCAGGGCTATATTCATGCATCACAACGACAAAAGGGAATCATTCTGCTTTAAGGATTGACTTGACTTTTTATGCATCATCATCTTACAAATGCTAAATGTGTCTGTTTTCCAGTTAATGAGATCACCGTTATATCGGGTCTCGACCCTGCCATGTTGGGTCGGCTCACGACTCTTGAGCTGAGGGCAAACAAACTAGAGACAACAGCAGGACTAAATATACCTACACTCAAAACTCTCTTCTTGGTAAGTTCTGTTTTAAACTGTATTTGAAGAGTTTGGATGCAAAATGACAGCGAAAAATGACAGCGAAATTGTCCATTTATACAATTGTGCGATACAATCAGTGATCTCAACAATATGAGGAACATTGGTTTTCCATTGAAATGATGTATTCTATTCGTGGAACCTACATAATTAAGGGAATTAATTAAGTTGTGGTCGATTTAGTATACTAGTAGTTCTTGAAATAGCTCTACTGGGCAATAGGTTCATTTTCATATTCTACCTAGACTCCAATTGCTAATCAAAGGGTGCAATATCACCTACGATGCAACCACTTTTCCCAGAAAAGATTATAATTTTGCAGGGAAGGCTAACATTTATTCCATATCGTCATGTGTGTGTACTTTGTAGGGAGGTAACGTCCTGACCAAGTTGGAGGGACTGGAGGGTCTGACCCAGCTCACTACCATCCACCTCCGTGACAACCAACTGGAGAACCTGGACGGCTTCTCGGCCTCCATGGTCAACCTATCATACATCAATCTCAGGTAGGAAGCCCTTCCCAGCTCAACATTGAATCAACATTGAATCAACATTGAAACAACATTGACAACTAGTTATCACTGCTTATTCCTTGTTATATTGTTCTTTTTTTGTTTTATAACACTTCGGGAGTGATTATTTTTCAACCACAAAGTGGGGTGGAGGGAGGGCAACCTCGACCCCTCTTGGGAAGGGGCAAAGAAATTGCACCTATTTTTCCCGAAAAAGCCTATGCAATACTAAAAATAAGAGGAGCGTGCGTGTGAATGATTTCCAACCAGTCGGGGAGGGGGGAGGACAGAAAGATCAAGGTTGAGACTCTATTTTGGGTGAGGGGGTGGCGCGCCCTCCCTTTGTTAAAAAAAAAAGAGAACTCTACCAGAGTACCAATGGGCTTAGACGTGTCCATTGCAAGGATGTGGCTTTATTGAACAAGTACCAGGCAAAACAAACACTATCATTTGTTGAGAATTTAACTATTTCACATTTGTCATATTTGCATGTTTCATTGTTATTGTGTTCATTTACTTCAGGGCCAACAACGTTACCGTTATAGCAGAGGTGAAGAAACTCAACGTTCTCCCTGCATTAAAAGCTGTATCATTATCAGGTTAGTACTACACGTATTATAGAGATAATTCCTAAAAAAATCCCTGATTGTGTAAATTATGTCTTAAATACATGACAACAACAAACTATTTGGTTTACAAGCTGGGACAACATGTATCCTCGAGCATACCAATGATATACCCCGAGAAATAGTTTGTGAGATACAGCCTGGTGAATTTTGAACATTTATCAAAAGTACGAAAAGTTCAACCACATATTTTATGTGCCCTTAACATCTACCTGTAGTTATGCCCTATCCAGACAACTCTATGGAGCCTTAACGCTATAATATACCCTTATGTGCCCCTGACATACACCTGTATGTGTCCCTAACGTATACTATATGTGTCCCTAGAATATACCTTTATGTGTCCCTAGCATATACCTTTATGTGTCCCTATCTTAGACCTTTATGTGTACCTAACATATACTCCTAACATGAACATTTAAGTGCCCCTAATACACACCCGTATGTACCCCTCGCCAGACAATCCTATGGTAATCCTATGGCTGGTGACGACAAGTACCGCCTGGAGGCTATATATTACACATGTATACATTTATAATGTGCCCCTAACACATACCCCTTATATATACCTTTATGTGCCCCTAACATGAACATCTATGTGCCCCTAATACATACCCTTATGTGCCCAGACAACCCTATGGCTGATGACGACGAGTACCGCCTGGAGGCCCTCATGGCTCTCCCCGAGCTGGCCCGGCTAGACAAGGACGAGGTGGTGGAGGAGGAGCGGCAGGAGGCGGCAGACATGGCGCGCTCCAGGGCCGAGCAACTCAAGGTGAGGGCACGCCAGAGATTGATTTTTTTTAGAAATTTGGTAAAGATTCACTACATGATCTGTAACATGAATAGGGTAGATTCACCGGAAGTTGACCGCTCCTGTACATGTACACGGCAGGGCTTAATATTACCAAGACTAATAACTTCACCTATTTGCCAGACATACAATTAAGATATTGAATGGGAGAATGATATCTTCTATATTTAAAGAATCACTTTGCCAGGGTTTATATTGGTATAAATTCAGTCACTAGAGCTTTTCAGATGAGTCCTTCTTACCCTAAGTCAGCCAGCTCGCACCCAAAGTCGTCCACCTCATAGATCAATTTGTCAAATGCAAATATAAAGTAGCTGCTCAGTAGATATCACAGAAAATATCCCTTGATATTCTTCACATACCTATGCAAAGGAATTAACTATTTCATCCATTGACTAGGTAAAAATATGTGATTCAATATTGGTCACTAAAAGGTAGGAAGAAGGAGATTTGAGTATTTAGTGCCGATTACAAACGGGAGGTGGCAGCAGGGCTACGCCCTGCTGCCAGCTAAGTACCACTCCCAGTGAACAAAATACACATGTACGTTTTTTAACGTTCTGAAACGTTTAAATGTATAACGTAATTTTACCTTATATGTCAAACGTTATTTTATGTTCTTATATGGTTCATGAAATAATGTTTATATTTATAACGTTTATATCATGTTACCTAACGTTTTTATAGGTTACGCCAAAAAAGAAAAAGGTGTGTTTCAGGCAACATGGTCCAAAAATTTACGGTAGGTAGGTCAGATTTTTTTTTAATGCTGGAGGTACCTGGAATGAGTCGCGCACTGCCACATGGACTCGCGGGTCATCAAGACGACTCACTGATTCTTAGGCCACCTTTTTTTGATAACTTGGATTACAGGCTTTTGGCTCCAAATTTTTGGAAGGACAGAGGCAAAAAAAAAAAAGCTGCCCTACGAGGGCCACCAGATCACAAAATTTACCGAAGGGCAGAGGCAAAAAAAGAAAAAAAAAAGGCATGGAAAATCTCATTTCTGGGCAATTTAATGAAGATAATTTATATAGATAATTATCCCTAACCTGAAAGGCCTCATTCTACCTTTCGCTGGTCAACATGTAATTTTTTTTTTTTTTTTGTAAAATTCTCAAAAAATCTCGGAGGGGAAAGGTAAAATAATAAAATAAATTTTTTTTTTTTGCAAAATGCCAAAAATCTCGGCAGCGGATCCGTAATCCAAGTTATCAAAATAAAACGGCCTTACTGTGAATAGGAATATCATGAAATTATTGAACATTCTTGTTAAAAAGCAATTTCCTGAGGCTGGACAGTTGATTAGGCATGTGATCTGTTCTTCCTGACCAAAAAATTGCTAAAATTTCCGAAAAAATATGAATATTTTGCAAAAAAAAAAAAATGAATTCTCCAAAATCAGAAAAAAAATGCCAGGGTCGGCCCTTTTTTGAAACTAGGGTCGGGTTGCCTGAAACACACCTTTTTTTTTGGCCTTATGATTTATCACATATTGGTAAAATAAAAAATCTTAGGTGCAAGCAAAAGTATCCCTTTAAAACGTGTGCTAGTTGTGGGAGTCCAACCCAAGCATACATAATTCATTTTGCTTCAAGGCCAGCACTCTACCAATTCGGCCAGAGAGGACAGTTTATAATAATATATTCCTTAAATTCAAGAGATGGGAATTACATATTATATTGACTACACGCATATATGCATGACATTAAATGCTTAATAGAATGCATATAGAAAGATGTCTGAGAAATATCTAATGTAATGATGATGCAGGTAGTTCCTGTTCTAGACCCATCGTGAGTTCCCAGAACACACAGTGTTAGATAGCCCACATCATGCATAGAAGCCGTGGCTGTGTGGTCTAAGGGAGTGGTAATTTTTTAACAACAGGGGGGGGGGGGTGGTGGATTTGGGGGGGGACCAACAAAATTTGGACCCCTTGAAGGGGGGGGACCAAAAAAATTTGGACCCCTCTTGAGGGGGGTGCCAAAAAAATTACACCCCTTTTTAGCGAAAAAGCCCGGGCGTTACTATAGCTCAAAGGGGTCTTCCACGCTCATTTTCAACCTGCCTAGGGGGGGGACCGAAAAATTTGTGACCCCTTCCGCGGGGGGTACCAAAAAAATTTCGACCCGCTCGCGCGAAAATCCACCGACCCCCCCCTGTTGTTAAAAAAAGACCACTCCCTAAGCACAGGTACATTGTACATGAGTCCTACCCTTGCAGGTTCGAGTCTTACAAGAAGCCTTGTTTTCCCAACCACAATTACCCACTTACCCACGAATACTACAGCAATATTATAACGTAAAATAAATTTTTATAACGTTATAATAACGTCATAATAAGGTTGCACTTTATAACGTTTTGGTATAACGTTAATATATACGTTAATTGGAGTAACGTTACTTTTCCGGTTTTTTTCAAACGTTTTCCAAACATTCAGGAAACGTTCTTTTTACGTTATATAACGTATTCTTGTTTACTGTGCTGTTTAAGGACAAACAGGCCACGTACTTGCAATAATATTATTATATATATGCTGTTATCCTTAATAAAGAAACAGGTCATACAGGGGTACTTCTTCACATTTTTAAGAGATGAAAATAATCTAAAATAGCATAAGGATTATACCATTGGGATCTATAAGTTATAACACCCTCCACTGTCAACATAGCATGCATTTGCCCTCTTGGAATATGTAATAAACTGAGAATCATCAGTAAAAGATGGTCGACTTCAGGTGAACCTACCCTACAAACAAACAATTAGGAAACTGTACTGTTCCGATATTACCTAGGGAAGCGAGGGGGAGGGGTAAAAGGTAGCGATGCAACCCCGGGGGAGGGGAGCACTGAGAATATTTTGTATACACATGTGTGCGGCTGGGAAGGGCACATATTGAGCAAAATCCCCGTGTCAAAAATAGATTGAGTGCCCCCCCCCCCCGGAGATGCAACTCGCCAGAGGCCGAAGGCCTCTGGTTTTGTTAAACCTATGTACCACTATAAATCCAAATGGTGCATCGCTAGTTCCGAAGTTCGACTCCAGTCGGCGCCACCGGTACTCCCCTACGCCCGATGTGAGGTGACGCGGGGGCAGCCTTTCCCTCAGCATCTGTCCCTTACTTGTCTAAGCTTGTAACTAAATTAATGTCAGCAACATGCTGAGAGACACGCCTGTCAATCCAACCACCTGCTCATTATTAAGTAAGCTGCGTTCATACATGAAACTAATCATGGCCAATTAGCAGATGCTTGGGTGCTTGGACATGGGGTGGGGGGGGGGGGGGGGGGGATTTGCGGCGCAACCAACCATTTAAAGGGACAATATCACCACTCGCACTTGACCACATAGTAGACTAGGCCAGTACTAAAAAGTGAATGGTTGTTGGCTATGCCACTTTAAGGGAGTTGGTGCACCGTGCCTTTTTGTCATCGTGATGCATGGATGCAGCCCCGGGATGCAACTAATCAGTACTGTATAAATGCATCATGCTGACCCTAATATCATGATACATGGAGGTCTAGATGCATGGGGGGTCGTGTCCCATGTCGCCTTAGAAACTATGCCTTCTCTCATGTTGAATTCAATAATTATACCCTATGTCATGTTACTTATTTTTTCCCTTATATCACCAAGCGCCATGTCGCGTGTTGATTTTAAGAAATGGCCCTTTTGCCGTGTCGAATATAGCCATCTACCCCCCCCCCCCCTCCCCATATACATTCCAAAATGGTCAGCAAGATGTCACTTCACTTGAACCAAAAGAGTTTAACCCTATATGCTTACAAGCGCATTCTTTGCTTTTTTTCTGCAAAATTAGGGAAATTTCTGCAAAGTCTTATTTGTGTTTTGTTGTACATTTCAGGAGGAGACGATGATGGCGGAGGGGGATGAGGCCCAGGCACCAGAGGACTAGTTCATACATCATGTGTTAGATAATTATGTATCTTAAAATCACGCTCATTCAACAGTATTCATGAAATATCGACATTATGGAGAGGTTCTGTACAGTACAAGACAAATAAAGACAACACAGAACTATTTCCGTTTTAGCAGTATTATATGGTTACATTACAGCATATAGGATGCAGCATGGGAAATATGATTGATGTGATATCAATATGTATGGTTGTATATTTATTATGCATTTCAAGCAAAAGTAAATTAGAATTACTAGGGTCCAATCCCCCCACCATTAGCCATCTAGTGATTTAATGTGTGCTTTAATGCAGATTTAACGCAGATTTGGCGAATTACTAGACAGAGCATCATTTATGTTTACCGAAGATAAAGGGCATAGACCTAAACTTGCTAAAGCATTAAAATACACTGTGTGGACATGCAAAGAGAGATCCACTTCTTATCGATATGTGGCCTAATATACAGGGCGGATACATGATTTTGAAAAGGAGGGTGACATAAAAAATCGCCAAAGATATTTACATTAAAAAACTCAAATTTTGGGTCAAAAATGGGTTTGCACGCTGGGCCTCTGACTATATACAACAATGCATGCTGGTGTGGTACTAATTGAACTAATCTCAGAATAATTGCCAGCCTGATGACAATGCACCATTTCGTCTCGAGCTATAATTATTTCTAATTAATACAATATGCATGTACACAGTAGCAACAGACTGGTATAGGCACGTTTCCTACATCAGTGAATGTATCCATGTAACAATATATAAACATCTGTTTAGCTACTTAACGATTGTGACCCCAACAACCCCCAGCTGGCTTTGACCCTTTAAGGGCCGCATAGTGCTTTAACTCGCCTTGCCATCTGTCGGCATAGTGCTTGACTGCGACCTCAGCAGGTCCACTCGACGAGGCTGCATTTATGCATCATTCGGAAGCATATCAACCCCATGGGATCAGCATGGTGCATTTATGCATCATACCGATCCTATGGCCCATTGTATATTAAAGCAACATGCCGTCCTTAAATGGTTACCTCATTCAGTACATCCTCACATCTTATACCCTTAGCACCCTGTGCCATCTAATAGTAATAGTAATACCCCCTACCCCTTGATCATATTGATACCCACCCGTCTACCCACCTGCCCCCCCCCCCCCCCTGCTCCCTCCAGGTTCCCTCCCTAGGGAACACGTTCTTGTACCCACTGTGTCAGACGTCCTTGACCACAGCAGGACAACTGTGACATCAACCCTCTAACTGGTGTGCTATTGTATATCAAAAGGGTGGCCTTATTGACGTCAAGTACATGAAACATATGTATGGCTATTAACATGTCTTTTGAAATACTGGTAACTTCTTTGCAATATAGAATATATTGTAAGTATCTAGTGGCGGATACAGGATTTTTGAAAAGACGGGCCGCAATCTTGGAAAAATTCTCCCTCCCTAACATTTAGGCTGAATTTGACATCTAAAAAAGGTAAATTTTGCCCCGCTCCCCTGAATCCGCCACTGATATGTACTAAAGATAAATGTGGATCAAACTTGGTGATCATTATGTTACGGGGAGTGTCTGTATTTTTGGTATCAATGGGCAATGGTAAATAAAACAGGTGAAATCCCTTTTGTGAATTGGCTTTTAATTCAATTATCAATCCATTCCAGCTATCTGCATATTATCCTATATGGACTATTTTCTTTGTATCCCAGGTTTCAAGCCAATAGAAAAAGCTGTGAACCTTATTTAACGAGGGTGTGATTATCTTTCTTGATTTTTTTGAGTCAACAGACTAAACTATGCTATTATACCCAGAATAATTCATTTAGAACACATTTATCTCTAATGGAAGAAATGCATCATTTTCTAGGCCTTGGTTAATCAGAGAGGGACTGCAACTGTGAAGGAAATAATACATAAAGAGAAATTCACAGAGGAGACATTTTGTAAAACCCCTTGTAACCCTGCAGTTAACACCCTTTTTGGTGACGATGGGTGTTCCTTGATATACCACCCCACCCCACCCTTCATCCTCTACCCCTGTGGTCCCTAGCGACATAAGGGATTACCCATATACACCCCATACCATGATGGTCTAGTAGGTCTTAGACATTGGCAGGTGAGGGCGGCGTTAGTTCGTGTTCCGCGCTGTAGGGGGCGCGTCTGCAGACCAGCTTCCGTCGCCGTAAGACAGGTGGCGCCACTGCTGACCCTGGTGAGACGCTGCGGCGGCGTCGGATGTCGTCTGCGCGGATTATGGGGATTGTTTTGTTATTGTTGCTCGCTGTTTGATGCAACATGAAAGGGGTTCCGTGATTGTTAAGCTATTTACCAATTACTACCGACAATTGTTGCCACAAGAATGGCCAAGAATGGTGGGCTTAGGGAAGGGATTGGCCTCGCTGTGTCGACTTTTGTTTGAGATGATTTGTAAACTCATTCAAAACCAAACTGTGAGGTTATATTTGACATTTCTGGGCTTGTTAACTTCCAGGAATGACAGTTAGGGCTTAGTTAACGAGAAAATGTAAATCCCATGATTGATTTGTTGGCATAGGGATGACGACATCAGACGTTGCGGAGATCCCTATAACATAAGGAAGGGTGGAAGGTATAGTTTAGTCACACAGGCAGCATTATTTGATATGTAGCATCCTTGAGAGTAGCCGGGAGGGGAGGTTAGAAAGTAAGCTATAAATATTTCCAGATAATAGAGGTCCAAAATATATAGCTCAGCCCTCCATCCCCCAGCCTCCACCCATCCCCCAAACATACTAACAATGTTAGGGCCCCGGTTAGGGCCTAATGCCGAAATCAATTAATAGCGGACTATCACAGTAATGAGTATCAGTATGTTCAGTTGATTTGCTTCCATAGTAGGCCTTATCAAAATGTTGCATGGTTAGACTTTTGTGTCGCTAGCTCATTTAATAAGAAAATCCCTTCCCAAAATCATCTAAAATCCACCAATCACTGTCATCCCTGTCAATAGAATATATGTAAGATTTATATAAGCACATTCTTACATACAAATAGGGGCCGTATGTAGGGGTCTTCTCCCAGTCCCCGCACTCCCAAACCTATACTGACACCATCCTCGTTATACGTTTGCAAATACACCCCCTTTCCACGGATTTTGGAGTGAAAAGGGTACCCTTTTTATAGTGAAATCGTGGATTTTTGGAGCCCAAAAAGTACCCCTTTTATTGGTAAAACGCTGATACCTTTGAGGAGCACACCCTTTTTTATAAGTATATGGGCTGTCCTATCTGTGTCCTAGTAACAAAAAACCCTGTCTGTTGAGTCTGTGTCAAATATACCTCCTGTCCACCCCCCCCCCCCCCCCCTCCAGCCTTTCCAAGGATTCGGTGTCAAATACACACCCTTTTGGCGGATTTCTGCCAAATTATTGTCAGTGCTGAACCAGTCAAAAACACCCCTTTTCCGCGATTTTTGTAACAAGGATGGTGTCAAGACGGACATGGGAGTCTTCTGGTTAGGATGTATCCCGGGGATATATCCCGTACCTTATGTCTATACGCCTCAATGTTGTACAATATTGTATGATGGAAATATCTAACATGTCATGTTCCATGAATGCAGAAACATGTGTGTTGTATTTGTTGTCAAAGAAAACAATATACTAACTCTACTCAAAAGTGAGCAATTACCAGGTTCACTTTAAATAGAGAAGCCAACACATGTGCATGTGATTTTAAGATGCCATGTATAATGTTTCACAGTCTCAGGTTAGCTAGTTAACAATAATTAATGTTAAACAGTGGCCTTGCACGGCCCCTTTCATCTTAATATCCACCAAACACAGTGGCGCCATTCTGCATCTAGACTTGATTGGATTTGTTTTGCTTAAATGCAAAAAACACCGCCTCCAAACTAATGCATAGCAATGTGCGTCCTATGGGACGCATCTGTACAGCACTGTAATTAATTATGCAATGTAGGCCGCCATTTTGTCCCCTTCAGCGCTCTTTGTTAGCGCCTCCCTCCTGTTAGTATAACGAGATTGAAACACAAGCTTATGGTCAGTATGGGATGCAGCATTTTCTGTCATTTTAAAAATTAAGTTCCCTTCCCCACCACCCCAACTGTAATTATACCGCTCCAGTAGTCCCTATAGCGTGTGTGGTCGTATCCTTGATCAGAACCCATCAGAAAGAAATGTAATACTGCGTCTCTCAGTGTCAGGAAGTGTTTAACCCCTGATTGCAACATCTCTCCTCCTTTTGAAGATCGGGTGGCACTGTGCACCAATATGGGCTGGCCTTCAACGGGGCAGACAGTAGCCCTTTCTGTGGTGGGAGGGGTAGACTTGCTAACATTCACAACTTTTTTTCTTTTCCTTTTTCTTTTCTCTTTTACTTCAAATGTTATATTGGGGTGATGATACATAAATACATAGGAAATGCATCAAGGGGACGTTCAACGATTACGTCAATGCTAGCCTAGGGTGGGCGATTGGGCCGGGAGGGGGGCGCTCTTTTGGTCTGGCATTCAAATACCTTGTACTGTACTGTTTGAAACAGTGACAATATAAAGGGGTGGATGGGTACTGAAAATGTCCCAAATACCTCAGTGACAATATGGTTGAACGTTCCCTAACCCTTGGATCTCAGTATCAATGGCCGGTTTGCCAAATGGCATCCAATGAAAATTTCAAAATAAAGCATAAACAATATCAGATCATAATCGCCCTAGACGTATGGAACGTCAAGTATAGGCTGACATGTACACATTTAGAATATAATATGGACATTTCCTTCATGGTGAATACGGCACTCCCATTGAATTTTGATAACTTGATTCGAAAAAGGTAAAGAATAAAGCACAAAGGAGCACTCGTTTTACTCTGTTGACTGGGTTATTTCACGAGTTGCATGTCAGGCCGCATTTCACTCGGTCCATAGCCTCGTGAAATACGGCCTGAGATGCAACTCCTGAAATAACACCAATCAACACACTAAAAATCCCACAGCATCAAAAGATGCACTATACATATGTTTGTATCATGTACTAGATATCACCACTGACATCACATGCCTAAATGGCATAAGGAAGGGTTCATTATTTATGGCCGGGGGGGTGAGCATTTGAGGGGGGGAAATTCTTTTAGGGTTATTCAAAGGGGGGGGTCCTTTTTTTTTACCCTATTCTTAGGGGTGGGCGAATTTAGTACGTTGAAATGTCGCGAATTTTGGTAACAGCCTGTGTTATATTTTACCAAATTATGTCAATATTTTCAAAATTTTCTAAAATTTTCCTCAAACTCCCAGCAAATTTCTCACTGCAGCACTTTTGACACTTTTGAATAGCCCACCATTTTGTCAGTCTTCAAAAAAGTGCCAGCCTCATGTAAGCACTGAGCGTATAGGGGTTTCCAATTTATAAGCACTGGCGCCCTCAAACTCAACGGTACCGTAAGTCGAGTGTCTGAGGTTTGACTATTATCACTCACCAGCGAGTATCATGAGACGTTTACACAAAAACACCTTACAAATGGATGTATTTGTTGCAAGGTAGTAAATTGTAGGTAAAAAAGTGCCCAGGATTAAATGCATACAATTAGTAGACACCAACATCGTTTTTGTAATAAAGTTGAAAACGATCAAGGGTGAGGGGGGGCCCTTTTTTTTCAACCTATTCCTAGGGGGGGGGCAATTATTTTTGACGTATTCGATTTGCCAAACGCTCACCCCCCCCCCCCCTGCCATAAATAAATCCTCCCTAACTAATTTAATCTAAGACATCACAATTCATTATGTCGACAGAAGGTTAAGACCAAATTATGTAATCCACCTCTTATCCTCATGTCGAAAGTTCTTGAGAGGTGACCAGATTATTGGGCTGCATTTTGGGCGCTATTTCATGGTGATTTTTATCCGGCCACACTGGTTCCCACTATGAAGTAACTTCCAAATCTAACTGTAGTCAAAAAAATGTAACAGGTGTGTTTCAAAAAGTTCTAAAGTGATAGTATTCCAATGACATCATTCCTAGAGAAGCCGACCAACGGTAGTTTGTTAATACACCTAAATACCAAATGCACTTCTATTCTATTTTTTTTCAATTAAGATTTGATAGATAAAGGAAACCTTTCTGTTAATTATTGTCGACGGTTTGGTTTCAGTAAGGGCTTGAGCCACTCTAGTGCGTACAGTCTTCCTTGCCTCGGCTCCAGATGCAGTTGAACACTGGCCGGAAGTGCCGCACAAAACGCCTTCTGTGCATGCGCGTCAGTCATCTTTTATTCATAGCGCATGCGCAGTGGGTGGTATCTTGGCGCCTCATCGAGCAAAAGCCTCGTTTTGATTTCCAGCCCAATCAGCGTCAGCTCGCCGGTTATCAGCGCAGATATGTATCAGCGGAATGGCGCACCCGCGTAAACTGGTACCCATCCTCCCCCTCCCAACCCTTTAAGGACCGCATGGTGCATTAATGCATAATGCTCTTACCAGTATGATGCATGAATGCACCAAAGCATCGTGACGATCCTACAGGGTTAAATTGAAACACTCCAATAGGGTTGGTATGATGCATGAGTGCGGACTCAACAGGGCTGCATTCATGCATCATGATGACAAAGGACATGATGCATTAAAGCACTTTGCGGTCCATGAAGGTCTGATACAAGAGGGGTTCAGGAGTCGGGTTCATTAGCATGGCGTTATTTTGTCTCAAGTCTGGGATTGAGTTTGAAGCCTGAGAGGTTGGCTTACAAATCTGGCCTGATTTTGATAAACGAGCTTTCAGATATTTATAAAGATGTATTCTATGCGGAGATGCGGAGGAGGAGATATTCTGGCTAAGATGAGCAGTATCTGAATACAAAGTTATACACCCCCTGCCCCCCCCCCCCTCTATATTAAATAATTTCATTTATGGTGAATACGGCATGCAGGAATGTCGGGTTGTATTCCACACGCCCTGTGGAATAACCTTGGAATAACCCTCGCCTGTATGTCATGACCTATCAAATCATCATAATTGATTACCTAACCATTTTTGAATAGCTTTTTCGTATCAATAATGTGAAATTTTGACAAATATTGCTCATAATTACATGAAATGAATACAACTCTAGGATCACTCGAATATAGCTCCCTATGGTGGGTTATTTCACCAGGCTTTGCCTCAACTGTATGCGTGAACCTTGGTCTCTCTATTCTGCTAGTTTTTATATATTCCTTGTTTCTAAACAAGCATGCAGTTGAAATAACTGGCCGATAAAAATGATATCATTAAGTACCATCTTTGAAACAACGGTCAAGGTAGGGGCATACAATTAAAATGATGAGCACTAAATATTTGATCTATCCAATTTAAACAGTAGGCTAACAGTAGTATATCATCATGATGCAAGAATGCAGCTGGGAATGCAGCCATGACGAGTGTTTTTCTCGGCCTGCATGAATGCATCATGCCGACCCTACAGGTATATACTATGATACACCCCCCGAAGGGCCATCCTGTCCATTACAGGGTCAGTTCATGAAGACTCATGATTCACCAAGGTTTGATTCCATTTTACATAGTCATCAGGGAACGTTCACAAGACTCTACCCCACTTACTATCTGATTATACCATTTGTGAACTTTCCCTAAACAAGTCCGTTCCTTACGGTCTCTGGCATATAACACTTTTGTAAGATTTCAAACTTTGGAAATAGGCAAGATTGATACTTTGCCAAAATGACACACATAAAAGGTATGTGTAAAAGTATCAGTATGCATGTATAGTATAGGGTAGATTCACCACTCTCGGACGCTCGTTGGCAGTGCAAACGTGACCCTTATTCTCTGAGCTACAGATATGTTAATATGGTACCCAGAACTATTCTGATGATAGATATGGAGAGAGCAGTGTTGAAATATAATAGCCAGCCAATTAAACACACATTTTCTGGGACTTTAAATAAACTATGCCTCATCAAAGTTTGGAAATTAATTGTCTCAATTTCACCTGATGTCGGACACTTTAGGTTTCTTCATTTCTGTACTAGTAATATAAATTGATCTGTTTAACTAATACAGCAGGCATGATATCATTTATCCAGGGTGTAGATATTGCTCAAGGTATTGAGCATATTTACACCTGAAACATAGTTTTAACGACATTGAATCTGTCCCATACAGGAAAACCATATATTCTTCCACTATACTGACATAGATTGACATGTTTTGGTCAATGGCATTTAACAATGTACTTCGAGTTATATAGATTTAATAATATCTACTGGAGCAGTTATAGCATAGAACCAGTGTCCAGTGCTGTCCGGCTCATAGTGTAATCTTGTCAATTATTTAGACAGTCTCAAAAAATGATTTCCCGGCAATTATCTGTAACTTTTTTAATTTTATAAACTTCAAAATATGTATATCTTGATATTTAGGTACGGATATACTACCTTAGTGTAGATATAATAGCATGATTCACCATGACAGCACCCTGTCCGACATCAGGTACAAGGTTATAATACACACTCTGCGAAAGCTCCTCACCACGAAACAGGCCAATTTCAGGGCCTGATCAGACACAGATAAATTGTGTTTGCATATGTGCAATGGCATGGTTGGTAAGAAGAACACTTAAACTTTACTATGATATTCACAATTTCAAATAAGGCATATTATTTACAATATAGTATGCTTTTTAATGCTAAAAGTGTCCGACTTAAGGTATGTGTCCCCGGGTATGTGTTCGTCTCTAGGCGAATCTACCCTATCATGGCTCAAAGGGCCTCGCGACAGCATTAGGGCAAGGCTCTCTGGAAATATATCTAGACTGGAAATGGTGCATTCTGGAGGGTTCTGGCACTCAAAATAACAAGAATTAGGGCTCAGATTTACATATAGCCTTTATCAGTTGGCTTTGGAAATCCTTTTATTGAAATACCACCCCAAGACACTGTTTTTTTTCATTCCTTTGCCAAATTGTTCTATTCACTTCATTTTTTACCACGCTTGTCTCTAGGTGTGGAACACCACAATATCTGACATGGCCCTCCCCACCTCCCCCTGTGCACCTAGTCGGTATATATGAGTGCTTAAATGTGGCTAAGATATAGCTAGATATTGTTACTATTATCATATCATATCACACACCATGCAAATCAAATATCTGTCCAAGTGAAGCCAAAAGAGGAAAGCTGATGTAATTCGGGTCAAATTTATCGAATATCATATGGATGAATAATTAAATTTGTCTAAACCGAAAGAACATATATTGCTTTTTATTCTACTAATTTCTAGTGCCAAAGCAGATATTCTGGCTAAAATAAGCAGCATCTGAATACAAATTTATTTACCCCCTCCCATATTAAAGAAAAATGTTCTATTCTCTTCTCATTTTTACCACACTAGTGTCTAGGTGTGAAACACAATATCTGACATGGCCCTCCCCCTGTGCCCCATGTCGGTATATGACTACTTTAATGTTGCCTGGATGTGTTTGGCGGTAGATGTAATGACCCTCCATGTTACAACATAACAAGGTTTGAGGGTTGGACTGATTGCCTTGAGT